>OU015490.1:49844699-49907199 GCA_907164885.2 Dolomedes plantarius
ATGCTTTACTTTTCAGGGTTTTTTTGCTCCAATGATGAAACGCTAAATCTAGCTGAATTCTGAAGAAATTATTGTAAATTTATGGTTTTTTATGTTGGGTTTTCTTTTTATTCATGCGTATAACATTTGACATGCTTTTTATTCTATGTTATTTATACTGTACTTAGTTTTTAAATTGATTTTGGTTAACAAACATTCTTGAAATCCCGGGCAACGCCGGATAAATTATCACCTGTGTAGGTTGATAATTTATAAATTTTAAAACTGTTACCACATGTATATTTACAGATCCACAAGAACTTTCCAATATTTTTAATTAATAAATAACCAACAACTTTTTCTCGATTCACAGGTGTTCAGTAGATGGCGCCACTATTTTAAACTTTTAGTATTCTAACCATAAGACAAAAAAATATATTTTTTTAAAACTCGTAAGGGATATTTTTATAGACAAAATAATGTAGAATAAAATATTGAAATTAAATCTAATAGGACATACTAAAGAATATAGTACAGTTTGAGGAACATATCTTTTACTGTATTTTAATATTTTTTGGATAATGTCCAATCGTTTGCCGCATTAGCAAGAAAAAAAAATATTTTTTTTTTGTCTATTTCGTTGTTACGTGACGATAAATTTATTTAAAGTACCAGATAAAGATCACATGATCAGCGTTTAATAAATTAAATTGTAAAGATTAATCTTTAAAAATTCACCAAAAATTAGAAAATGGAGGTAAAGATTCGAAAAGAATTTCATTTTAAAGGAATTTTTATGATCTTTTTCCTGATATAAATTTTACAACCCTAAAATTATTATTTTAAATGCAAACTTGAAAAAAGTTACAAAAACAGATTAAAAATTTAATTTAAAAAAATCTAAGAAATTTTTTGAAAAAATTGAAGAAATTTTTTTCAAAAATCTTTATTAGTGCACCCCTACATTATAAGAAGAATCGCCATGCAAAATTTCAGTCCTTTAGGTTCAGAGGTTTGGTCTGTACTTTGTATGTCAGTCAGTCAATCAGTCAGTTAGTCAGTTACGGAACTGTTTTATATATATAGATTTTTATTACTATTTTTATATCGTAACGTTTACTTCATGCGCACACATTATTTTCCTATGCTTATTTTTATTATCTTTATAATAAGCGTAATTTTTATGATTTTAAACAACAATCGTTTTTAACTGGCATTCAATTGGCTGTTAAAACTTTATATTTACACCCTATTTAAAAGAAGTAGGGTGTAAATTGTAGGGTGGAAAGTTGGTAAAATCAAAATTTTGTGCAATGTATTTAATTTCTCGATTAAAAGTAGTTTTTTTCTAAAAATTAATTTATTTTGTTTATATTATTATTACTATCTTTATATCGTAACGTTAACTTCATGCGCGAGCATTATTTTTTTATGCTTTTTTTATTATTATCTTTATAATAGCTTTATTTTCATATGGTTTTAAACAACTATCGTTTTTATTCATATTATGTTGGTTTTTTATTAATTAAAAATTAAGGGTAATTAATTTCGATTCCGGAAGTTCTTATCTTTATTTTCATATGCTTTTTCATTTACGAATTATTTAAATGTTGGTTAAAAAACTTTTGCTTAATTTATATATTTGTGTGTGTTTAATTATTGAAATTAATAAATTTATATTTCTGGAGAGGATGTTTCAGTTTTTAGTGGTACTATGATGAAAGGCTGAATATACCAAAATTCTGAGGAGTTTATTATGGAGAGAAAAGGAATTTAATATGTAGAGGATGTTTATAGGAGTTAAATATGGAGAGGAGTTGAATGGTTTGCAGCCCTCAATCAAACACTTCATTTTTTAAGAGGCAACGCTGCAGTCATATCATTGTTCTATTGGAAATTTCTGCTGAACCTGTAATTGCAGCTTCTTTTTTTTACCCCAATGATGAAAGGCTGATTCTAGCTGAATTCTGAGGAGTTTATTATAAATTTATATATTTATAGATTTCACAAGGATTTTTTCTGTTATTTATACTGTGCTTAGTTTTAAATTAATTTTGGTTAACAAACATTAGAGAATTTGACATTTTTACTTTTCAGATTTTAGTATTACAATGATGAAAGGCTGAAAATCTGAGACGTGTATAACATTTCACATATATTTTTTATGTTATTTATACTGTGTTCATTTTTAAATTGATTTTGGTTAACAACAAACATTCTTAAAATCCCGGGCATCGCCGGGTACTTCAGCTAGTACATACATATATATGTATATATATATATATATATATATATATATATATATATATATATATATATATATATATATATATATATATATATATATATATATATATATATATATATAAATTTAGAGCGAGCACCCCTGAGGGCGACATCTGGGGATTAGAAGGACTTTCCGGTGTACGTACTGGATATGCCCATATCTCGCTTAGACACGGAGGTATTTAAAGACGTTCACCGTGATTCGAGCCTAGCAACCCCGTTTCTATGCCCAACGAGCTACCACTAGGCAACCTCGGGCCGCTATGTGACGAAATTGGGATAGCTTTCTAGGCCGTCTTTCTCCCTTTCGCCTCTCAATATCGCCAGTTTCTTTGCCCTTTTTAGAGTGCCCTTTACTGTATTTCATAAGCATTTGATGACTCCTAGAAATATTTTGCAGCGTCCAGTCAGCATCGTGCATAGCTTTTATTCTAGTTCTGTGCTCTGTAGGGAATTCCGATGACTAAGGCACTTGGATTACTTTGAAAATTCTTATACAGCAAGACTGGGGGAAAAATGAGAATTTGTTGATCTGTAGAAATAAGGGAGAAAATATTCGAAAAACGTTCGATGTTCCGTTCATGTTTATTATATCGAGAGAATAAATTATCCAAAAGAACTTCAGAGATAGATTTAGACCTGCTATTTACGCAACAGCGGTTTCATACAAAGTGTGTTGGCTCTCTTTGATTGATTTATTAATTCAACAAAAATAAAACTATTTATGAAGTGAAGTGAATAAAAAAGTCCTAACAGAATCCCAGACATAAAATTTTGTTTGTTCTATTTGAATGCTAATAATAAGCCCCCCCCCCCCCCTCCGCAAATGTGTCCTTGGAAAAATGTTCATATAGTTTTATACATATACATACACATACATACATACATATACATATATATATATATATATATATATATATATATATATATATATATATATATATATATATACAGGGTGTCCATAATTAAAGTCCCACTTTCAAATGGCTGCAAAAAAAGAACCACTGGTCAGAATCAAATTTGAACTGAATATACTGGAAGAAGGGGGAAACGATTTGGCATAATTAAAAAAGTTCCAAAATGTATCAATAGATGGCGCTGTAAGAGGCATAACGAAAGTGGATTCGGCTAGAAGTGACATTTTGAATCGAAATACGACGGCTTTGGCATGAGTTGCACAGTAAACCAACTGTAGTGTTCAATGTGCATGTGTGTTTGGGTCGTTTGACGGAAAAAATGACTTCCAAGTCAGTCACCAGTTGTGGCACTGTTAGGGGAAAGCCCATCCACCACGGCAAGGTCGTACCACATTGGATGGGAAAAATTGGATTTTAATTGTCCTTGGGCCAAAAACCGCATAAAAAGCACATAATGATTCGGTTTTTAATTGTCCTTGGGCCAAAAACCGCATAGAAAGCAACATTGAAAACGCCTGTTAATTATCGCTAGACTTGCGGCAGACAGATTCAATATGCTTTCTACCATTGTCCGCAACAAGCTGAAAGCGATAAACAGCATGTTCCACAACAGACCGGAGTGTCTCATGGGTGGCGTTGCGCATGTGTTGCGTAATCCGTGCCTTCAATTCAGCTAAATTTGCAATCGGGCCACTGTACACAACATTTTTAAGATAACCCCACAGCCAGAAGTCCCAAGGATTGAGGTCTGGTGATCTTGGAAGCCAGGCTGTTGGACAGTGACGGCTGATAAGTCGATTATTTCCGAAATGCCTCTTGATCAGTTGCATGAATGGCTTTGCGATGTGCGGAGGAGCGCCATCTTGCATGAAAATGATTCTGTCCAGACATGCACGCTGTTGAAGTGCTTGAATGACCTGGCTGCGCAAAAGACTCGCATACCATTTACCATTCACGGTACAGGTAACAGGACCCACAGGACCTATCTCCTCGAAAAAAAAATGGCCCTACCATACACGATGCCGTCAACCCGCACCACACAGTTACCTTTGGCAAATGCATCTGTACTGGTTGAGTTGCGAATGGGTTTTCCTTTGCCCATATCCTGAAATTTTGTGTGTTGACAAACCCGTGGAGGTGGAAATGGGCTTCATCTGTCCACAAAATGTTCCATGGCCATTCATTGTCCACTTCCATGCGAGCGAGAAATTCCAGAGCAAACACCTGTCTTCTTGGCAGGTCAGCAGGAAGCAACTCCTGAACATGTGTAATTTTGTATGGATAGCAATGCAGGATATTGCGTATAATTTTGTGCACCGTACTCGCAGGCATGTCTAAACATCGGGCAATGCCACGTGCACTGCACGTTTGCATACCACTGCTCGTCCCGTCCTCTAATGCTGTGGCCACATCTTCTACCACTACTGACGTCGAAGCAATTGATTTCCCCCCTCTGCCAGATTTCACTCCAAACGAACCTGTTTCTTCAAATTTCTGAATCATATTCTTTAGACCCTTTGCAGAAATCGGACCACTGCCTTTTTTCATTCCCTTTAATGACCGGAATTTCTTTAAAGCTGCAGGCACACAGTCGTCGTTCTTGTAGAAGAGCTTCACCAGAAGAGCGCGATCCTTCATTGAGAGACTTATGACAAGCTACTCAGATACAATATGATGGGAACGCCACATATCCCGAGTTTTTATACCACATGCAATGTGTCGTGCGCATGAGTGTCTTGTAATTAGTTTGCATAGTATGCCGCTTAGAGCGCCATCTATTGATACATTTTAGAACATTTTTTTTATTATGCCAAATCGTTTTCCCCTTCTTCCAGTATATTCAGTTCAAATTTGAAGTCAATCTGACCAGTGTTTCTTTTTTTGCAGCCTTTTAAAAGTGGGACTTTAATTATGGACACCCTGTATATATATATATATATATATATATATATATATATATATATATATATATATATATATATATATATATATATATATATATGTGTGTGTGTGTGTGTGTGGGCATAAAAAAGTATAATATGTTGATGAAAAAAATATGTTCAAGCATAAAAAATGTTTGAAAGTATGAAATTTTGCTTTCAAATAAAATTTTTTTTAAAAAGCCCGTGTAGATTTGGCGACATCTGCTGCAACGAGCGCATCTGTACTGTGTTTATAAGGCCTTCTTGACACTGATTCCTTAACAGAGAAAAAATTTGAACCAATCACAGAGACGAACGTAATAACCACATGATACGCCAAACCAATCACAGATCGTGTCAACGATCTCGGTGCCAACGAATGAACGCTATGCTATGCTTCAGAAGCAATGTGAACATGGCCTATCTCTATTGAATATAGATCGACTACTATTATCTCGAATGCTCATTTTGGATATTGCTATTTTGTATTATTTAATACCATGTTTTTATTAACTCGCTTTCTTGTTTGTGTGTGTGTTTGTCCAGTACAAATCTTGCAATCCATTTTTAACTAACTTCCCGACTAGCTAGACATTTGAAACTTTTAGAATAGCCCAGAACACGATGACAATGCATTATTTTAATACTTTTAGCCATCTTTAAGCAGAGTTGAATTTAATTTTCTGTTAATTTGGCTATGTAGACTGGTGCAGCCATCTATCGGTCGGGACAGGAACGAAAGGTAAAACGCAAGTTAACTTCCAATTAACTTTATTTTCTTATCCAAAAAATTTAAAAAAAATATTTATTAATACTTAGAATTGTCAAGTTTATATGATTCAACAGAAAATTTAAAAACATGGTATATAAAAAGTTCTTTTTATCTTGCAATTATTTGTTTTTACTAATTACTGTTTACTCGTACATTATTAGACTAACGTTAATTACAAGATTAGCATTTAGTTCTTGCAGCTGGTCTGATTCTTGCCGGATTTCTTCACTGTCTCTCCAACCATTCCTCGAAGCACACATAGGAATCTTATGGATTGACAATTTTTTTTCTTTGAACCAATATACTATCTTGAAAGCCTGAAATTCTGCTGTACAGTCTTTCATTACTTGGATAGAAGCCTATGAATAATGGGTTAAGACCGGATTACGGCGTTAGGGCTGTGTGACTCTTTCCCAAAGTATTAAATTTCGAAAGTTATGAGCTTCCTATGAGTGCAGGTAAAGGCAGGAGTTTTGTATACTATATGCAGGTTGTCCGAGATAAAAGTACCCAAAAGTTACGGAAGTACCCACTGGCATTAAAAAATTATTTAAACGGAAAGAACATCTCACCAAGTTTTAATATCAATAAATTTCGATGTGTGCACCATTTGTAGCACTACAAACGTCTAAACGGTAATCCAGTTCTCTCCAAGTGTTTCTTATCATATCAGAAGTTATAGGTGTATAAATAAATAAATAAATATATATATATATATATATATATATACACACACACACACACACATATATATATATATATATATATATATATATATATATATATATATATATATATATATATATATATATATATATATATATATATATATATATATATGAAAAGAACTTGGAGGAAAAATTTATCTTTTATATTTGATATTAATATATTGTTATATATAGTTAGCTGACGTGAAAAAATAAGTGACCTAAGGAAGGTATATAAAAACCCCTTGACATTTTTATTTCCAACAAATCTGCAGAAATCTGAGAAAGACGAAGAAAATATAATTTTTTCCCTCTCTCTCCGGCGTCAAAGTTATTTCTTTCTTTCTGAAAATATGCTTCGCATTTTTTCATTTCTGATGGATTACCGGAGTGTCATGCCCTTTCATTAGGTCTTGCCTTTCACAGACTGGGAAATAAATGAAATTTAAGATCAGATTAGATTAGACCCCCTTTATTATTATTTTTTTGAGCAACGCATAGTTGTGATTGTGTAACTCAAAACTTGTGAAAGTTACCGCTTAGTGTATGGGAGTTTTAGATTACTTATGGCAGTAAGATATTGATTTTGAAAGTTTAGTACAAGTTGGGATATAGTGAATGTGCATGAGTTTGAAATTACTTTTAGCAGTTAGATAAAGAGCTGATTGGGATTGTCTGAAAATATTTTGTTATAGTTAGGACATGTCAAATATGCTGAACATTAAGATGATATTTAGAGCTGATTATTGTTCGAAATTTTTTTATGAGTGTCTTGGACAGAGGTGGGGAACGCGCGGCTTTAAGGCCGCATGTGACCTCCGTGATCTTCTTGTGCGGCCTTCATTAAAGCTAGCACTTGTATTAATTAATATTTAATTTTATAGATTACTACAATTTGCGAATCAATGGAACTAAATAAAGAACGGCATGAATGTATGTATGCAGACTTCGCGTTACTAAGCTTGATCCAAATATTCAGTTACTTTCAAGCAAGAAACAAATGCAAATTCCCTACTAGATTAAATTTTCCATCGGATTTCAAAATTATTTTAGGAGTTGTTGCTATGTCAGTTATTGATAATTTAATACTATTATTTTTCTAATGTATTTCTTTATAATGTTAAAATTATTTAAAAATATTTCTACTTTATTATTTTCATTTGAAGTGGTATTTAAATATGTAGTTGTTTATTAAAATTTAAAAATCTGGATATATATATATGTGCTTACATAAATAAAAATACCAACAGTGAAATATAAAAAATTATAGTGGTATCTATGAATCTTATAATTATATAAAAAAATAATAATTAATGATTAATGTTATAACAAGTTTTTACCCTTATGTGAATACAAAAATATTTTATGTTGTAACTTTTTAAGTCAAATAATAAATAAATAAGGACTTAATTTTTTATTGTTATTTTTCTATATAAGGCCCCAAATTGTTAAAACCGTACCTAACTATAATAATTTCATAAAAGTCGCATTTATAAGTACATCAACTTATGCGGCCTCCTTTATTACTACCTAATTCACATGTGGCCTCTAATGGTAAAAACGTTCCCCACCTCTCGTCTAGGACATTGCCAGCATGCAACAGTTTAAGATCAAATGGTTGCGAAATTATGTTAGATATTGGGGTGTTGCCAACGGTGGGATTTGATTACTCAGGTTATTAAAAGGGTCATCAGTATTCGCAAAGCACATGCGGTGTACTCATCGCCACCTAGGTACGTAAGCACGAGCCTGCTACGAATCTGAGGATAAAAGGAGGTAGTTTGCGTGACTGTTTACGTGTCAGAACAGTCAGAAGACGTGTCTGTTTTGTAAGATGTTGAAGCAAACTGCATGAAAATTGTATCTTGGCTTTACTTCTTTTTGTTGACCTACAAATTTTCTTTATGGATATCTTTCTCAATTGTTTTTGTTTGACGTCATTCTGTCAAGATCACTTGACTAACACTTCATTTGAATAAAGCCAGATATCACATGTTCAAACAAGAACTTTTAATGGATAGTTATAGTTTAAATAATGAGAAGCGAATTAGTTTTTTCACTGCTACTACTTCGACTCAGAGCCACAGTACCATATTCTTAGCTTTTGAGTTCCCAGCCTTTGAGTTTTGATGACGATTGAGCAGTGATACGGCATATTTAGGATCGTGAGTGTCATAGGGACATGACAGTAGTGTCACGGCCAGGGTCAGGAGCATTGAAAAGTACAGGACAAAGTAAAATAATTGTTAAATGCAAGAAAGAAACATGGCAAATGACGGGCAATAAAAGAGAAGGGAAGGAAGCCAGCAATATACCGAAACGAAATTTAGAGATTGTGTCTGTAGCAAGAAATAGAAGATAAAAGTTGAAGAGAGTGAGTTGCATGAAGAGAAGAAAAGAAAATTTATGATGGCTATAAAACAGGCCACCTGCTTGAAGCCGAAGCATGGGAAAGTTAAATTTGAGGGAGAATTTTATAAATCCCGCCCTCGATGCGCATTGGTAAAAAGGGGATTGAGAAGAGGCAGCCACGGACGAATGGCGATACCATGTCAATAATATGACCAATGGAAATTATAAGAGGCGGAGTCAACATTAATAAGAAAATAATATGAAATGAGAAATAGTGAAGGAAGAGATAACCTAAGAAGTCAGAGTGAGTCAGAAGTTTTTTGAGATATAGAAGTGGTGTCAAGGCACATATACCTATGAGGAGAGTGAATTAGAAGTTTGGAGATAGAAGTTGTCGAGCGCCCAGTATCCCGTGCCGAGGGTCTGCAAGGAGTGATGGAGTTAGAGAACCGATGATGAGCGTAGAGTGTCTTCCATAAATGACGGAGCCGTATTCCAGACAAGAAAGTGCCCTAGTTCCGTGCGATGATAAATACGACGAAGTTCATCATTACGAGTGCCAGCTGCCCAGGGTGATTCAACAGTCATCTTCCGAGGTACCGACTTTGCGTTTCCTTTTTATATTGCTATCATTGCTTCTCAGTGTGTAGCCATAATAATTAATATAGAGCGAGATGAGTATAGTGTTTCAATATAAGATGTTCAGGAATTGACCGAAAATTCGTACAAACAATTTAATATGATGTTATGCTTATATATATGAATTAATTTAGTAGTAATGAAGTTAAGAGTAATATGTGTAGAGGCAGTACGAAAGATTGTCATAATAATTGAATGAATTAAATATATGTGTCGTAGTAATGAAGTTGAGAGTAATATGTGTAGATGAAGTACGAAAGATTGTCATAATAATTGAATGAATTAAATATATGTGTCGTAGTAATGAAATTGAGAGTAATATGTGTAGATGAAGTACGAAGGATTGTAATGATAATTGAATGAATTAAATATAGGTGTTGTGGTGAATTAATTTAGTAGGAAAGAAGTTGTGAATAATGTGTAAATGCCGGAGGAAATATTTAGTAACTTCTAGCGTATTATTTATGTGTTAATAATCAATAAATTAATTTGTCAGTATAAACCAGAGTTGTTTCCATTATTTGGGAATCACAATCAATCAATGTACTAACCACAATCTTTAAGCAATGAATTTAAAATCATAATCACAACATTAGTAAGTATAATTTAATATATTCTAATAACCCCAACATTATAATCAACTTTCACTGCTACAGTGAGTACCTCTAATTTTAGATTATTTACTCCATAGTGGTAAGGACTAATAAGGGTAAGGTAGCCTAAGATTGTATTTGGAGCTTGTAAATTCAAGGATATACACTATCTACCAATAAGTATTTGGACACCTATGCAAATGGCGATATCTGCGGTCCTGATATACGTCACGCCATCCGCTGTAAACTATCGTGTAGTAAACAACATTGGCATTAGTCGCATGCATGATGCCACGAAGTGCAGAGTTATCTGATTTCAAGACAAGTGTAATCTTCGGGTACCAGAGAAATGGCCGATCCTTAAGGGACATATCTAGCAAGCTGAATTATCCAAAATAGACAAAGGCCTAGGTTAAGGTTATTCAGAAGTAGAAGGTGAGCGGTGATTGTCGGAATGTGCCCCAAGTCGGCAAACCCACGAAACTGGGAGACCGGCTGTTGCTGTCCAGAGAAAATCGGAAGAACTGCACGTCACCGATGGCCCACATACTCCAGGAGTTTCAGTAGGCATCCGGGAATGTTGTTTCGATGAATACCATCCGTAAGGAAGCACATCTGCTTGGTGTTCATGGTCGTGCTGCCGTCCGTAAGTGTTTGATTACGAAGTCCAACCACGCTGCTCGTTTAATGTTGTGCAAGGCACGTCGAAAGTGGACCGTAGATCAGTGGAAACGAGTTCTCTGGAGCGACGAATCAAGGTTCACCCTCTACCGTTTGGATGGCAGGGTTTGGGTCTAGTGTCTGCTTGGAGAACACTTCCTGTCAGAACGCATTGCGCTCACAGTAAAGTTCAGAGGAGGTGGAATTATGGTCTGGGGGAGTTTCTCCTGGTATAGATTGGGACACTTGGTTCCAATTCATGGTAAGCTCAACGCCGACGCCTACTCCACTATTTTGGATGACAGGTTGCCTCCTACGTTGTGGCAGTTTTACGAGTTGGACCCATATTACTTCCAGGACGAACGAGCCGGCTATCATGTTGCGAGGGTCACCATGGATTGGTATGATGACAATGGGGTTAACGGAATGGACTGGCCTGCCCAAATATGAACCGTACCGAGAACCTCTGGGACGAGTTGAATCGCCGATTTAAAGGGTGCAACACCAGTCCAAAATCTTGAAGTAACTTGCATGTTTTGTATAGTGTTCTTGTAGTCGAAGAAAATACCACTATCCGTCATACAAAGACTTGTGGAAAGCATGCCCCGGAGGGTTGAGGCTGTAATTGCCTATCGTGGAGGCTCTACCAACTATTGAATATGAATGAATTTTGTTTTTCTTTTCTGTCACAGGTGTCCAAATATTTTAGCTCTACTTATTTCAACAAATGACAGGATCAGTTTGAGCTACAGAAGTGATTGTAATTTGATTTTAACACATTTTATCTCGGAAGTAAAGTTTTTAAAATTAAACCTGTGACGGTCATAACTAAGGAAACTTAGATTGAACTCTGGCAATAGGTTTTGAAATCTTTCATGATACACATACACACACACACACACACACATATATATATATATATATATATATATATATATATATATATATATATATATATATATATATATATATATATATATATATAATATATATATATATATATATATATATATATATATAATATATATATATATATATATATATATATATATATATATATAATATATATATATATATATATATATATATATATATATATATATATATATATATATATATATATATATTTAATAGAAACAAATAAAAAACTGTATGAGATTGGAGATTTCGAATAAGTGGGACCTTACAAAATGTACGCATTAATTTGTTTGTTACTTGCGTTCCTGAATATCATAAAAATATTTCTCAAAAGGCAAAATCATTTTATTCCCTGCAAGTCTTTTTTCTTATGAAGTGTGAGAGAAGTTGATTTTTTCATTTCTCTTAATATACCCTTGCATTTTTTTAATCCACGTCAAAAGATGAAAGGTGCATAAAAAATTACGTCTCTCACATTTTATCTGGAAGTATTCTAGAGATAGTATAAGCAGGGTCGAAACACACAAGAATTTCTTTTCTCCTATCCGTAGTGTCAAGTTTTTCTTTTCCTTCGCAAATATGCTTCAATTTTTTTCTTCCTTTTCTTTATTACTGATGGACTTATGTAGTGTTTGGCCATTTCATTTGGTTATATGTCCTACTCTACGAAAGAAAAGAAACGACTTTTGTTTCACTTTTGCTGTAATGCCATTCGTGATTGAAGTTTATTGCATGTTTTGGTGCAGCTAATATATATTTTGATTACATTTATATTTCTTTCTAACGTAGTAAGTTTATCACAGGAGAGAAGATGATTCGTGGAAGGAAGAAGCAGAAAGTGACATAATAAAAATCAGGTTCTTCAACTAAAGGGAAGAGGTAATGTAAAAAGTGTAATGAAGTATGACATTCTAACCCAACGAAGTGGCTTTGCGACTGCCAAGGTTTCAGTGGAGCCTGAACTCTTGAAAATCCGTAGTGATTAAAGAGCTGCTATGTATAGAAGATTCGAAAACAAGGATGATCCAATGAAGCCTAGTGTATCGTAAAACTGATATATTCAAGAACAGAAAATGAGAATATAATTGACATATAAATACAACTTCCATAGAATCTCACTTTCTCATGTGGAAAGAGTTTGTTACATTTCTTTTCATTGTGAGTTATAGTGATATTAATGAAAGTAGCTTGAATGTCATTTCAAACCAAATTCTTTTGTAATGCACGGATAATTCGCAAGAAGGAATATTCATCCACTAATAATTGTGAATTAAGTTATATAGCAACAAAACAATCACCAGTCTAACTTGAACTTACAACTGAAGGTGGTATGACCAGAGACCACGCCTCCAGTGTTATTGAAATTTAATTCAGAAATTCTTACCCTAGTGTATTCTTTTCCTATAATTTATTTTCTACGTTTAACTGACGTTTAACCTACTAAATTAAATAGAGTTCCCTATTTAGAATCTATTGGTCTAGACTTCCTGCTTAGGCCAGTTTCTTCGATTTAAAGTGACTGACTACGTTTGGAGTTAATTAAGAAATAATTAAAGGATTTTTTGGTCTTCTATGGTAAAATAGCACTTAAAAATTAAAAAAGGAAAAAAAAAACTTACCTGTAAATGGCATACTTTTTTATAAATTGGTCAATATGAAGTAATCTTTAATGAAATTTAGATAAAACGCCTATCACTTTGCACAAAATTCTAATGCTACTATTTTAATTTCCTTCTCACACATGATACATATGACAGTTATCTTCAAAATGGCTTATAATCTAAGAGAAATTTTAAAATGCAAAAATAATACACGCAATTTTATGTTCCAATATGAAAATTTTCCCCGATTCGTCATTCCTTTCCTTATTAAAACAACCCCAAATAAAAAACTGTTTATTATATATCAATTATTGTACTTCATTTCATTAACAATAGAATCTAAAACATTTCCTGAAAATTCGATCGAATTATAGGCATTATTATGTGAGATATCTTGATAACGGTACAGATTTGTGCTAAAAAAATAATTCTGAAAAAAAATGCATTTAAAGTTCGTCACTTCAATTTTGTAGCAGACGATATTATTTAAAATAGCTATAAATCTGCTTCTAATTGATGTAGAATGAAAATCAAAACGGTTTTGAAAGGAGAAAAGATTGAATTACACTATTCTTGCAAAAAATAAAATTGACCAAAATAGTAAAAAAAAATGACATTTTCAACGTAGGCAGTCACCTTAAGTTCTTCGTTCCTTTGACTTGTTCGAGGTCTCTAACTATCTCTCTTTTGATTTCTTCTTAGACCATCCTCCTTGGATGAAGGAAGGAAACGGTTTTACGAAAGATTAATGCCAGTAAATAGCGCCAGGAATCTGGATATGGAAAAAACTGGTTACAGACAAAGAAAAATATAATTCTTTACTTCTTAAAACTCTCGTATTCAGAGCTTAAATTCATCTAATCACCAAAAAAACTGAAAAGGTTTTACGCTTGTGGAACGAAAGTTTGCAAACTTGGCGTTAGAGACATTAGGCGTTAGAGACAATCCCACCTAGTGCTTCTCGGTGGGACGAGAAGATACTAATAAGTTCGAAACTAGTTGCCAGCCTTATTTTTTATTGTTGATATTTAAGAAGTTGTGCGATCCTGTTAAGGCTGCTATGTACTAACCCCATTGGATTCGTTCACCTCAGTGTTAACCTATGGAGAAAATTTGTCCATGGATTGCCGACTTGGATTTAAAGATTAAAAAAGAAAAAACCGTACACCGTCATAGAGAAAGAAATTTTACATTTGCGTACATTTTTCGTTTTTTTTTTTAAATGCAATTAATATTTTTAAATTTAAATTATCCGGGGAAAAATCTGGTATAGTGTGCTTTAAACTCTCATAAATTCCTTCGGTGGACGAAATTTATAAAATGAATCCTGTAGCGCTTTGCAGAAAAGTTCAGGCTATCTGACAATGCAAATTTTATTTGATTATCAGCATTTATGTACCTGTAAATAGATGACAAAATATATTTTAAATAAAAAATTTGGGGGCAGCGCTTAACCCCCTATAGAGAGAGAGCCATTACAATCCCTCAAAATGTCAATCCTAAGGGGGGTAGAATTCTCGAACTGTCAACTGGACTCCTCCCACCACAAGAGTCTGCAAGAAGAGGAAAAGGGAAATAGGAATTTTTTCTTTGTACATAGCAGTCTTAAGAGAGAAAGGATTATCTTTCCCTAAATACTTCTTCTGCCATTTATGGCAAGGGAAGAAGTGGCTGTTTGTATAAGTTATAACTTCATGGTTCATCCTTCTTGAATCGTGTACTTTCACTGAAAACATCAATATCTCAGTTAGTGAAACAGGCGTAAGGTCCAAGGGATTGTATAAATGGACGCAATACATGTATATTAGACCTCTAAGTTTAGTGTTCTTGGAAGCTCGGTCCACAGAAGTGCATTGAAAGTCGGAAGTAGGCCCAGAAGTTTTACGAGACTTTTCTATACCTGGATTTGATAAAAAAGAATAACACGCGATGACGGAAGTTGGTATATTCTTTCGTTGACCTGTCTATCAAAGAAGAGGTACCGGTTTCTATATAGGGTTTCTACACAGCTCGTGAATCTGGAGATTGGTTCAGTCAGTACTTGTTCATAACCGTGAGAGTTATGAACAAGTACAAGTTATGAACAAAGGGTACAGCTTTGTCAGACGCACCTCTCTGACAAGTTTGGAGATTTGGTATCTGGCGTGGTAACCATGCGATTTTGGCGAGGTTTTTTTTGTTTAGTCGTGTGTGGTTGGTGCAGTAATTAGATTGAGAGTTTAAATTTAATAATAAATAATGAAATTTATAATTTTGTTTTCTTAATTTTTTTAACGTTATCGCAGAGTTGGCATGTTTTGTATTTGCTTATTTTTGCTATTTCTGCTGTTGTTTTTTTCGCGCATGCGTATTGCTATTTTGTAATGTAGGAAATTTATTTGCTAACTGAGGTTAGCTGGGGATATCTGTAATGTTTTTGGAAGTTAAAAAACATTACAGAATACATCCAGCGGTTAGTTTGTTTTCAACTTATTTGTTATTTCTTGGTCGCTATTGATGTTTCTGTTTATATTTAGCACTTTAGGCTTAACAGGTGGGAGGAATTGGGAAAAGTTGGCGCCAAAAATCATTAACTTTTCGCCAACGGAGGTGCGTTGGCGCAAAAAAATTTAGGTGCCAACTTTTCGCCAACCGAGGTGCGTCTGACAAAGCTGTTCCGAACAAAGATATTTCCGAAAATTGTTGTAACAGAAAACGGGCCACGAACGGCTGACAACTTGATGACTAAAAGATTTCGGGATCAAAAATGATGTTCTCACTTTTGTCTTCTCTTCAAAGTCTAGCTCACTACCTGAATAGAAGTAAAAGGACTGTCGCATACTACAGCAGCCATGGGATTCAGGAACTCTCATATACCAGTAAGGAAGTATTTATTTTGATTAATATGAAGAACAGGATACGGTCGCCAACCTGTAGCGATATACCGCGAATGTGACATTACAAATCGAAGAACAATATAGTGTAAATTAACACTACTCTTTCTGGCAAACTCACTAAACAAGCCAAAAATTTTTCGAAAAAAATGGCTTGGCGAGAAACCGTATCATGTTCTTCATATTTACCATTATTTTTTTTATTTTCAATGGACTAGTCAAACGACACAACTGGTGAGTCATGATCTTGTACTAACAGCGATAACAAGATCTCTAGATCTGTTGAGATCTATCCCATAACCATTCGTTGGTGACTAGAGGACATTGGGCTTTTGGATCAGCAAACAACGTAAGACGTCTACAATCGAGAACATGACACTGACTGCCTTGCATGTTGTTTAGCTATTTACTTCTCGTCTAGGTATAGATGATATCCATATTTGAGTTTGGAGTAAAGCCTAGTGCACATAAATACGTTTGCATGTAGGAAAAACGAAAAATTTCTGACCATTCACAGGGCCCAATGCCATGAGGCCATCCATCAGCAACGATATTGACTAAGAAATCAGAGGCAGCTTAATACGCCGCGTAAGTATTAACTCAAATGAAGAATTATTTAGCCAATCAAGATGACCTCGACGGTCTTCTTTCACGCAAATATTAATACCGACGAAAGATGGGCGACAAAAGTTTCGCCATTTCTTCTTGCACAAACGTCAGCCCATGAACAGATGGGAACGAGGCTTACACTTGGCGGAAGGTATAACTTAATTTTGTCACAGAAGACATAATTTGAATATGTCGGGATTTATGGTGAAGCTGTTGCCTTCAATAATGGATCTCTTCAGGAACCCCTGAATGATAGTTTGATTGGTTATCTGTAATCACTGAGATTTTGCAACTTTGAAGTGTGACAAAATGTTATACATACGAAAACATATGTATAACATTCTGTCAGCTTAATTTTTTATTGAATGATTTATTCTTTCAATAACAAACTCGTATTTTCCAGCAGTTCTCTTATTTATTAAACAATGTTTTCTTAAAAATTCATTGGTGCAACAATAAAGATGGGCACAGCAACAAATGCAACAATAAAGATGGGCACAACAACAAATAAAAAATATTGAGATTTTTGTTTCAGCTCTATCCAGAATATTTGCAGCCCCTTCTTTTACACAAATAAACTTTTCCTGCCTGGAAAACTTACTACTCTTAAGAAAACATGAAAGTTTTTTTCCCCGCAGAAATATTGGTCTGCACATAAATTCCTCTCTTATAAATATTAAAAAAAGGCAATACTTCGTTTCATTATTGAGAGCTAAACAAGATTTACTATACGTATTAATATTAAATCTATTCCCTACAAAATACTATGTAATCAAAATATGTGTTCATATCCTTTTATGTAACACGAGTAATAAAAAAAATCTTTCGTCTTTCTATCTATTACTAGATGCTCAAAAGAAATCTGGAGAAAAGAAAAATCACATGTAGCTATGGCCATGCTATATATAAAAGTTCTTTTAAAAAATGTCATATTCTTTTTACTTCTTCCGGAACGACATGTATGTTCCAGTCAGTGTTGGTATCCGTGAATTTATTGGAAATTTCTTTGTTGTCATCTTCCTTTGTCTTTCACCATGAAGTAAAAGAGAGAACTAGACTGGAGAGTTTTTTTGTTGTTGCCAGTGTTCTTAAAACGTATAAAGTTTCGTAAAAAGAAGCCATGACATGCCCTGCCACTTTACTTTTTAAACAGCGTGTGTTTTACATGTTAAGCTCAGCGAGAATTTAGACGTTTTTGAAGATAATTTTTTTTATCCTGTCTTGGATGTCGTTTATAACAGGAAAGCTGTAGTTTAAAAAAAAGTCTTAAAAATTATGGACTGTCCCTAAATTTCAGAAAAAGCTACCAGATGTGTTGCGATCATAATTAAGTTAAAAATTTTTGATTTGAAGTCATCATTTACAGATCTCTTCCTCCATTATATCTACCTATTTGTCAGATTGCAAACATGTAAAACAGAAACAATAAGATAGGCTTATAAAATATGGTGCTAGTATTTCGAGCTTACCTTCGTTTTTGTAACAAAAAGCATTTTTTTTAAAACTCGTTCTTAACCCTTTTACTGCCCCTTAATTTTAGCAAAAGCTACCAGATGTCTTGCGATCGTAATTAAGCTAAAAACTTTCGATTTGAAGCCATCATTTACAGATCTCTTCCTCCGTTATATATACATATTTGTCTGATTGCAAACATGAAAAACAGAAACAATAGGATAATCTCATAAAATAGGATGCTAGTATTTCGAGCTTACCTTCGTCTTTGTAACAAAACACATTTTTTAAACTTGTTCTTAAAAATAATCCTTTTACTGCCCCTTAATTTCATCAAAAGATACCAGATGTCTTGCGATCATAATTAAGTTAAAAACTTTTGATTTGAAGCAATCATTTACAGATAACTTCTCCATCATCCCAACCCATTTGTCTGATTGCAAACATGTAAAACAGAAACAACAAGATAAGCTCATAAAATCTGATGCTACTATTTCTAGCTTACCTTTGTTTTTGTAACAAAATTCCTGTTATTTTTTAACTTGTTCATAATAATCCTTGTACTGTCCCTTAACTTCAGCAAAAACTACCAGATGTCTCGCGATCGTAATTAAGTTAAAATCCTTTGATTTGAAGCCCTCATTTACAAATCTCCTCTCCATTATATCTATTAATTCGTCTGACAGCGAACATGTAAACAGAAATAAAAAAATGAATCCTAAAATATGATGCTAGTATTTTAAGCCTTTCTCCGTTTTTGTAAAAAACGGCAAAATCTTAAAAAAAAAGTCTTAAAAATTATCCATTAACCTCTCTGATTTTAGAAAAAGCTATCAGATGATCATAAATAAGTTAAAAATTTTTTGAGTTGAAATCATAATTTGCTGCTCTCATTTTCTATGATATCGGTTCATTTGTGTGATTGCAAATATCTAAAACAGATAAAAAGATAGGATTACAAAACATGTTGCTAACATTTCAAGCTTACCTTCGGTTTTGTAACAAAAAACATGTTTTTCTTAAATTGTTCTTAAAAATTATCCATTTACAGCCCTATAATTTCAGCAAAAGTTAACAGATATTTTGCTATCTTTTTTTAAAAATTCTAATGCAGAAACCTGTGGACAAAGTCTTTACGTATACAGAAAAAATGGTAAAAGACAAAACTGCAAGGAGAACAAAATAGAAAATACATAAACAAGAAAAACAACAAAGGAAATACAGAGTGTGTAAAAACTTTAAGGACAGCAAAAAATTTAATTTTACCATGATTTTATTAACTCGCTTTCTTTTTTGTTTGTGTGTTTGTCCA
Organism: Dolomedes plantarius; assembly: GCA_907164885.2. Classification (NCBI taxonomy): domain Eukaryota; kingdom Metazoa; phylum Arthropoda; class Arachnida; order Araneae; family Dolomedidae; genus Dolomedes; species Dolomedes plantarius. The sequence continues at coordinate 49,864,292 of OU015490.1, forward strand.
GTACAAATATTGCAATCAATTTTTAACTAACTTCCCGACTTGCTGGACATTTGAAACTTTTAGAATAGCCCAGAACACGATGACAATGCATTCTTTTGATACTTTTAGCCATCTTTAAGCAGTATTGAATTCATTTTCAGTTAATTTTGTTTTGTAGAATGGTGCAGTCATCTATAGGCCGGGATGGGAATGAAAAGTTAAACGCAAGTTAACTTCCAATTCCCCAGCTAAACGATTGATTACGCATTTGATCATTTTCTATAAGTTGATGGGATAATTCATCAAAAAGAAGTTTTAAAAAGAATTTATTAATACATAGAATTGTCAAGTTTATATGATTCTACAGAAAATTTAAAAACGTGGTATATAAAAAGTTCTTATCATCTTGTAATTATTTTCATGAATTTCAAATCAGATGAAAAGAAGTATACCATAATGTGTATCATAAAGTTGAAAAGCTAATAAAAAGGTCAACAAAATTTATCTGCAAATATTTTATTACGAAAATAAACTAATTATACAAAAAAACACTATTTCCACCCACGTAAAAACTTTAAGGACAGGAAAATAAAAACAATACAGTAATAAAGAAACAAATACTTAATATGTTGCGCACCCACCATTGCTTTTAATGACCGCTAATATTCTATCTTTCTAGGAGATTATTAATCTTTGGCACAGTTTGGGACTGGTTTTGTACCATTCATCTTCAATCGTAGGTCTGAGTTCTGAAGCTGGGGAAAATGCCGTCCATTTTTGTAAATTCTCTTTCTAGATCTCCCCTCAAGTTCTCGATAGGGTTTAGATCAGGACCATTGCAAAACTTGTCCTACGGCTTGTGGTGATAGGCGCATTACTTTGCTGATAAATCCATTTTGTTCCCTGCCAGAAGTGTTGCAACAGGTGAAAGATGGTCAGAAAGAGTTTTTAGATATGCCTTTGAATTAACTTTTCCTAAGAGAAATGCAAGTGACCCCACGCCGTTAATCTTTAGCCTACGGGGCCCATTTTTCCGATTTTCTCTTTAGAACGGGAAATTTCATACTCCCTTTGTAAAAACAGCAATTAAGGGGGATATATATATATATAAATATATATATATATATATATATATATATAAATATAATATATCTATATATATCTATATAACTATATATAAATATAATATATATATATATATATAAATAAATATATATATATATATTATATTAATATATATATATATATATATAAATATATATATATATATATATATAAATATATATATATATATAAATATATATATATATATATATATATATATATATATATATATATATATATATATATATATATATATATATATATATATATATATATATATATATATATATATATATATATATATATATATATATATATATATATATAAATATATATATTGTACCAAATCCGTGGTACGGAAAGATAATTTTACAAGTGAATTTCAAGAACAGAAATAAATATGCCAGTTACCGCAAATGAAAAATAGAGATTTTAAAAACAGTTCTTTTTATATCTTGCAGCAGTAGGCAAAAATAATATTACAAATCTTCGCTGGAAGTCAACAAATTCCAGCACCTATAATTCGGCTGCACAGTCAGGAATTTAAATAGAAATATTATTAAAAACACATATAACAGTTATGAAATAATAACATACGACCTTTAAATCCTTTTATAACAAGATCTCTCGTCAGTCTCGACGATAAAACTCCCGTTCGACAACTTGTCACCTAGCGCTACAAGAACAACGCTTCAACTCAAATTCTATTCCATCCTTTTAATCACCTGGGAAACAAAACCCGAGAAGCCACACCGCTCAACCAAACCATTTTCCAACAATATACCCTACAGCAGAACTTATTTCTTACTCCATGGTAGAAGCGTGAACGTGCTAAACCACAGTTTTAAATCACGCGAACTTCAAAACATCGCACGCTGGCGGTAACACGCCAAGTTGGCCCCTAACTCGTAACTATATATATATATATATATATATATATATATATATATATATATATATATATATATATGTATATATATATATATATATATATATATATATATGTATATATATATATATGTATATATATATATATATATATATATATATATATATATATATATATATATATATATATATATATATATATATATATATATATATGTATATATATATATATATATATATATATATATATATATATATATATATACATATATATATATATATATATATATATACTAGCTGAAAACCCGCGCTTCGCTACGGAGTACATTCAAATAAAATACAACGGTCAACGTATGCAATTTATGCCAAAAAATAAATATATATATTTATAATAAATGCGATGATCAATGTATACAATTGATGTAAAATATATATCTATCTATCTATATATATATATATATATATATATATATTTATAAAAAATCGTAAGGGATATGCATTTTTTTTTGGATAATATCCAATCGTCTGCTGCATTAGAAAGAGAAAAAATATTTGTTTTGTCTATTTAGTTGTTACACACGTGACGATAAATTTATTGAAAGTACCAGAAAAAGAAATCACGTAATCAGCATTTAATAAATTAAATTCTAAAAATTAATCTTTAAAAATTCACCAAAAATCAGGAAATAGAGGTAAAAATTCAAAAAAAATTTCATTTTGAAGGAATTTTTATGATCTTTCTCGTGATATAAATTTTATAACCCTCAATGTATTATTTTAAATGCAAACGTAAAAAAAGTTTAAAAAAGAGCTTAAAAATTTAATTTAAAAAAATCTAAGAAAAATTTTTGAAAAATCTTTCTTAGTGCACCCCTACACTATTAGAAGAATCGCCATGCAAAATTTCAGCCCTTTAGGTCCAGTGGTTTGGTCTGTGCGTTGTATGTCAGTCAGTCAGTGAATGAATGAATGAGTCAGTTACGGAACTGTTATATATATATATATATATATATATATATATATATATATATATATATATATATATATATATATATATATATTCAATCTTGAGCCCGTACTTTTGGGATACATGCTATCCCACCCCGTAAGGGAAAGGTTAAATGAAAAGCAGCCCCATGTCATAATGGATCCGCTACTTAATTGACGGTTTGAGACAAATTCATTTTATTTTCTCTAATCATTCCAATAATACTTCGAACAATCAGGATCATCTAAGTTCCATTTTTTTATCATCGGAGAAAATAACCTGCTGCCACTGGCCGTCCCAAGTCATCACTTGTCTCGCAAACTGTAAACGCTGGGTTTTGTGTCTAGTCAGTAAAGATGGTTTACAAAATTTTGCTGTGTATTGGAAATTTCCAGACCGAGTAATTGTATTGCAGATTGTTTTTCTCGCCCACATTGAACCCAGATGTTCGTAAAATTTCTGCACTTGAGTATTTTCCAGTTGATGCTAACTTTAAATTTCTCCTTTCATCTCTGGGTGCCAAGGCTTTTGGTCTGCCTCCAGCGGATTTTTTTCCGTACTCGTCTTGTACTCGTCTTGTGACTGCCTACGTTGAAAATGTCATTTTTTGACTATTTTGGTCAATTTTATTTTTTGCAAGAATCGTGTAGTTCAATCTTTTCTCTTTTCAAAACCGTTTTGATTTTCATTGTACATTAATTTGAAGCAGAGTTATAGCTATTTTTAAAAACATCGTCTGATACAAAATTGAAGTGACAAACAACTTTAAATGCGTTTTTCTCTGAATTATGTTTTTTAGCGCAAATCTCTACCGTTATCATGATATCTCATATAATAATGCATATAATTTGATAAAATTTTCAGGAAATGTTTTAGATGCTATTGTTAATGAAATGACGCACAATAATTGATGTATAATAAATAGTTTTTTGTTTGGAGCTGTTTTTATAAGGAAAGGAATGACGATTTGGGGAAAATATTCATATTGGAACATAAAATTGTCTGTATTATTTTTGCATTTTAAAATTTCTCTTAGATTGAGGGTAATTTTGAAGATAATTGTCATATGTATCATCTGTGAGAAGGAAATTAAAATAGTAGCATTAGAATTTTGTGCAGAGTGATAGGCGTTTTAGCTAAATTTCATTGAAAATTACTTCAAATTGACCAATTTATAAAAAAGTATGGTATTTACAGGCAAGTTTTAAAATTTTTTATTTTTTATTTTTAAATGCTATTTTACCATAATAAACCAAAAAATCCTTAAAAAAACAATTCTTTTAAAAAAATTGGCTCCGAACGTAGGCAGTAACCTTAAAAAATTGTTGATGACAGTTTTAGATCTTCCTATCTTTTTTGCAATAGACCGACAAATCATTCCTGAGAATGCACAAATATTCAACAACACCTTTTTCATATTCAGTCAGTTTACTTGCTTTTTGCATTATTGTAAAATAATTACAAGATAAAAAGAACTTTTTACATATCATGTTTTTAAATTTTCCGTCGAATCATATAAACTTGAGAATTCTATGTATTAATAAGTACTTTTTAAAATTTTTTTGGATGAATTATCCCATCAACTTGAAAGAAAATGAAGTTAATTGGAAGTTAGTTAACTTGCGTTTAACTTTTCGTTCCCGTCCGGCCGAAAGATGGCTGCACCATACTGTCCGCCTATATGGTGCCCCCATAATAAAATGGACAATAAAACAGCAGCGTAATAAGGGCGAATGTTTGATTACAAGTGCCTCCGCATTGGTTTAAAAAAAAAAGAAATTAGTATTTCAACTTTATGATCAACATTAAATTTCCATTTCAATTATCTCATTTTAAATTTATCGAAATTATTACAATTGTTGACTGTAATTAAAGTTTTTACACGCACTGTATTCTCATGCGATCACAATCCTCCCAATAACGTCTGCACAGAGAACGCCCAGTTAGTTAAGGCAAAGAAGGACATGATGTGCTTACCGTACATGTTATTGGAATTGCAAATAGGGCAAGAAAAATTCCCATTCTATTTAAATACACAGTCAGGCAATCGTCGTCTACACAGAGAATGCCCAGTTAGTTAAGGCAAAGAAGGACATGATGTGCTTACCGTACATGTTGTTGGAATTGCAAATATGACAAATAGGGCAAGAAAAATTTCCATTCTATTTAAATACACAGTCAGGCAATCGTCGTCTACACTGAGAATGCCCAGTTAGTTAAGGCAAAGAAGGACATGATGTGCTTACGTTCCATGTTGTTGGAAATGCAAAGATTGCAAGTGGGGCAAGAAAAATGCCCATTCTATTTAAATACACAGTCAGGTAATCGTCGTCAACACAGAGAATGCCCAGTTAGTTAAGGCAAAGAAGGACATGATGTGCTTACCGTCCATGTTGTTGGAATTGCAAAGAGGGCAAATAGGGCAAGAAAAAATTCCCATTCTAGTTAAATACATAGCCAGGCAGTCGTGTTCAGTTGCAATCTTGAAATCAGCAACTGTAATTTCACATGAGCCACCGGGAAGGTCATTCAGGGTCTTGCTCTAGAGTTTATTTTTAATACGGTTTAGGAAGTCAGAAATAACTTCACTCAAGTATGCGATTTAACTTAATTATGTGATCATAATTAAGCTAAAATATTGTGATTTGAAAACCATAATTAATCGATCGCTTCTTCCATGATAATTGTCCATTTGCTCTATCGGAAACACCTAAAACAAAAACAAAAATGAAATAGGGTCACAATATAATGATGTTAGTATTTCAACTTATATTTCTGCGTATCAAAAAACAACATTTTTAAAAAGTTGTTCATGAAAATTGTCACTTTGCTGCTCCAAAATTTCAGCAAAATCTATCGGATATCTTGTGTTTATAATGAATCAAAAGTTGGATTTGAAACAGTCATTTACAGATATACTCTTCCATGATATTGATTCATTTGTTTGATTGAAAACATGTAAAACGGAAGCAAAAATGAGGTAGGACTCTCAAAATATGATGCTAGTATTACAGTTTTCCAGTTTATCCCCGCGTTTCAAAACTTGAATGCTAGTTTCGTATAATATTTATTAGGACGAAAGCTTTCAAAATATCTACGTAAGTTTATTGTTTCATTTATTGTTATGAATTACAAAAGAGTTCATATATGCAGATTTGTTTGTAATTATCTAAACATGAAAGACAGTGCTTTATTTGGGATGCAGTTGTATTTGCCCGGTAGCAATATGCCGTAAACTCTGTGAGATTTTCGAAAATAGAAAGACTCAAAAAAATGTCGAATAACTGCTAATGATTTCAGAAAAAGGACAGAAAAAAATACAGACATTAGTGATATAACTCAAAAAGACGGACCTAACCTTCTAAGGACACGATTGGTAAAATTTCACTGGGACTTACATTAAAAATCAATGAAGTGATCATTACGCAAGCCCATCACATATGAACGACGGATAAAACAGATCTAACAACATCATTTTCACAACAGTCATAATCGGAATGCATTTCTCCTCTGAATGGCCACCAATACCTCCTGACTAGAATCCTTGCAACTTTTGGATCCTGGGATCCTTGAAAAGTTTTGTCTATAAAAATAATATTAATGTTACTTTTAGTTTGGAAATACCTCTGTAGGTGCGGGGTTGGAAATACCTCTGTAGGTCAAGTGTTCCGATGTTGTCACTTGACCGGTTAGCAGGGCTGCATAATGCTAGTCCACTTATACGGTGCTCCTTTAAATAAATGGCCAGCAATTCTGTGGTTTATATGGCTATTAGGATAATGTCCAATTGCCTGCCGCATTGGGAAAAAATACATTTGGTTTGGAAATCTGCTGAATTCTTTAACACGTCAGATCAAGAACACTCCTCTTGATATTTTACAAAGTACTGAATATTTTGTCGATGATTATTGACTATTAACACTCTACATACTCTTGACATTTTATGAACAATTGAGAAGTGAATTAATGTGTTGTCGATAATTTTTGACCATTGACACTGTCTCATCCTTTATCCACAGTTTGTCTCGTACACTGACACAGTCGTCCACAATCCACAGTGACCTTCCTGACTTGAAACAAGTGATGTAAAACTTTTTCTCTGAACATAAGATAATGCAGTTATGCGTTCGTATTCTCAATTATTGGCTACCTTTTAAACTAAAACTTTTTGTTCATTAATCTACTTTCTTCGCCCCATCTTTCGTGTATGCACGAAATTTGGAGTACTAGACATGTTGCTTTTATAGAAAGGATCATTAATAATGCAGCTAGGATAAAAAATTAACTTTTGTTTCAGGATCCTTTGAAATGTGACTTTTTTAAAAACAAAGTTACCTGTCCTATATTTTTCTTTTAACACACTCGAGTTAATCAGGTACATGTTTCATAGATTACTGTACAAGATTTTAACCAAAGGAACTTTATTTACAAACGCCCTGTTAATTTATGTATGTGATTATGTAAGTACCTTACTAATGTTTATTCTATACACAACTTAAGGGTAATTGTACTAGGTTTTAAACAGATGAACTTCACAAAGGAACGTCCTCCTTATTTATGTGTGTGGTTATGTAAGAAACACACTAAAATTTATTCTATACATGACTTACAGATAACTCTACAAGGTTTTAAACAAATGAACTATGTTTACGAACGGCCTATTTATTACCATGTTTTTATAAACTCGCTTTCTTGTTTGTGTGTGTGTTTGTCCAGTACAAATCTTGCAATCGAATTTTCACTAACTCTCCGACTAGCTAGACATTTGAAACTTTTAGAATAGCTCAGAACACGATGACAATGCATTCTTTTATTACTTTTAGCCATCTTCAAGCAGAATTGGATTTATTTTCAGTAAATTTTGTTTTGAAGACTGGTGCAGCCATCTATCGTCCGGGACGGGAAGGAAAAGTTAAACGCAAGTTAACTTCCAATTAACTTCATTTTTTTCACGATGAGGGGATAGTTCATCAAAAAAACTTTAAAAAATTATTAATTAATACATAGAATTATCAAGTTTAAATGATTCAACAGAAAATTTAAAAACATGGTATATAAAAAGTGTTTTTATCTTGTAATTATTTGTGTATGTGGTTATGCAAGTAACACACTAATGTTTATACTGTACATGACTTGTAACTCTACAAGGTTGTAAACAGATGAACTTTACTTACGATTTCCCTGTTTATTTATGTATGAGGTTATGTAAGTAACACATGTGTGGGGTTATGTAAATAATACACTAAAGTTCATTCTGTACATGACTTATAGATAGCACTACAAGATTTTAAACACATGGACTTATTAACACACTCTATATTTATGTATTCGGTTATGTAAGTAACACACTAATGTTTATACTATATATGACTTATAGATAACTCTACAAACAGATGAACTTTGCTTATGAAAGCCGTGTTTATTTATTTATTCGGTTATGTAAGTAACACACGAATGTTTATTCTGCACGTGACGTATAGAAAACTCTACAATGTTTCAAACAGATAAACTTTATTTACGAAAGCCCTGTTTATTTATTAAATGTGGTTATGTAATGTTAAATCTGTACATGACTTGCAGATAATTCTATAAGGTTTTAAAGTGAGGAACTTTCACGAACACCCTGTTTATTTATCAATATGTTTATATAAGGAACACATGAATGTTTATTCTGTACATGGATTACAGATAACTCTATGAGGTTTTAAACAGAGGAACTGTACCAATGAATGCCCTGTCTATTTATGTATGTGATAGTGTAAGTAACCCACTAACGATTATTCTATACTTGACTTATAGATAGCAATACAAGGTTTCAAACTGATGTACTTTACTTACGGATACCTTCCTTATTTATGTATGTGGTTATGTAAGTAACACACGAATGTTTATCCTCTACATGACTTATAGATAATTCTACAAGGTTTTAAACATATAAACTTCATACGAACACGCTGTTCATATATATGTATGCAGTGTGTGTTTAAGAATCTTTATATATATATATACAGTGGAATCTCGATCTATCGTTTTTCAAGGGAACGATTAAAATGAACGATAAATGCGGGAAAACGATAGATGCGGAAACATAACAAAGCAATATGATCGTTGGGACTGGATAAAATGAACGACACATACGGAAAAACGATGGATCCGAAAACGATCGATCGAGATTCCACTGTATATATATATATATATATATGTAACAAGAAAACGCGTCTTCCTAAATTACTTTACTTTAAGGCATATTCTATTATTAATAAAGCACGACCCCTTTTCCAAAAATTGCAACCTAAAAGTAAAATAAGATAAATTATATTATCCCTGCAGATCATTAAGCAGGCATGTGAAGTATCTGAACTCAATAACATCCTCAGATATGAGTGTTCGAAGTTTATGAGATTCCGAATGTCAGTATAGTGTCGAAATTCTTGAAGAGCCCTCGAACACTCTGAAATTATGTCTTTTTTAACGTCAAAAACCCACTTTGCAAGAACTTTATGGGCCACTTATCCTACGCCCAGTTCAACAGTTCGCAGTTTCTAACAAGCGCGGTATCTAGCAGTAAAGTCCCCTATAAACTTAAGTGGACACGTGAACTCCACGAATCTGAAGTCGCCCAATTAAAAATTAAGTAGTTTAGGCCCTCTGGTGAAAATATCGCAAAACACCCATTTAATATTGCATGAACGCAAGACTTTTCCCTCTCTTCGTTTCTAACTGTTGTTGCTGTCGGACATGCCGTCCGCTCTCTCTTCGTTTCTAACTCTTGTAGCTGTCGGACATGCTGTCCGCTCCTTTATGTAAGCACTGCTGTTTATACGTCCCGTCCTGGCATAGACGCCGGACAAGTCATGTGGCCGCTGCAGCCTTCGCGATCCTTCACAATTAAATAAAGATGATTTCCTGGATATCGTCGGAAATGTGTGTTTCTCATCAATGGCTCCATGTTTGTTTCTACTTAATTTCGTCAGTGTTTTGCTGGATCAACACTACGCCCGACTGCATCTCTCCAATTTGTGCGCAGCGATTTACTGAATGATCAATACCCTCGCCCGACTGCATCTCCAATAAGTGTTCTGCGCATCAATTCAATTTGTGCTAAATTTCCCAAATGTGATTATTATCACACACACATATATATATATATATATATATATATATATATATATGTGTGTGTGTGTGTGTGTGTGTTACCGGCAATGTGTGAAATGCAGTCATTCTATAGAATGCCTAGAATGTGTGACTTTTTAGGCGAAGTATGAAATCTCTGTATTATTTTCATATTCTATATACTTCTCCTAGGCATTGTATATAATACTTTGGCATTATATAGAATTACAAGTACTATTTTGTCAAAGTATGAAGAGAGCTCATGAAAAGACATTTATTGGAAAGAAGTTGTAGAGTATAGCTCACTTCTACCCGCACTTGTGTGTATATAATTTGAAGTGGCACTCTAAATGAATTTGATACAAACACAGTTTATATATGAAACAATGTTTATTGAATTCGTTGCACATATAGAATTTGCTTTTACAGCAATAAGCATACGTACTACTTGTACGGAATATATATTAGCATTCAATAAAAATACACTTTGCCATACTCACATACCAGCAGAGAGTCAGACCAGCAGTTTTGCCACGTAAACTTTGGGCCTCCTAAGCACTAGCGCAGGATAGCACCTGGAGCTGCTTACCTCGTAGCTCCCTCTGGCTTATCTATAAACCTTTTCTTCAAACTTTTAACTTAATCAAGCTGCTTGGTATTTATACCAAGTGCGTATGCCGAAATTAGCATATCTCAAGCAGCATCTTTAATTCATTCACTCAAAAGTTCTATTCTTGTGAATCGAATCTTATGTATACCTTACAAAGTATATAAAATTGAAAGAAAAAATTCAAAATAAAATAAAGGATTTCTTACTAAAAAAACAATAGAAGAAAACTAGTATTGACCTACGTCTTGCAACACGGAAGCCTAGAATTACATTTTGAATAACATTTGTCATGTTAACACTTCATATTTTGGAAATTGGTCTTGCAAATACACCTCGTGAATCATTGGCTGCTTCCTGTGGGCCATACAAGTCTGTAAAAATCGTCATTTGTCCCACTCACAACCGCTGCCAACAGATTGCGCTGGTCAAACTCGTCCCTCGTCGACGTCAGGAATTGGAATTCGCCCAATGGACCCCAAAGATGAAGGAGGAAATTTTTTGTCATATTCATTTAAAATTTTTTTTGGCCCGTATTCCAATATTCAATTTAGATCCAGTTTTATATTCGACAACACTATTAATATCGAAGAAAAGAGTGCGCAAAATATCTTCCATATTTCTCACCACCATCGTATTTACTGGCATGTCCACAGATGGCATGAACATTTCGGTGATAGGTTTTGCATCTATGGGCACCAGTGGTTTCCTTTAACAGACACAGCAGGTAGCAGAAATGGAAAACCTCTTTGGCAACCACGTCCTGTCCCCCACTTTGGTATCTTCCATTGTGGTCTACAACCTCATCCGTGTTTTGCGCATTCAGCTCCCTTTCTATCTCGCAACAGGGGGATCTGCTCCTTTTGTTGTATTGTTTAAACGTTTTCTATTATTCTTTTCGAGTAGTACTTCAGTCTGTGGGTATTGTAAAGCGTCTCTTTGGGTAATGGAGACGTTGCAAGATCCACTTTAGCTTTACAGCTAAAGAGAACTTCTTATGATGTTCCCTGTTCCCTTAACCTTTTCCTTACGGGATGGGATAACATGTATCCCAAGAATACGGGCTCAGGGATGAATATATATATATATATATATATATATATATATATATATATATATATATATATCTTGTGGGCAAAAAGTCCGTATAAAATTCATAAAAACAGGAAAAATAAACAAAATAAAAAAAAGGTTTGCAGGGTTAGCATCGCTAAGCCACGGGATTTTTTTTCAAGACAGGTAAAAAATAACTCAAAAAACGGCCGACATGTGGCGCTGGTACGAGCGAATTCTGTGGAAATATGCAAATGAGACGGTTATAAGAACGTGCGCTCCTAATCCACAACCAGTTCACAGTTGTTCCGCGATCCGCCGAGATGTGTCATGTATACATCCAGACCTGCTGCACTTAGCCGTTGCTGGATTTGTGACTAGCTTGCAATGCCTTATCTCCTGTGATGGGGGGTCATGTGGAACACCTACTGCTGTAATAAACGATTTAGAAGCATTTATTTCGTTATTTACGTATCTTTTCTTTGACTTGTGTAAGTCAGCGCCACCTGTCGGCTGTTTTTTGAGTGTTATTTTTTTTCCTGTCTCAAAAAAAAAAATCTCGTGACCTAGCGATACTAATCGTGCACACTTTTTTATATTTTGGTTATTTTTCCGGTTTTTATGAATTTTTAAAGTTTATACGGACTTTTTGCCCACCCGGTATATATATGTCATGATTTGGGTTCAAGACAGAAATCAACTCGTTTTTAATTTAATAAGTTAATTACCTGCGCTAACTTCGAGGCAAACATTCTAGCTTAACGACCAACACGTGTCGCTTCCACACAGCAAGTAGTTCAGAGCAAATCTGAAAACACTCATCTCCCTAGTGTTGCTCCCCCCCCCCCTGGACTGTAAACGTGTCCAGCAGGACATTGGGCGAGAAACTGGTTACCCTGCAACTCATGATTCTGAATCGTCGGGGGTCGTACTCAAAATGAGGGTCGAGTCATTAAAAATAATAATTACTAGATCTATAATTCTTACTTACACACACACACACACACACACACACACACACATATATATATATATATATATATATATATATAACCCCCTTAATAGAAAAGGAAGTATGAAAGTGTAAACAGGGAATCGGAAAAATGGGCCCCGTAAGCTAAAGGTTAATCCGAGTATGAAAGGCCCTGTTCTTCATAAGTTGGACGAAACGCTTTCTCTCAGTCCACCGGTCAGTTTATTCAACTTGCATCCAAATATCAAATATATTTTGAGTGACCTTATTAGCCCTTTTGACGCTACTATGAATTTGTGAGTGGCGACGCTTGTTATGGACGATCTTCAAAGTTCTTCTAGGGGTTCTTCTTTAGGTTGCTCACCTTCTTTAGGCTATGACTTTGTGAGTTGCGACGCTTGTTATGGACGATCCTCAAAGTTCTTCTAGGGGTTCTTCTTTAGGTTGCTCAACCTCTTTAGGCTAGGCTTGTTTAGGATATGACTTTGTGAGTTGCGACGCTTGTTATGGACGATCTTCAAAGTTCTTCTAGGGGTTCTTCTTTAGGTTGCTCACCTTCTTTAGGCTATGACTTTGTGAGTTGCGACGCTTGTTATGGACGATCCTCAAAGTTCTTCTAGGGGTTCTTCTTTAGGTTGCTCAACCTCTTTAGGCTAGGCTTGTTTAGGATATGACTTTGTGAGTTGCGACGCTTGTTATGGACGATCTTCAAAGTACTTCTAGGGGTTCTTCTTTAGGTTGCTCAACCTCTTTAGGCTAGGCTTGTTTAGGATATGACTTTGTGAGTTGCGACGCTTGTTATGGACGATCTTCAAAGTTCTTCTAGGGGTTCTTCTTTAGGTTGCTCACCTTCTTTAGGCTAGGCTTCTTTAGGCTAGGCTTCTTTAGGCTATGACTTTGTGAGTTGCGACGCTTGTTATGGACGATCTTCAAAGTTCTTCTAGGGGTTCTTCTTTAGGTTGCTCAACCTCTTTAGGCTAGGCTTGTTTAGGATATGACTTTGTGAGTTGCGACGCTTGTTATGGATGATCTTCAAAGTTCTTCTAGGGGTTCTTCTTTAGGTTGCTCACCTTCGTTAGGCTAGGCTTCTTTAGGCTATGACTTTGTGAGTTGCGACGCTTGTTATGGACGATCTTGAAAGTACTTCTAGGGGTTCTTCTTTAGGTTGCTTAACCTCTTTAGGCTAGGCTTCATTAGGATATGACTTTGTGAGTTGCGACGCTTGTTATGGACGATCTTCAAAGTTCTTCTAGGGGTTCTTCTTTAGGTTGCTCACCTTCTTTTGGCTAGGCTTCTTTAGGCTATGACTTTGTGAGTTGCGACGCTTGTTATGGACGATCTTCAAAGTTCTTCTAGGGGTTCTTCTTTAGGTTGCTCACCTTCTTTAGGCTAGGCTTCTTTAGGCTATGACTTTGTGAGTTGCGACGCTTGTTATGGACGATCTTCAAAGTTCTTCTAGGGGTTCTTCTTTAGGTTGCTCACAACATCATTCCCAAATTATCTGTCGTTATCGGACTGTAAAATGGACGGTGCTACAAGCAATGTAAATAAGTCAACGACGATGCACGACAGTTCTTCTGCTGACAGTTTTTTAGCCTTGAGAAGCACAAAATTGAGATAATCTTGGTACACCATGATAAACTCGTATTCCCTGTCAGGTTGGGACTGAATTCGTTGAGATTGACCTGACAACGGGAATCAAAAACAGAAAAAAAATCCCTGTCTTCACCACACCGTTAATAAAAACTTTTTTTTCTGGCATAGTGCACAAAGGTGAATGTAGAGTCCAATATCAAGACTTGTAAAGATCTTGTACTTGGGTGAAAGTTCTTTCAACATTCTGTCACAGCATCCTTGGCCAAGTTTCAGAGCCCCATGAAGTACGTTAACCTTTAGCTTACGGGGTCCATTTTTCCGATTCCCTCTTTAGAACGGGAAATTTCATATCCCCTTTGTAAGAATGGCCATTAAGGGGGTTATATATATATATATATATATATATATATACAGTGGAATCTCGATCAATTGTTTTTCAAGGGACCAACTGAGTTGAATGATAAATGCGAGAAAACGATAGATCCGGGAACATAACAAAGCAATATGGAGGACTGGGTGAATTAAACGACACATACGGGAAAACGATAATTCGGAAAACGATCGATCGAGATTCCACTGTATATATATATATATATATACAGTGGCTCCCAAAAGTGTTCGTACACTTACGATTTTCAATGAAATAGGGGTCTATCCATTGATTAAAATTAATATTTCAGAATGGGTATTTAATAATAAGATCTATAATATATTCTTAACAAAACTACATGAAATATTTTGAAAACATAGTAAAACTTTATTTTTAAGAAACCAATAATCCAAAAGTAACAAAAACTTTATCTCACAAAAGTCATCGTACACTTGTCAAAAATCTCTACATATTAGTAAATATTCTAATTTTTCATTAAATTGATATTTAGTAGGATATCCTTTAGCATCCACAACAGCTTTTAAACGTCTGGGAATAGATTGCTTTAGTCCTTTTGTAATTTTTGCATCAATGTTCATCCATTCTTCCATCATAATTGTTTTTAGATCGCTTTTCATGTGAATGTCGTGTTTTCGTACTCGAACCTCCAGATCTCTCCAAATATGTTCTATTGGGTTTAAATCTGGCGATTGAGGTGGTGTTTTCAAAACTTGTGGACAATTATAGAGACACCAGATGCGAACGTTGAGAGCCGTGAGCTTATGATCGTTATGTTGATAAAAAACAAAGTTGTTTCCAATACCCAAATTTTGAGCTGATAATTTTAAATTGTCTCTTAAAATATTTATAAAAACAGCATGATTCATTATGCCATCAATAAATACCAAATTTCCTAGTCCTGATGCTGACATGCACCCCTACACAAGGATACCTCCACCGGCATGCTTAATTGTTCCTACTAAGTTCTTGGGATTAAGTTCTTCATTTTTTTCTTCTCCATACAATTATACGCCCATCAGCACCAAAAATGTTCATCGGCAAATAAGACATTATTCCAATAGGTTTGGGACTTATTTATCATTGATAGTGCGAAGGGAAGCCTAAACTTTCTGTTTTTCTCACTCACAAAAAATTTTCTATGGGCAGAACGCCCATGTAATCCAGCTGTTCTGAGAACTCGTCAAAAAATTTCAGTTGAAACTGAAGTAGAAAATGTTTCATTGAATTCTGCAGAAACTTTTACAGCACTCAAACGTGAATTTTTCACAAATTTTCTAATTATAAATCTCTGATCACGTTTTGTTAACTTTGCCGGACGAACTTTTCTTACCTTGTTTTCGATCCAATTTTCTTCTTTAAAGCGTTTTTTCACATACTGCACAGTAGAATGGGATAAATTAAGTAATTTAGCGATATTCCGAACTGATTTACCATTACTATGATGAAAAATAATCAATTTTCGAATGCTGTTTGTTGTTTATTTGCGACTACGAGCCATTTTTAAATAATAAATAGAATATTACGGAGTAGGCAAGCAAAAATTAAAGCCAAATGACATTTTAAATGTCACCACAATTCAAAAATAAAAATAAAGCGCCAGACGGTAATTTTAATTATGAATTTATCCGAAAATATTTCAGTGTACGATGACTTTTGTGAGATAAAGTTTTTGTTACTTTTTGATTACTGGTTTCTTAAAAATAAAGTTTTACTATGTTTTCAAAATATTTCATGTAGTTTTGTTAAGAATAGATTATAGATCTTATTATTAAATACCCATTCTGAAATATTCATTGTAATTAATGGATAGACCCCTATTTCATGGAAATTCGTAAGTGTACGAACACTTTTTGGAGCCACTGTATATATATATATATATATATATATATATATATATATATATATACATATACGTACATTCTTGGGCCCGTATTCTTGGGATACATGCTATCCTACTCCGTAAAAAAAAGGTTAAAGAACTCAGAATCCGTGACGTAAAACTGGATTGCACCCAAGCTTTCTTTAACAGGAAAAATCAGCTTTTGTTTTCTAACACCAACCACATTACAGTGATTTAGCAGCCA
Source organism: Dolomedes plantarius (assembly GCA_907164885.2). Classification (NCBI taxonomy): domain Eukaryota; kingdom Metazoa; phylum Arthropoda; class Arachnida; order Araneae; family Dolomedidae; genus Dolomedes; species Dolomedes plantarius. Next base: position 49,881,068 of record OU015490.1, read on the forward strand.
ATAATACTGTTGTTCTTTTTCGGTATTCGTCTTACCTTTTCTTCACGTCTCTCGCTTACTTTTGATAAGAGTTTCGTTAGAAAAACTCGGTTTTTAGCAGCATTAGCTCGCCCTTTAGACGGTTCATCGTAGAATTGTCGGTGCATGTCAACATGCGGTGATTCTTGTTCGGACACTAGATCTTGCACCGCTATTTTTATACAGCACAATATGGGCTAGCGTATGCCGTGCAAAATGAAACTCCTGTCACCCCTCCTGAATAAAGACTGTGTAAGGTATACATAAGATTCGATTCACAAGAATCGAACTTTTGAGTGAATGAATTAAAGAAGCTGCTTGAGATATGCTAATTTCGGCATACGCGCTTGGTATAAATACCATGCAGCTTGATTAATACAAAAAGGGTTGAAAAAGGTTGTTAAAGTTGACAGATAAGCGAGAGGGAGCTACGAGTTAAGCAGCTCCAGGTATTATCCTGCGCTAGTGCTTAGGGGGCCCAAAGTTTACGTGGCAGTACTGCTGGTTTGACTCTCTGCTGGTTTGTGAGTATTTGTAAAGTGTATTTCTATTGAATGTTAATATATATTCCGTACAAGTAGTACGTATGCTTATTGCTGTAAAAGCAAATTCTATATGTGCAACGAATTCAATAAACATTGTTTCATGTATAAACTGTGTTTGTATCAAATTCATTTAGAGTGCCACTTCAAATTATATACACCCAAGTCTGGGCAGAAGTGAGCTATTTTCTCTATAAATGGGGTGTAAATTATGGAAGTACTCAATGCTCCACGATTGATGCGATCGTCGAAAGTTACGTGCTTAACCAAATTACAATAAACGCTGACGGGATTCTTTTATACTTTACCAGCTTTACCGGCTTTACCATCCTTGGAACCTGAAGGAAATTAATGCTCCTAGCTATCGAAAATAAGGCTATTATATGGGTTGGAGAATCGAAGATATAGCGCAGTGGTCTGGACCTGATCTAGTAGGAGAACAGATGGAGAGTTCCTGTGTTTGGACTCATCCGGGGTAAGTCAAGGAGCTATATTAGAATAATGCTAGTTGCACGGGTATTACACTCTATTAAGAAATAAGATAAAGACTAAATTAAAAAAAAAGTCATTGAATTCAAAGTGCATTTTTTTGTCATCAAAATTATGCTGATGTAACTATTGTGCTGATTTGACATGTGACATTGTGTTTTGGTATAGTAATATTGTGTAACCTAGTATTGTAACATTGTGTATTGTAAATTTTGGTATTGTAATATTGTGTAATTTTAGCGTAAATCTATTTTAACATTGCAATATGTATTACTAGCTGAAAACCCGCACTTCGTTACGGAGTACAATCAAATTAAATACAACGGTCAATGTATGCAATTAATTCCAAATATATATATATATTTATAATAAATACGACGATCAATATATACAATTGATGTAGAAAAAATATATATATTTATAAAAAAATCGTAAGGGATATTTTTATAGACAAAATAATGTCCAATCGTCTGCCGCATTAGCAAGAAATTTTTTTTTGTCTATTTAGTTGTTATGCACGTGACGATAAATTACCAGGAAAAGAAATCACGTGATCAGCATTTAATAAATTAAATTCTAAATATTAATCTTTAAAAATTCACCAGAAATCAGAAAATAGAGGTAAAGATTCGAAAAAGATTTCATTTTAAAGGAATTTTTAGGATCTTTCTCGTGATATAAATTTTATAACCCTGACATTATTATTTTAAATGTAATTTTAAAAAAAGCTACTAAAACAGCTAAAAAATTTAATTTAAAAAAATCTAAGAAGAATTGTTCAAAAATCTCTCTAAGTGCACCCCTACACTATGAGAAGAATCGCCATGCAAAATTTCAGCCCTTTAGGTCCAGCGGTTTGGTCTGTGCGTTGTATGTCAGTCAGTGAGTCAGTTACGGAACTGTTTTATATATGAGGCGGTGAAAGACAAAGTGGTGTAAGTCAGTAAGTCAAGTGTTGTAAGTCAAGAGAGTTTAACTGCAAAATCTACAAAAAATTTCATCATAAATTGAACAAATTATAATTCATAACAATTATTACAATATTACAAATAATAACTATTTACAATTCCACTATAAATTGAACATGGAGATTAGCTATTTGCCCCCAAATGAAAAAAGTTGAAAATGTGATTTACACCACTTTGCCTTTCAACGCCTCATATATAGATTACTGTGCTGAATGTAGAGTATGTAATAACAGTACTATGTACGGTATAGAAAACACACTAGCGTTGTGCAATGTAACATTCACTAATTGTATTAATTGTTGGTTGAAGTGTGGAGTGAAGATAATAGAATCTTGTGTTGTAATAAACTACATTTAGCATTGTGTTATTTATTATTTGGGGTGCCGAATAATTTGTTGTAAAATAAGATTGTGAAATGTATATTATGTGCGCATTTTTAATGAACAAATTAATGTATTACTTAATAGAGAAGGTGCTATTGTCAGATAAATAATGCCTTTGCAAATTTCATGAGATGATAAGGAAGTATTCCTTGGACCTTTGGTCATTTCTGTAATGAATTTTGGAAAAAAAAATTCGGACTGAGATATTTTGGAACCAGGAGCGATTAAATTTAAATTTAAATTTAACATTTTAAAACGAAAATTTAAAATTCTTGTTATGAAAATTATTTTTCCCGCGTTGTCCACTCCCACAGGTGGTTTATTTATTCCTTTGCTTGGTTTTTTAAATTCCGACTTGCAGGTTGTTTTATGTTCCTGTGCTCGTCTTGCCTGGTCCTGTTGGGCCGGCATGATTGCTGTGGCGCGACAGGTCATCAGAAAGTCATCACGCGGAAACGGGGGTTGGGTGGGGGGCTGCTGAGTTACATTCTTACTATCCTCGGAAAAGGATGCTGTTGGAATTCCATAGAATGCCTACGCAATGTGTGAAATACTATGTGTTTCATACTTTGATATTCCATTTTTGGCATTCTATAGAATTCCTAAGAATTCTATACAATGCCTGATTTGACACATTGACGGTAACATTTGTTTATATATATATATATATATATATATATATATATATATATATATATATATAAGAGCTTGTCTGTTTGTTTGTCCGCTATAGAATCATAGACTGTTTCACCCACCGAGACCAAATTTGGCACAGTTAATGTTTAGGATCCGAGGAACTTAAATCAGCAAAAACAAAGTTTGGGGCTCAATCAGTTTTTTAAATTAATTTTTTAATGATTTTTTGTGCCCGTAAGAGGTGCGAGTACCCCCTGTAGATACAGACCATTCAGTGAAATCCGAACCTATCCCTCTTCCCCCGCGCGGGAGAAGAGGGGTGCGTGGGGGGGTGAGAGCTTCATGGTAATAACCTTTGGTCTTGCCTAACTGACTGACTAACTGACAGATAACGCACAGTTCAAACCGTTGTACATAAAGAGCTGAAATTTTGCATGGTGATTCTTCTATAGTGGAGTTTATAGTGGAGGGGTGAACTGAGAAAGATTTTTGAAAAATTCTTCGATTTTTTAAAATTAAATTTTTAAGCTGTTTTTCTAATTTTTTTATAAGTTTGCATTTAAAATGATAATCCGAGGGTTATAAAATTTATATCACGAGAAAGATCATAAAAATTCCTTTAAAACGAAATCTTTTTCGAATCGTTACCTCCCTTTTCTGATTTTTGGTGAATTAGAGATTGGTAGATTAATTTGGTAGATTGATTTTTAGAATTTAATTTATGAAATGCTGATCACGTGGTTTCTTTTCTTGTTGTGGTACTTTAAATTAATTTTGCGTTACATGCATTACAACGAAATAAATTGACAAAAGAAATATTAAAATACGGTAAAAGATAAAATTTAACCTCTAGACTAACTGAGATGGGAGTTTTTTAAGAATGCAGTTCAAATTAGTATGTTTTAACACAACTTTCCCGGCTCTGCTTTTTGTCCTCTGTTATTTGCAGTTTTTCTCATCGCTTGAACCGATTTACAATTTGCTTTTTCTACGGTTTTTGGCCTTAGGAAAATTAAAAATCGATACGGTTTTTGGCCTGTCGACAATAAAAAACCGAATCACCAAAGTAAGGAAAATAGGCTTCATTTGAAATCGCGCCTTACTTTGAATAAATAAAAGGGATAATGCATCTTGCACTTTACCTCTTGGGTGATGGGGAAACAAGTGCGTCTGTTGGGTGATGTGGAACAAACTGAGCTTTTAAGGGAAAAATAAATAATAAAGGCAAATGTAAATTATAAAACTTATTTCTAATTAAACAGTGGATCAAACAAATCTAATTAAACAGTAAACTTATTCAATCCAAACGTGCGAATCATGCAACACTGTGTTATTAATTATCAATAAAATCAGACGCATAATCAGACGAAGGTCCGCAGACTCAAAGTTTCTTTCTTATTGTTTGTATATCATTTCAGTAGAAACGCGCTAAGCCCATTCTGTCTGGCTAGATGAACATGAAGAGCGGGGGTTGCAGCCCAGTATTTTTTTGATGGAATGCATCAAAATTTTTATATCTATACATCTACCCGGGCATCGCCGGGCAATAATGCTAGTATATATATATATATATATATATATATATATATATATATATATATATATATATATATATATATATATATATATGTCATTTAACACTTTCGCTTTTGCAGTTTTCTAAACAATATCATCTAATGATCAGAAAAGTAAATAAAGCAGCACATTTTCCCCTGCTCCTCACCCCCACCCCTAGAAAGAACTCCGAATTTTCCGGTGTATTTTTGTTCTACGTCCTTTGTGTTTGGTCAAAAAAGATCGAAATTCAAAGGTTTTTGACTTTTGGATCACTTTTTATGTACCAGAAAAAAAGTGTGCATCATTGTTCCATTATTTGAAACAAAATAACATTCGGCAAATAAAAATCCCATTCTCTACAAAGGCCCTTATTGAATCAGAAATGTTCTGTTATCCTTTTATGCAGTCTAAAGCCTTTCGTTTTCCTAAATTTTGCCAGATGCCGAAAGAAGAATGTGTGACAAAAATGACTTGGCTTAGTTCTCTGAAAGGCCTACAAAAAAGATTCTTTGCTTCTTTTTTTATTTAAAGGTAGATTTTTTTTTCACTTCTTCCACAATGACGCCTAAGTCTCAAGGCTTTTATCTGAGAGTTTATTGGACATTCTTTTCTTGTCAACATTTTTTTTTTGCTTTGTAAGGACGATTATAAAAAAAATTGTTCTAGAATAAGTTGTAACTTTTGAAGAAGGATCCTCACGGAAAAAATGTGTCTTTTTAAAAACAAAGTGACTTGCTCAATATTTTTTTTCTCCCGAAACAGAAATGTTTATTCTGACGAAATTTTTAGACATTTGTTACTGTATTTAACAAGGTTTCGTTATTGCGTACAGTATCTTCCTGATTAAGAAAACGCGTTGAATAGAAAACAGCTTAAAGTATTCAAATTTAATCAACTCAAACAGACAGAGGGAGAAAAGGAAACTAATATAGTGAATCATTTCGAAATAGTGAATCATTTCGAAATTTTCAGCAAATTTCAATTGTTTGAATGAATGGCATTTCGAAAATTTGAAATGACGAGACAAAGTTGACGCAATAGTAACTTTTACACAGAAAACTTAATTTCTTTTTTTCACGAGAAAATAAAAGAAATAGTTTACAAATAAATAAGTTTGAGTCACTGAAAACTAATTTCTACCAATATCTTCCACTTTTTAAAAAATTAATTAATTTTTTTTAAATTGAAAAATTATCTCCAATCAAACCAAAGGGTCAATAAATACAATAAAACCACTATTTATATTGAAAACAATTTTTACCATGTTTTTATTAACTCGCTTTCTTGCTTGTGTGTGTGTTTGTCCAGTACAAATCTTACAATCGTTTTTTAACTAACTTCCCGACTAGCTAGACATTTGAAACTTTTAGAATAGCTCAGAACACCATGACAATGAATTATTTTATTACTTTTAGCCATCTTTAATCAGTATTGAGTTCCTTTTCAATTAATTTTGTTTTGTAGACTGATGCAGCCATCTATTGGCCGGGACGGGAACGAAAAGTTAAACGCAAGTTAACTTCCAATTAACTTCATTTTCTTTCAAGTTGATGGTATAATTGATCAAAATTTTTTTAAAAAAGTATTTATTAATACATAGAATAGTCAAGTTTATATGATTCAACAGAAAATTTAAAAACATGGTATATAAAAAATTCTTTTTATCTTGTAATTATTTCTACCAATATCTTCCACTTTTTAAAAAAATAATTTAATTTTTTTATATTGCAAAATTATTTCCAATCAAATCAAAGGGTCAATAAATACAAGAAAACCACTAATTATATTGAAAACCATTTTTTAAAATACATTTTACAAATCCGTATTTGCATGAAAACTGTTATGAAAACCGTTAAGCTACTGATACATATGGAAATACTTCTAGCAAACAAACGCTACTTAATCTAATTAAAGGGAAATGTACTTTTACCAACGTCTATGTTCGTGAAGACTAAAAACCGTTTCCTACCACGTTTCACCCTACGGCTTGATTTCTGAAGGTTAAATTCTGAAGGTTCCGCCGACCACAGCGATAAGCTTATACGGCATATTTAAAGTCGCTTGTGAACATATTACAATTTACAATTACAGCTTACATTATATACATACAATTTTACATTCAAGGTGCACTTTAAATTACTCTTACTGTTACTTTTACATTTACCATTGCATTAATAGCATATTACGATTTACAATTTCAATTTACATTATACAGAGGCTGTTCGCACATTTTTTTAGACGATTTTGGTAAGGGGTAATAAAAAATCGTTTGCTGCAAAAGAAATAATTGCAATTGTACTATGTTTTTAAAAGTCAAAATTATCCTCTGCGGCTTGAAAGTTTTGTTTTTATTCAAAATGGCTCTTTAACAAAGCAGTGGTTCGAAGGCTACATTTATGCTCTTTCCAAAGAGAAATATGCATACTCCGTTATCCAAAAACGATGTGAGAGTCATGGTTTTGTGATATCTAAAGCGTCGATAGGTAATGTCGTCAACAAGAAAGGGAAAAAACGTCAAATTGGAGCCTCAAGTGGGACAAAAATTCCAAACAAGTATCCAAGGAAAAAACGGACATCTTCGACTATTGCAAAGGTACGTTGTTTAATGTTAAAAGAAAATCCCCCTAGTCAAAGGACAGTTGCAAAATCATTAAAATGCTCGGTGTCCACTGTAAACAAAATGATAAACGTTGATTTAAATCTTAAGAAAGCGAAAAAACGCAATGTGCATCGTCTTCCAAATCTTATCGCTGAACGCAGGACACGCTGCAGAATTCTATATGAGAAACACTTATCCAAAGAAAAATGGAAAACAACTGTCACAATAGATGAATCATGGGTGTATTTAAATGATTGCAACAAAAAAAGAGCCATTTATTATCATAAAAGGGGAGAAAAAAATGTCAAGATTAACTCCAAATACTATCAGGAATATATTTTATCGCCAATTTTTCTGAATGAAATACCATCGCTTTACCCACAGCGCCATCAATCTGTGAGACTCCATCAGGACAAAGCTAGCAGTCACACATCAAAATCACTGTAAATTTTCCTAAAAGAAATGGAACAAAAAACTGGTATCAAGGCCATACCCTTCACTGATATCCCTACTAAATCTCCCGATGTATCACCTATGGATTTTTGTGCTTTCGGACTTTTAAAATCTGCATTATCCAAACGTCGTCCCACAACCCTTACAGGACTCTGGAAAGCTGTTCAGGAGGAATGGGATAGAATACCTCTTCTGACAGTTCAAAAGGCATTATTATTCTGGAAATTGCGGTGTTGAAATATAGTTCAGAATAAGGGATGTCAAATAGAACATTTAAAACACAAGAATTTTATGTAATTTAGTTTTGTGAATACAATATATATCGTCTAAAAAACGTGTGAACAGCCTCTGTATACTAACAATTTTACATTTTTGATGCAATTTCAATTACCATTTCAATTACAATAACATTTACCACTACAGTATGGATACATTACAATTTTGAATTACAATTTACATTGTATACTCACAAATTACATTCAAGGTAAAATTTCAATACAATTACCTTACTCTTACAATTTTACATTTAAGATGCAATTTCAAACATAATTACACTTACTTTTGCATTAAACAATTACATTACATACATAATACAACTGTATTACAAGCGATTAACAAACAGGTTTACTGGTAAACATTTTTATAATAATTATTTCTTCTAAAGTAATTAAATCATTATTTTTTTGATTAATTTCAAGCATTAACAATTACTGAAGGTTAAATATATATTGCTTGTCTAAGATTAGGAACTCCAAAACAGTTATGTGTCTTCACTGAAGAAATGAAAATGAAAATATTTTTTATTGCAAACTATCAAAACTAGAAATTTACATACAATTATTTCTACCTCTGTTAAAACAAGCTATTTTGATTGCTTTCGTAGTTTAGCATTAAAATAAATGCCCAGGTAATACCTGGTAGGTAAACCAAGTAACCACTAACATCTAAAAACACATTTTCATAGAACATCTTTTGAGCTTAGTAAGAAAGAAAATTCAAGAAAATTAAGTAGTTGTTTCTTTGCATCGTAACTTCTTTGAAACTAGTAAACAGTGGTATGATTGTAAACTTAAGTTATTCATAAATATCACTTGCCTCATGCTGAGTCTTCATCTAAATCCATCTGTAAAAAATCCCCATATCCATAATTAAAATCTCATATTCTCCTGGAGAGCTAAGTTTTTCTACAATGCTTTTAGTTTTTTATCTAAAATTACAAAGTCAAAAAGGCACCATGTTAATCTGCTCACATTTCAAATTAAAATATAGTTTAATTTAAAGCGTACCATACACAACATCTGCAAGTGACAGTATCGACCAATCAATATATATATATACGAGTATATATATATATATATATACATATATATATACATATATATACATATATATACATATATATATACATATATATATACATATATATATATATATATATACATACATATATATATATATATATACATATATATATATATATATCTATATATATATATATATATATATATATCTATATATATCTATATATATATATATATATATATATATATATATATATATATTAGGGTGGAACGAAAAAAACTTTTTTTTGAATTTCAATATGTTCTAGTTTTCAAAAGTTGCCTTTTAACAAAATAAAGACGGAAATTAAATATTAGCGAAATTGGTGCATGTTTTCAGTTAGCGCAAGAAGGGCAAAGTTTTGGATTTTATTAAATTTTTGACAAATTTCGCAATTATTTTGAAATTGAATACACTTGTAGTACGAAAAAGTAGCAAAATATGCAATTTAAACATTCCTTTTAGTCAGGAGATCTGCTAAACAGATTATATAATACGTTTTACTTCATAAAAATAGTAGACATAAAGGCACTTAAGGACGAGGCACTTAAAAGACCCTCGGACATCACGGTGGAATGAAAAAATTTGTTTTCGGAATTTCAATATGCTCTAATTTTCAAAAGTTGTCTTTTAAAATTAAAATTAAGAATATAAAATCTTTTTGCTCTACTAAAATATGTTTAAGTGCCGCAAAGGGCTTCAAAATGGATAATTTTATGAAAAAGTGATTATTTTTGTATTTTTTGTTAATTTCTTTTATAGTATATTAAAATAATATATATTTTCTGTAAATAAAATATTCAAAATATGATATTTTGACAGAAAACTTGCATATTCTAAGTATTTCTAATTTTTAGATGCCATAACAGAACAACTGATTTTGTGGAATTTCGCGATTTTCATCATATTAATTTTATATTAGCATATTCTTATAATACACATTGGAATGAAAGATAAACAAATATTAATTGACGGACCTTAGTTAATATAAACAAATCACACTTATTTAGAAAAATATTAATGTAATGTCTATTAAGGCAAAACATTATTTTGAAAAAAATATTCATGTTTTTCAACAGTCCATATTAATCACACATGGTTTCCATTACTTATTTCACTGACACATTGAATTGCTTTTTTGTTTCAAATTTTGGCATTATTTTTTGAGAATGTATTATTGTTTTTATCAATGCATCTCTTGGAGAAGTACCACGAACGAACAAGGATGACCAGGTAACTAATTTAACAATCCCTTCTACTACTTGTGTGTGACATGGAATGTTGTTGAAGTCAATAATTTTTTTCTCGAGATCAGATTCTTTTGCTTCCTTTATCAACAGTTTTAGTTTGTAATAAGAAACATCCCTCGTCATAGGAGGTTCTGTTACTTTAATATAATTCCATTCAATCATATCAATATAATCCTTGGCATCAAAGTTTATACGTGGAACTAAATTCTTTCTGATGCCTCCTTCATTTTCCGCCCTTGCTTTTAGAATCCGGCGTAATCCAAGCTCTCTTACATGACTGCGATCGACTAATATCATACAAAGGAGGAGATTTTCCGAAGCGGCAAAGTATGCATTTCTTTGAATGACAGGGTCAATTACATTTTTAAGAGTGTAATTGAGGTAACGTGAATAGCTTACAAGTTTCCACAAGATGATCTATCCACGGATACAAGATGGTGTCAGCTTTATGTTAAACCAAATTGGTGCATAAACTTTCAAAATGCACTCAGTCAGTATTCGGAGATTTTTTGCAGGACATTCTGTTCCCACATACAAGCGAAGTACTCGGTTTGCTAATGTAAGCCATCGTGAATGACAAAATTTTCCTGGTTTTCTCATGGAGAAATCAGAAGAGCACTGTCCAGCAGAGATTGCATTATACATTTCTAACAAATATTTTGGGTCCACACTTAAATCATCCTTAATTTCTAGTAATGTAATGTTATTTTCAATAGGTGAAAAGTCAATCACTGGAAGTTCAGAGCAGTTTTCTAGTTGTTTAACAATTTCTCCTCCAAATTCATTTGGACCTTTAGTTTTTCAATCTAGGAAACAAAATAGGTGACATAGGGGCAGTTCATTTAAATTATTGACTTCAACAACATTCCATGTCACACACAAGTAGTAGAAAGGATTGTTAAATTAGTTACCTGGTCATCCTTGTTCGTTCGTGGTACTTCTCCAAGAGATGCATTGATAAAAACAAAAATACATTCTCAAAAAATAATGCCAAAATTTGAAACAAAAAAGCAATTCAATGTGTCAGTGAAATAAGTAATGGAAACCATGTGTGATTAATATGGACTTTTGAAAAACATGAATATTTTTTTCAAAATAATGTTTTGCCTTAATAGACATTACATTAATATTTTTCTAAATAAGTGTGATTTGTTTATTTTAACTAAGGTCCGTCAATTAAAAATTGTTTTTCTTTCATTCCAATGTGTATTATAAGAATATGCTAATGTAAAATTAATATGACGAAAATCGCGAAATTCCACAAAATCAGTTGTTCTGTTATGGCATCTAAAAATTCGAAATACTTAGAATATGCAAGTTTTCTGTCAAAATATCATATTTTGAATATTTTATTTACAGAAAATATACATTATTTTAATATACTATAAAAGAAATTAACAAAAAATACAAATATAATAACTTTTTCATAAAAATATCCATTTTGAAGCCCTTTGCGGCACTTAAACATGTTTTAGTAGAGCAAAAAGATTTTATATTCTTAATTTTAATTTTAAAAGACAACTTTTGAAAATTAGAGCATATTGAAATTCCGAAAACAAAGTTTTTCGTTCCACCGTGATGTCCGAGTGTCTTTTAAGTGCCTCGTCCTTAAGTGCCTTTATGTGTACTATTTTTATGAAGTAAAACATATTATATAATCTGTTTAGCAGATCTCCTGACTAAAAGGAATGTTTAAATTACATATTTTGCTACTTTTTCGTAATACAAGTGTATTCAATTTCAAAATAATTGCGAAATTTGTCAAAAATTTAATAAAATCCAAAAGTTGGCTCTTCTTGCGCTAACTGAAAACATGCACCAATTTCGCTAATATTTAATTTCCGTCTTTATTTTGTTAAAAGGCAACTTTTGAAAACTAGAGCTTATTGAAATTCAAAAAAAAGTTTTTTTCGTTCCACCCTAATATATATATACATATATATATATATATATATATATATATATATATATATATATATATATATATATATATATATATATATATATATATATATATATATATATATATATGTATATATATATACACTTCTGGCCACTGTAAATGCAACACCTTGAAGGAAACATGCAAATAACATGAAATTTACAACATGCATTAGCGGAGGTAAGATATGCAAATGATTAGAATTTCAGCGCAGACGCACATCACGACCGAAGCACGGACCGAAGTTTCTGTTGAGATTAATGTTTTGACATTTTCAATTAGAGTGGAAGCAATGTCCTACTTCAGTGAAGCAGGTTTCCTCTAAAAGGTTTAATTGATATTGCCTCGAGAATTAGCTTTTAAGATCGCCAGACTGAAATGTGTATATTTTTGGGTATGTCAGATAGATTAACAGATATCCAAAAATATATACATTTGAAATAGATGATATATTAAATTTCGATTGGGTGGCGAAAATAAAACACTAGATTTTTAGATCAGTATTTGTGGCATGCGTAATTTTTTGAGTGAGATAATGATGTAATTTTTTGATTACAATTCATGATTTAATTTTTTGAGTAAGATAAGAATTATACCTTTTTGGTGGTATTATAAACTATATACACTGCTGGCCACTGTAAAGGCAATACCCAGAAGGAAACATGCAAATAACATGAAATTTACAACATGCATTAGTGGAGGTGAGATATGCAAATGATTAGAATTTCAGCGCAGACGCACATCACGCGCGCCTGTGGCGCCACTTCAAAGCGCTATTTAAGGCTTGTAGATTTCGTCGATTTCAAGTTCGGCAATTGTGTTTTTCTTGTGGTTTTTCAAAAAAACGATCAATTATGCCTCGTCGAAAACAGCGATCATCTTTTGATCAAGTATCCGAGTTCGACAGAGGAAGGATAGTGGCCTACCGAGATTGTGGATTAACGTTCAGGGAAATCGGTAGTCGTGTTGGACGAAACCAAACAACTGTAATGCGGATATGTGATCGTTGGATGCAGGAGGGTACGACGGACCGGCGTGTTCTATCGCATCCACCCCAGCGCACCACTTCACGTGATGACAGACAAATTGTGCGCATGGCAGTGATGGATCGCTCAGTCACATCACGAACCATAGCACAGCACATGCAGTCTGTAACGCATCATCCAGTGTCTGCACGTACCATTCGACGCCGTTTACAGCAGAGTGGTCTGTCCGCAAAACGTCCATTGCTTTGTCTACCCTTGACGCAGAACCACAGACGTCTCCGCTGCCAATGGTGCGATGACAGAAGGATGTGGACGGCAGAATGGAATGAAATTGTCTTTACTAACGAGTCACGCTTCTGTCTGTAACACCACAATGGTCGCATTCGAGTCTGGAGACACCGTGAAGAGAGGATGCTGAACAGCTGCGTTATGCACCGCCACACTGGTCCTGCACCGGGTATTATGGTATGGGGCGGTATTGGATATCACTCTCGCACACCTCTAGTACGCATTGCCGGTACTTTAAACAGCCAGCGCTACATCTCCGAAGTGTTGGAGCCAGTTGTCCTTCCTTACCTTCAGGGCTTGCCCACAGCCATATTTCAACAGGATAATGCGCGACCACACGTGGCACGCACTGTCCAACGGTTCTTCGTCAATCGCCAGATAGAATTGCTTCCCTGGCCGCCTCGCTCTCCGGATCTTTCGCCGATAGAAAACATGTGGTCCATGGTTGCTCTACGATTGACCCAGATTCCATCCCCAGCTGCCACAGCAGATCAACTTTGGCAACGTGTGGAAGCTGCTTGGTCTGCTGTACCCCAAGAACTCATCCAAAGTCTCTTTGAATCAATGCCGAGGCGTGTGGCAGCGGTGATCTCCAACAATGGCGGCTACTCTGGCTACTGATTTTGGCAGGAACCACACTTCACAGAAGTCTATAAATTTAATCATTTGATACTTGATCAACATGTTATCTACAAAATAAATTTTGTTGTGATATCTCTTGTCTTTCTTGGTGTTGCAATTTGGGTGGCCAGCAGTGTATATATATATATACATAATATATATATATATATATATATATATATATATATATATATATATATATATATATATATATATATATATATATACATATATATATATATACATACACACACGCATAAATATATATATATATATATATATATATATGTATATATATATATATATATATATATATATATATATATATATATATATATATATATATATATATATATATATATATTCATATACATGAATGAATGCAATACTTTAATTTGAGCAATGAATTTATTTTAACTATTAAGTATTTAAATTCATAAATCCTGTTTAAATAATTCTTACCACTTACTAAGCAATTAATTTTACATTCTGTATACTAACTCCTTTACTAAGCAATTATTTTTACATTGTGTATTGTTATCACTTACTAATCAACTAGTTTTACATCTCATTCCTAATACTTACTAAGCAATTACTTTTATATTGTGTATTTTTGCTGCTTACTAATTAATTCGTATTTCATTGCATATTCTTACCACTTCTAAGCAATTAATTACACACTAAACAATTAAATTTACTACTAATAAGAAATAAATAGTATTTTTGAACATTATAAGCAATTACTTATACATTGTGTGTTCTTACCAGTTGCGAAGCAATACAAATTACGTAGTATTTGTCGTGGGGTACGACATATAAAAAAAAAGAAAATAGAAAAGGTGCAGAAAAACCAATTAACAAACGGGACGGAAAATGGAATAGTAAAATGACGCCAGACGATACGAGAAGAATGTCGTGGGGATACGATATGTTAGGAGTTCAAAAAGGGCAGACAACCCAATTAAAGCGGGGAGTCGGCGGTGATATGAGAAAATTGGAATGGCACTTGATCAGACAAAGAACCGGATAAAGAAGAAAAAATTGAAAGGAAACAATTAAGAGTCGAAACAGCGAGGGGGTACAGATAGAGAAGACATCGAGATGAAAAGGGAATTGTTGACAAAGAGAAGAGGACCCCACACATAGGAGATGTTCTGGGAAAACATGTTTCCTAAAAAAATAGGAATGAGTCGAAGACGGGATTGTTCGAATATAAAACGCCCCTCACTCTTAATGGTTAAAGAAATGATTAGGGAAGGAACAAGTTAACGAATCAAAGTGGAAGTATAAAAAAAAAGGTTGAACATGAGAGACGAATGAAAATGTAAAAGGCGGGGCGTTGAGAAGATAAAAAATAGAGAGAGTGAGAAGAAAAAGATTTATTCATATTGATGGTGACTCTGAGACTTGGCACCCAAAAATAGAGAGTTGTAGCCTCGTAAGAGAGAAGGCAAAAGAGAATATATGGGAGATTGCGCCCCGACTTAGCGCATCGCTGTAAGCCGGCAACCCAACGATGAAAGGAGCATCAAGGAGCATCGGAGCCGAGATAGATTACCTGAACCCGGCAAGCTAGCATAGAGGAGCCTCGGAGCCGAGATAGATTGCCTGAACCCCTGCAAGCTACCGATGAGATGATTATAGTTGAGACTCGTAACCAAGACGGAGCGCCTAACCCCCACAAGCAAAGGATGGAGAACTGATCCGGCCATTAAAGTCTGCCTATTCCTACGTTATTGAGCGAGTCCGAATAGAGACCCCAATAGATGCACATGAATATGCCAGCCAAAGTCCCCTTCTGCAGTCTGCAAAAATGGAGGTAACCTTTTATTAACTATTGCCAAATGTCATGAGATACCCGAGTCTTATATGATAGGCGGAAGTTAAGGAATAATATATATATTGCGTACTGAAATGAAATTAATTTAAATAAATGAAATAGTGCAGTCAAATAATACATTGATATAATGAGAATGTCTGTAGGTTCATAATTAATAATAATATAATTGAATGTGTACTAATATTTGTATTGTGTTAATAAATTAATGTATTGTTTAGAATTCAGAGTAATGGTATCATTGCCTACCACTATAACCAATCACGACCCACCCAAAGTAATTCTACCACAGTATTCTTACCACATACTAATAAATTAATTTTACATTGTGCATTCTTCCGCTTACCAAGCAATTAATTTTACGTTGCGTATTGTTACCCCTTACTAAGCAATTACTTATACATTGTGCATTACTACAACTTACAAAACAACTAATTTTACTTGTATTCTTACCACTAAGTAGTTAATCTTACATTGTGCATTCTAACCCATTACTAAGCAATTACTTTAACATTTTGTATTCTCACCACATACATAGCAATTAATATTACATTGTGTATTCTTTCCACTTACTAAGCTATTAATTTTACGTTGCGTGTTCTTACCAGTTAAGGTAGGTGTACCAAATATCGCCTACTCTAACTTTTTTTCGACATTTCATCCCCTTTTTAGTTTCTGATTAGGCTGGAAACTCAAAGGACACCCCTAAAAACTATCTCCTTTAGTATCCTGAGATCAACCAGCTCCAACATCAGTGCCAGTTTAAGTTTTGTAGCTAATTTGGAAAAATTAAAAATTTCCAGTAAACTCCAGAGCGGTTTCTAATATCGCCTACCTCTGTTCCTCTTACCGCCTACCAGGCGATATTAGGAGCACCTGTTAATAGGCGTTGCTAGCAAAGTCTCTGTTTAATGCACTTTCAAATGGTATAAGCAAAATTAGAATTTGGATGCACCTACCTGGTTATTCACTGGATTCTGATTCTTTGGAGCCAAAGTTTACGAAAACAACAGCCAAAGCAACTTCAGACGCCATTTAGTTTCTGTTGTCAGTGATAAGAGCGTTGTTGCTATCATCGCTGTTAGTACGAACCCAGAACTAAGAAGTTACTGCATTTTCTCATACATAGCGCGAATCATACTTTAGAAACACGAGTAGGCGATATTAGGCACAGGGGCGATATTTGGGACACTCATCCTACTAAGAAATTAATTTTACCATGTCTGTTCTTACCACTTACTAATCAATGACTTTCACATTATGTGTTCTATATTCTTACCACTTGCTGAGCAATTTCTTTAACACCGTGTATTCATAATATGTGCTAAGCAATTAGTTTTACATTATGTATTCTTACAAAGCAATTAAAATTACGTAGGGTATTCTTACTACTTACTAAGAAATTAATTTTACATTGTGCATTATTACCCCTTACTAAGCAATTACTTTTACATTGTTTATTTTTACTACTTATAAAGCAATTATTTTTTCTTCGAATATTTTTATCAGTTACTAAGTAATTAAATTTACATTGTGTATTCTTACCACTCACAAAGCAATTTTCTTCGAATATTTTTATCAGCTACTAAGTAATTAAATTTACATTGTGTATTCTTACCACTCACAAAGCAATTATTATTACATTATATAATCTTACCACTTACTTAACAATTAATTTTACACTGTGTATTCTTACCAATTATTAAGCAATTAATTTTACCTTGTCGAATCTTACCATTTACTAATCAATGACTTTTTCATTGTGTATTCTTACCACTCACAAAACAATTAATATTACATTACATAATCTTACCACTTACTTAACAATTAATTTTACACTGTGTATTCTTACCAATTATTAAGCAATTAATTTTACCTTTTCTAATCTTACCATTTTCTAATCAATGACTTTTTCATTGTGTATTCTTACCACTCACAAAACAATTAATATTACATTACATAATCTTACCACTTACTTAACAATTAATTTTACACTGTGTATTCTTACCAATTATTAAGCAATTAATTTTACCTTTTCTAATCCTACCATTTACTAATCAATGACTTTTTCATTGTGTATTCTTACCACTCACAAAACAATTAATATTACATTACATAATCTTATTACTTATTTAAAAATTAATTTTACACTGTGTATTCTTACCAATTATTAAGCAATTAATTTTACCTTGTCTAATCCTACCATTTACTAATCAATGACTTTTTCATTGTGTATTCAACCGCTTACACAACACTTAATTTTAGGTTGTATATTCTTACAACTCACTAATCAATTACTTTTGGATTGTGGATTCCTGACACTTACAAAACAATGCATTTTACATTATGTAGTCTCATCACTTACTAAGCGATTAATTTTACATGTGATATTTAAATTTTGAAAATCCATTGAATTTATTAAAGGATTTACGTCAAAAACAGACACATAACTTCAAATCTAATTTCCAAGAAATTGCGAACAAAAATTAGTCTCAATATATAATTAAGTATAAATTCTAAATATATTGAGAATTTAATTAAAATGTTCCGTCAATATCGGACAGATGAACTCTGTTTTGAAACCATGCCAAGTAATAGATAAAGAATGACTGTTCCAAACAAGATTAATGCGTTCACATTTCTATTAAATTCCAAGCAATATTTTACTTGAGAAATTTCAAGTTTTCTTCGCAAATATGACTGTTATTACATCCCAAAAAATTGTCTTCGATGATATATTGTTTTACATAATTTCTTTGAACATTACAGACCCGTGGTAGAGAATTTCGCAATGAAATATACGAAAGATTTAGACAGTATAATTGAATTCAAAGAAAAAATTTAGAAAAAAAAATTATTTGTTATACATGAAACGCGTTTAGAACTTTTTCTATGCTCTGCGACAGGGTATATTTGTTTTAATATGTCTTCTTCCTAAAAGAAGAAAGGCTCTTACACAATAAGAGACATATATATACTAGCTGAAAACCCGCACTTCGCTACGGAGTACATTCAAATTAAATACAATGGTCAATGTATGCAATTAAAGCCAAAAAAATAAATATATATATATATTTATAATAAATACGACGATCAATGTATACAATTGATGTAAAAAAAACAAAAGAAATATATTTATAAAAAAATCGTAACGGATATTTTTATAGACAAAATAATGTAGAAGAAAATATTCAAATTAAATGTAATAAGACATACTAAAGAATATAGTACAGTTAATATAGTACAGTTTGAGGAACATAATAACATTTAATGTATTTTATTATTCTTTTGGATAATGTCCAATCATCTGCCACATTAGCAAGAAAAAAATATTTTTTTGTCTATTTAGTTGTTATGCACGTGACGATAAATTTATTTCAAGTACCAGAAAAAGAAATCATGTGATGAGCATTTAATAAATTAAATTCTAAAAATTAATCTTTAAAAATTCACCAAAAATCAGAAAATGGAAGTAAAAATTCGTAAAAGATCTCATTTTAAAGGAATTTTTATGATCTTTCTCATGATATAAATTTTATAACCCTTAAATTATTATTTTAAATGCAAACTTAAAAAAAGTTTCTAAAACAGCTTAAAAATTTAATTTAAAAAATCTAAGAAGAATTTTTCAAAAATCTTTCTTAATGCACCCCTACACTATAAGAAGAATCGCCATGCAAAATTTCAGCCCTTTAGATCCAGCGGTTTGGCCTGCGCGTTGTATGTCAGTGAGTCAGTCAGTTACGGAACTGTTTTATATATATTTATATATATATATATATATATATATATATATATATATATATATATATATATATATATATATATATATATATATATATATATATATATATATATATATATATATATGCATATAGTTTACAAATGTAAATTACTTAATATGAAACAATAAAGAGTAAATAAATTTTAGGCGCTAAGCTGCTCACAAAAATATTTACGATATATAGATATTTAAAATTAAGATAATTAAAAGGGCAGATGTGACCATTTAATACACCTCTAACCTGAAATAAGATTGACATATATAAATAGGCAAAAAACGGAATTGGAGGTGGTATAGTTGATGACTGGGGGGGGGTTGTGACCCCCCAACCCCGGTTAAACATGTTTTAAGCCAGGCAACACTCCCGGAGGTCGGCTATAACACCAAGACAGTACTAAAAAATTATGAAGAGGAAAAATATTTTAGGTGAAATAGATAAAGCAGTCTATTTACAGAAATCAAGCACACCGGGCAACACACCAGAGGCAAGATTCTGTAATATTTATATTAAATATAAGAACCACCACGGGAGTATCCTAGGGTAAAACAATAAAAAAGGAAGTGATAAGTATAAAACAGACTTAAACATCTAACCCTCTTACTAAAAAATTATTAATAATGCAATGTGAAGAAACTGCGCTAAGCTGCTAGAATAATTCACATGATAATATAGTTTACAAATGTAAATTACTTAATATGAAACAATAAAGAGTAAATAAATTTTAGGCGCTAAGCTGCTCACAAAAATATTTACGATATATAGATATTTAAAATTAAGATGATTAAAAGGGCAGATGTGACCATTTAATACTCCTATAACCTGAAATAAGATAGACATATATAAATAAGCAAAAAACGGAATTGGAGGTGGTATAGTTGATGACTGGGGGGGGTTGTGACCCCCCAACCCCGGTTAAACATGTTTTAAGCCAGGCAACACTCCCGGAGGTCGGCTATAACACCAAGACAGTAATAAAAAATTATGAAGAGGAAAAATATTTTAGGTGAAATAGATAAAGCAGTCTATTTACAGAAATCAAGCACACCGGGCATTCTTACTAAAAAATTATTAATAATGCAATGTGAAGAAACTGCGCTAAGCTGCTAGAATAATTCACATGATAATATAGTTTACAAATGTAAATTACTTAATATGAAACAATAAAGAGTAAATAAATTTTAGGCGCTAAGCTGCTCACAAAAATATTTACGATATATAGATATTTAAAATTAAGATAATTAAAAGGGCAGATGTGACCATTTAATACACCTCTAACCTGAAATAAGATTGACATATATAAATAGGCAAAAAACGGAATTGGAGGAATATATATATGCATATATATATATGTATGTATGTATATATATGTATATATAGGTATATATATACAGTGGAATCTAGATCTATCGTTTTTCAAGGGACCGATTGAAATGAACGATAAATGCGGGAATACGATAGATGCGGAAACATAACAAAGCAATATGATCGTTGGGACTGGATAAAAGGAACGACACATACGGAAAAACGATGGATCCGAAAACGATCGATTGAGATTCCACTATATATATATATATATATATATATATATATATATATATATATATATATATATATATATATATGTGTGTGTGTTTGTGTGTGTGTGTGTGTGTACGTGTACGAATTCCTTCCTCTCCTTTTGACATTTTACCATGTTTTCCCCCTCCCTACTTGAATTTCTCATAATGGCAATCCTACCTATCATAGTTTCAGTATTAGGAATGGCAACAGTCCGTGGGTGTCCTTTGTCCGCATTAGGCTTACAGTGTAGGCGTTCGCTTAGGCTGTTCCTGAAGAAGCTGATTTTGCTTTAGAAATTGGAATCGTGCCGTTTTAATGATATTGAAGTAAGTAAAGTTTTCCTTGATTACTTTAATTAGTTCATTATAATTAACGCCAAAAAAGCTCTATTAAGAAGACCTACATTTTTGATTCGAGTAAGAATTCATTTTTCAAGTTTTTAACAGATTTTTATAGGTCTTTTACACCGAGAAAATATTTTTCGGAATTTTATTTTTTTGAGTGAAATGCTCACTCTCGAGTTTTGACTCATGAAAAAATATCGTTTCATTTCGGTTTGTTTTATTTGTGAATGACGACTCTAAATAACAGCGACACAAATTTATGTTACTTTACAGTTTTATAAAGGTCACAAATATCACAAAAAGTCACCATGGGACGACAGCGAAATTGAGCAAAAGGTTTCAGATGTGGCACAACACACACACACACAAGCCTCACAGTTACCACTTCCCACTTCACACTGAGTTTCAACTGAGAAATGAAGGAAGAAGCCGAGTTCGGCATGCTTATATACCCTAGGGGACATCCCCGATTGTTCGAGAAATAGAGAATTCCGGAACTCGATAACCGCGCCCCCTAGGTGAAATCTGATTGGTTCTCCAGTTACCAAAAATATTCGTAAAATCTGTCGCTAAGCTCACTGAATTTCTCGGAAATATCGCCAAATGGGACAAATTCAATTCTAACACTCAACGACAGCAAATAAACGGTGTTTAGCACAAAATATACATAAATTAACCTTTAGCTTCTCATTTTTCCGATTCCCCCTTTAGAACGGGAAATTTCATACCCCTTTGTAAGAACGGCAATTAAGCGGGTTACATATATATATATATATATATAAATACATATACACACACACACACACACACATATATATATATATATCCATATATATATATATATATATATATATATAAATATATGCATATATATATATATATATATATACATATACATATATATATATATATATATATATATATATATATATATATATATATACATATATATATATATACACATATACATATACATATATATATGTATATATATATATATATATATATATATATATATATATATATATATATATATATATATATATATATATATATATATATATATATATATATATATGGTACCTGAGCATACATCGGTGTGTGGTACCTGAATATGCCAATAGGTCAATACGCCAATATGCTAATATGACACTATCATCGGTTTGCTCCGCTGCAGCCTAACGAAAGAATGGGAGATCCAGCAACTCCAGTCTTTGGTTGGACGGAGACGTTGTTAGAACTATGACGCGTTTGTCTGATAGCAGTGGATGACTGCTCATTCATCTATATATATATATATAAAACAGTTCCGTAACTGACTGATTGACTGACTGACTGACTGACTGACGGATAACACACAGACCAAACCGCTGGAGCAAAAGGGCTGAAATTTTGCATGGTGATTCTTCTTATATTGTAGGGGTGCACTAAGAAAGATTTTTGAAAAACTCTTCTTAGATTTTTTAAAATTAAATTTTTAAGCTGTTTTTGTAACTTGTTTTAAGTCTGAATTTAAAATAATAATTTGAGGGTTATAAAATTTATATCGCGAGAAAGATCATAAAAATTCCTTTAAAATGAAATCTTTTTTGAATCTTTACCCCCTTTTCTGATTTTTGGTGAATTTTTAAATATTAATTTTGATAATTTAATGTATGAAATGGTGATCACGTGATTTCTTTTCTTTTTGTGATACTTTAATCTAATTTTGCGTCATTTGCATAAAAACGAAATAGACAAAAAAGTATATTTCTTTTCTTGCTAATGAGGCAGACGATCGGAGATTGTCCGAAGAAACATTAAAATACAGTAAAAGATATGTTCCTCAAACTGTACTATATTAACTTCACTATATTCTTTAGTATGTTATATTAGATTTAATTTGAATATTTTCTTGTACATTATTTTGTCTATAAAAATATCCGTTACGATTTTTTTATAAATATATATATATATTTTTTTTTACATTAATTGCATACATTGATCGTTGTATTTATTATAATTATATGTATAGGTATTTTGGCCTTAATCGCATACATTAACCGTTGTATTTAATTTGAATGTACTCCGTAGCGAAGTACGGGTATTCAGCTAGTTAGTTTACTATAATGTTAATATTTAGCGACGTAGCCTTGTAAAAAACAATCTTTGTAAATAAGTAATATTCATTAAATGTTAGTACAGATTATCATATTGAAACTCCGTACGGCTATCCCGCCCCATATATATATATATATATATATATATATATATATATATATATATATATATATATATATATATATATATATATATATATTTATATATTTATATATATATATATATTATATATAATATTATATATATATATACATATATATATATATATATACATATATATATATATATATATGTATATATATATATATATATATATATATATATATATATATATATATATATATATATATATATATATATATATATATATATATATATATTCTTGGGATACATGCTATCCCACCCCGTAAGGAACAGGTTAAGGAAAACATAATGAATACTTACATATGTTTAAAAATATTCGCAGGTAATTAGAACAACATCGTTCATAATATTCGACAATCCCCTTCTCTTTTATAATTTTACTTCTCTTGAAAATTATATGTGAACTTCTACATTAATTCCATACTCTAGTTAATTAAAAATTCGTTCCAATATAAGGTCACGACGAGATATTAAACTTCAATTCAAAACTCTGCTTGCGTGCAGTAGGAGAAAACGTCCTGAAGGTTAAAATTGAAAATATTTCGATTATTCGGATTATTTCATTAAGAAATCCATATGTCGCCGAGATGAAGCGAGTTCTGAAACTTTGCCAAGAAGTGTGACTTGCGGACCGAAGTTTCTGTTGAGATTAATGTTTTGACATTTTCAATTAGAGTGGAAGCAATGTCCTACTTCAGTGAAGCAGGTTTCCTCTAAAAGGTTTAATTGATATTGCCTCGAGAATTAGCTTTTAACATCGCCAGACTGAAATGTGTATATTTTTGGGTATGTCAGATAGATTAACAGATATCCAAAAATATATACATTTGAAATAGATGATATATTAAATTTCGATTGGGTGGCGAAAATAAAACACTAGATTTTTAAATCAGTATTTGTGGCATGCGTAATTTTTTAAGTGAGATAATGATGTAATTTTTTGATTACAATTCATGATTTAATTTTTTGAGTAAGATAAGAATTATACCTTTTTGGTGGTATTATAAACTATATACACTGCTGGCCACTGTAAATGCAACACCCTGAAGGAAACATGCAAATAACATGAAATTTACAACATGCATTAGTGGAGGTGAGATATGCAAATGATTAGAATTTCAGCGCAGACGCACATCACGCGCGCCTGTGGCGCCACTTCAAAGCGCTATTTAAGGCTTGGAGATTTCGACGATTTCAAGTTCGGCAATTGTGTTTTTCTTGTGGTTTTTTCAAAAAAAAACGATCAATTATGCCTCGTCGAAAACAGCGATCATCTTTTGATCAAGTATCCGAGTTCGACAGAGGAAGGATAGTGGCCTACCGAGACTGTGAATTATCTTTCAGGGAAAATGCGTTATGCACCGCCACACTGGTCCTGCACCGGGTATTATGGTATAGGGCGGTATTGGATATCACTCTCGCACACCTCTAGTACGCATTGCCGGTACTTTAAAGAGCCAGCGCTACATCTCCGAGGTGTTGGAGCCAGTTGTCCTTCCTTACCTTCAGGGCTTGCCCACAGCCATATTTCAACAGGATAATGCGCGACCACACGTGGCACGCATTGTCCAACGGTTCTTCGTCAATCGCCAGATTGAATTGCTTTCCTGGCCGCCTCGCTCTCCGGATCTTTCGCCGATAGAAAACATGTGGTCCATGGTTGCTCTACGATTGACCCAGATTCCATCCCCAGCTGCCACAGCAGATCAACTTTGGCAACGTGTGGAAGCTGATTGGTCTGCTGTACCCCAAGAACTCATCCAAAGTCTCTTTGAATCAATGCCGAGGCGTGTGGCAGCGATGATCTCAAACAATGGCGGTAACTCTGGCTACTGATTTTGGCAGGAACCACACTTCACAGAAGTCTATAAATTTAATCATTTGATACTTGGTCAACATGTTATCTACAAAATAAATTTTGTTGTGATATCTCTTGTCTTTCTTGGTGTTGCAATTTGGGTGGCCAGCAGTGTATTATATAAAAAGGTTATATATAGGGGAAGGTGGGGTAAGATGAAGAACTTAAGCTTCAAATAATTTTCCTGAATTCAATAAGTGGTTTAAAAACCTTAACCTTAAAAAACTGAAACGATTTCATGTCCTCTTGGAAGATGTTAAAATATTCCCTTTCCTCTAAGAAAGTAATTTTTGTCATCTTACCCATTAGGTGGGGTAAGATGACTAAGGGCGGTGGGTAAGATGACGAATCGATAACAATATAAATCAAGATATAAAGGTATATTTTCAAAAATGCACAGAAATAATTTCACTTAGGTACTTAGTGTAAAA
>OU015490.1:49912199-49927199 GCA_907164885.2 Dolomedes plantarius
AATGACGCCTTCAGCACAAAAGTAATAAGCTCCTAAAATTTGATATTTGTATCTCCAATAGTTTTTGCTGGGCGTTGATACGTGTATGTATATATATATAAGTCAGGACTTCTTCCTTTATAGATATAGATATGTATGTGAAAATTTTGACGTATTTTTAAACTTTTCTGTTTAACTGTTTACTGCTTGCCTAAAAGATACAGACTGGGTTTGACGAGCAGTCAAAATTATAACGCGCGACGTATGACATCTGAAATTTTGCTTTCCAGAGGATCGTTATAGAGGAACGTAATCCTACGTTAAAAGAAATGAGTCCAGGACGATTCCGAGACAGCGCTCTTGAAACTTTTGCCACTTGTTTCCCATCAGGCGAATGATTATAAGCCTATGAAGACGGTTCACCTTTTAATAGACATAAAGGTGCTAGAGCTGGAGTTCACTGCGAATTATTCCGCTTTTATTTACCAGCAGGACTCCATTCTACTCATTCTGATGGGGAAGTAGAGGACATCTTCGTAGCTCTACAACAGCTTACCCTTCGCCTCTTGTCTTTCAAGACATGAGCCGAAGGGTAAATGATCGGACAAGTTGCCACTTTGGTCGATTCTAACTCATCCCTACAAGCCTTATTAAACAACAGAGGCCACAATTGCTGCCGTAT
The DNA here is from genome assembly GCA_907164885.2 of Dolomedes plantarius. Lineage (NCBI taxonomy): Eukaryota > Metazoa > Arthropoda > Arachnida > Araneae > Dolomedidae > Dolomedes > Dolomedes plantarius. The sequence goes on from OU015490.1 coordinate 49,912,861, forward strand.
TCAAGAGTGTAGTACAATGATGGGGACTTAACCTTTAGCTTACGGGGACCATTTTTTTTTCGATTCCCTCTTTAGAACGGGAAATTTCATACCCCTTTGTAAGAACGGCCATTAAGGGGTTTATATATATATATGTATATTATATATATATGTATATTATATATATATATATATATATATATATATATATATATATATATATATATATATATATATATATATATATATATATATATATATATATATATATATATGTATGTCACCGGGTAAATTACCGCGACATTTGAAAACAGATTAAGAGATGGAATAAAGAAGAAAGTGGGAGAATAGCAAAGCGGAATTGAAAAATGAGTACGGCAGAAGACCGCGACAAGAATTGATGAAGGCAGGAAATGAATAAACGATAGATTTAGCCGAATTCTAAAGAGAAGGATACTTAGGCAATTACAGGTTAAAGACGCACCGCAAAGAGAAATGGCAGATGTGAACAGATAAGAAGTTAAGTAAAAAAAAGTTAGGTTAACGAAGAGGAACGATGTGTTGGGACGTTTTGGCTAAGATGAAAGGAAATGTGAAGCATATGTAGAATATGGAAGATGGCCGTGGGAACAGTGTGTTAATGACATAAAATGCCACACCTACGACAGGGTGGAGAGTAAGACATATGGAAGAAACAAATAATCCAATAGAAGAGAAGTAAAAATAGTGGTCGACCAATTGAAGAAGAAGGCGGAATTTTGGAAGCAAGGGCGAAAATTTAGACCCAAAAAGGAAAGGGATAGACATGTTGTGCTCCGATATAGAGATGTATAGACTGACGAAGGTACAGAGGTATTTTTAGAGTACGAGCGACACGTAATGCAGAGAGAGATAGCTGCAGGACTTAGAGTGATAGCCAAATGAGTAGTGGCAGATAGAATAGAAGGGGATGATGATGAGACCTCACAATTAGATAAGAAGGAATCAACTTCATAATTGCTGCGTCTGAATAAAAGAAGGAAATAGCCTGTTTCATGATCGCAATCCCAAAAGAGCAGACAGCCCTGATAATCAACTCCCGGCGAGCAGAACTCCAGTGAATGAAGCCGAACGGACAATTGAATGAAAAGACAGCAACACTCACTCCCCAAGGACCGATCGACTGACCCCATAATAGCTCGAGGAACACCCACCGATGACAGACCGTATTTTGATCTAGTATGCAGATTTGGAAGGAATCACGTCAGGCCCAGCGACGTTAGCAGAGTGTGATGTTAAAAGATCCATCAGCGAAGGTATTGTGCAGTCTTTTATTGATCCCTAATGAATGTGTATGTAGCGTGCCTCTCATCCTATGAGTATAATATATGATGTTGAATTAAATGAATATATTTAAAATGATTCTAGGGACCTCATATCTTAAATAAGTAATCGATAGGAATATAATATATGCATGATTGATGTATACATAACAGTAATTATTAAGTAAATACTAGAAGTTGCAATTATGAATTATATATGTATGTGTGAACTTTCAATAAATTCATCTGTTATTAAGCAATCAGATAATCTGTGGTTTCTACAAACACAACGCATGATACTAAATGTTTTCTGTTGGTTGGTCAAACAGATAGTAATGAGTTAATTAATAGTTTGGCAATACACTCCAAATTAACTACTGTGACCAACATGATATACAATCACGAATAATCCATAAACTATTATATTTGGTCACATGACCTTACTCCTAGCTCCCATCTCCAACGAAGCCCATTATATTTGGTGCCGTGACTTAAAAACGAATATTATCTGATTGAAATAATGGACGGAAGTATTGAAACAGTTATTTGATGCAAAGTGTAGAATTCTGTGTTAAGTCAAAAGTGCACGGGATGTATAAGAATAGAATAAGGTATAACAGAATGATGTTTGTGTGCTATAAAATTGGTATAGAGTTTGAAATAACTACATAATGGCAATTAGCAAAGTTTTGAATAAGGCAGAGTGTAAAATGATAATTTATGAAATTAAGTATGGAAATTTGAGATTAGGTGGAATGCATAAGAATAAGCTATGGTATAAAATATTGATGTTTGATTTGTATGAAATTAGTAATGAGAAGTTAACAAATAATAAGTAATTGTTGTGAATATATATGTGCATTTTAGATTTGAATATGATGAGTATTGAGGAGTGTTATATATGTTGTATTAAGTGAATATGATAAGTGGTGATATCAAAGTGTTAAAATAGTATGATAGATGTATGTAAAACTCTCAGATTAGCATTGCAACGGTAAGATAAGCAACCGAGAGGGAGTTAGAAGAATAGGTTAGAAAATTAAGAGAAATTGTGAAATTAGAAAAATGGCTAAGCGCAAACAAAATAAAAAACAGAGTAGAGAAATTAGAGAGGAAATATTAGATATGAGAGTGAAATTGCCCACGCAGCAGAATACTACCGAAGAGGATATAGAATTGATTGAATTATTGCCGAAAATTGAGGGAAACAAAATAGAGGACATTGAATTTAAGTTTAAACAGGCGCGAAATATAGCGAGTTTAGCAAAATGGAATGATGAGTTGTTAGCCGTATTGATAAAGAATAGATTTAAGGGAAAGGCAGCCCAGTATTTTAAGAATTGTAAGGAGTTAAGGGATGCGGTAGATACCAAAGAAATCGAAAAATTAATATCTCAGAGGTTTACAGTCACAAAATCAATGCTCAGGAAACATCGGGAGTTTGAGGATATTAAATTCATGCCAGGTAGGAATGATACGGAGTTATCTATTGAAATTTTAAATGCCGCTAAAGATTATATGGGTGAAGAAAATGTAGATAATCAAATTACAGACCGATTGATGGTAGCAAAATTTTTACAGGCTGTACATAGAGATATTAGGAGAGAATTGGGGAAGTTAAAGATAGATACTTTTAAACAGGCGTTGGAGAAGGCGAAAGATTTTGAAAAATTAATGAGTATGGATTTTGAGAACGAGAAAATAGACGTGAATAATGTAACAATTAATTTAGAGACAAATGAAATACAACGATTAAAAACGCATATAAAAATGTTGGAGAAAAAATTGATAGAAATGACGGAAGTAAAAGTGTGTGCAGCTTGCAATGATTTAACACATACTATAGCCAATTGCGAGATGTTTAAAAATTTTAAAATACAATTAGAAGAGGATAAGATACAGTATTGTGAGGCATGTGAACGAAATGACCATACGATAAATCAATGTAGCGAGTTTAAACAGGTTAAGGAAAATAACAAACGTAAAAATGAATACAGTAGGGATAACATAAATAATGATAGACAAACCAATATTAAAAAACCGCGGTATGAACAGCAGTGTAAGCACATGGAGTTAAATAAGGAACAACAAGAAATTACGACGAGCGGTGAGACACATTCGTAGGAAATAAATGCAATGTATATCAACACCATAACGAGTGTAGAAAATGAATTACAACGAAGGGACACACCGATATTAATTAAGTCAGAAAAAACATATACGGCAAACGAATTAAATAAACAAGAGGAATTTAAGAAAATTAAGCAAATACCAGGGAAGAAAGTAGAAGATTTAGCTAAACAAATTGAAGAGGTAACAATTCAGTATGTAAGTGTTAGACGATTAACAGACCCAGATATAGAAAAAGTAATGATGAATAAATTCAAAAACGGTACACAAAGTTATAAAACAAGAACTGATAGCATTTAATGATCTAACGTTTAAAGAAATGGTTGGGATGGCTAAAGAAACGGAAACGGTAATTAATGGAGAGGACCAGGAATATGAAGAAATAATTAGAATTCTAGCAATGAATGAGAAAGAAAAAGAGGCTGAAAATATAGCGGATCAAGAAGTTAAGGATAGTGAAAATATAATTAATAATGGGATAATTAATAAAAAATCGGTGGATAGTGATAGGCCAGTACAACATATAAATACGATGGTAGAGACGAATGAGGAGAAACAAGTAAATTGGGAGGATAGAAAAAAAAAATGCGCTAATACTCAGAGACAAGGAAGGCCAAAGTATGAGAAAAATTCAACGAGACGATTTAAAAATAACATACAATATAAATACCGTTATAATATACCTATAATTAAAGACAATTATATTGTAAGTCTGGAGGAATTAGAGTCCGTAAAAGCATTAAGACATGAATGTGGAGAGCCATTTGAGGTGCTTAGGGTATTTAGAAACCAAAATGTATTGTTACGATATACAGGAAACCCTCATAAAGTTATAAAAATCCATGCAAGCAAATTAAAACGAAGTAACAATGATACGAGGCGCACACGATGGTAATATCAAAATTGGAGCACGCAAATATAGTCGATTGTAGTAATGATGACGGTAAATTAAATTAAATAAATAAATAAAAGAAATGCATAGATAGTTAAAATAATAAAGATGTTTGAAAAGTAAAATAAATTATTCAAAGATGTGAGTGACAGGACAAGTAAAGAATAAGGGTTCAAGCGAATGCCAAGGGTGACTGAACAAAAAGCGTAACTGGGAAAGGTAGATAACAATAGAAATCGAGGTTGAAGAGCGAGGGGCGTTAGTGAAGGTTGAGTGATGGTTCGAAGGCGAAAAGTTAGTTTTGCGCTGAGACCCAGGTTTGGAAAAGGGAGAATTAACAATAGGCAGTGCGCTTGAATAAAAAAAAGAGGGTGACAATGTGTAACCGAAACTTCAGTACCTGAAATTATTTAGGAACAAATAGGGAAGCGTTGCAATGTTGGTCTGAAGACGATAAACAAAATTTAAAAAAAAAGAGATTGAACATAGAAGGAGGTAATCACTTCCATGGATGAGAAGGTAATGCATAAAAAGGCATGCACGGGGGTGATCAATGAAAATGTCACTGTACTGTAATAAAATGAAATGTGTGAAAAGGTGATCTAGATCAAACAAAAACTGCACTGACTTTAGAAATTAAGACTATGCAGCCACAAAAATTGGCAAGATCACACTCGGACTATATTGAGATAAACTTATAGACAGTAGTGTGTTAATTAAGTCAATAATAATAATAATAATTCTTATAACATGTAAAATGAAATGAAAAGGTGTATGGATATGTTTAATTTCGTACGAAGATATAGAATAGAGCATGTAGTATAATAATGTGAATTGAATTAGTATAGATATGTTAAATAAGTAAATGTTTCCTTTCTATGATTTAAAATGAATTGCAAGATAATGTAAGGTGTATGAATATGAATATGTTAATTTAATATGAATATGGTTAAGTTAGTTTGAATTAGTATAAAGATGAATAATTGAATCTATAAGGAATAATGTGAGTTAAAATAGTATACGTGAAATTAGTGAATTTTTTTTCCTATCATTAAAATGAAAAATGAAATGTAAATGTATTATAATGTGTATGAATATGTGAAATGAGATGAAATGACATGAATAGTTAAGCAAGTAAGATTTTGGTTGTCGCACTATAGATGAATTGCAAATGTAATATAATGTGTATCGAGAGGTAGTGTAATACATGAATTGAAATGACATAGGTATGCAATAAGATATAGAAACATGTAAGATGAGGTTACAGATAGGACCAGGTGATGAGAAGGCAAACGCGAAATAAGGGCAATAGGGGACGCACACATGCCGAAGGGGCATAATTATTAATCACAGATTAGGAAGAGGAATATAGCGGAGAAAATGGGCAAAGTCAAGGAATACAGTAAGATGGAAGAAAGATGACGACGATTAGAAAGTCAAGATATGAAGTTTTCCTTTTTTTCAAGGAAGGGGGTGGAATTTTTTTGTCGCCTTCTTGTTAAACTTAGTTTTCTTGATATCAAATTTTTTTATCACTCTTCTCTTGCGAAATATATATATATCTTTATAATCTTGTAATTATAAAATTGCTTCAAATCAAATCATCGAGTCAATCATTACAAGAAAACTGTTAATTGTATTGAAAACCATTTTGATAATACATTTCAAAAAAGTGTATTTGTTGTCTCGGAGATGCTGAGAAAAAAAATATTCTAAGCTATGTACACTTTATTCAGTTTATAAAGCCTTTTTATTACATTTTGCTATTGTTTTCTTCGAAAAGTCAGTAATTGAAATTTTTTTTGTCGCCTTCTTGTTAAACTTAGTTTTCTTGAAATAAAATTTTTTTTATCACTCTTCTCTTGCAAAAAATATATATATCTTTATAATCTTGTAATTATAAAATTGCTTCAAATCAAATCATCGAGTCAATCATTACAAGAAAACTGTTAATTGTATTGAAAACCATTTTGATAATACATTTCTAAAAAGTATATTTGTTGTCTCGGAGATGCTACGAAAAAAAATTCTTCTAAGCTATGTACACTTTATTCAATTAAAAAAAATTATTAAATTTTGCTACTGTTTTCGTCACCAAGTCAATAATTGAAATTTTGTTTGTCGCTCTCTTGTTAAATTTAGTTTTCTTGAAATCAAAATTTTTTAATCACTCTTCTCTTGCAAAAATTATTTATTTTTTTATAATCTTGTAATTATAAAATTACTTCAAATCAAATCATCAATAATTACAAGAAAACGGCTAATTATGTTAAAAATCATTTTGCTAATAAATTTTTCAATACCGTATTTGTATGAAAACCGTTTTCATGAAATGTACGTTCTTCAACAAACTCCTGGTGCATAATAGAAATACTTCTAGCAAACTAATGATATTTTATCTAATTAAAGGGAAATCCGCTTTTACCCACTCTATGTTCGTGAACAAAACTGTTGAAGCTTATTAAAAAATTTCAATTAAACTCATTAAAACTTAATTCAGGGAAAAGTGCATTCATCAACTTCTAGGTCTTTTAAACTGACTGCATTAACAACAATTTTCTGGTTTATATTTAAAATATACTTTTATTAAATTTATCAAAATTTATTAGATTAGGTAATTATAGGAAGACCTGCATTCACAGGCTTCTAATTTCATAAACAAACTGATGGATAAACTTCTGGCGAATATTTAAAATATGCATTTAATAAATTTATCAAAATTTATAAGTTTAGATAATAACCGGGAAGCCAGAATTCATCAGTTTCTAATTTCATAAACAAACTGGCGTATAAAGTTCTGGAGAGTTTTTAAAAATATACTTTAAATAAATTTATCAAAATTTTCAGGTAATAACAAGGAATCTTGAAGTCATCAGTGAAATTCATAAGCAAACTGCCTATTAATATTAAAAATATTTCTAGTAAACTTAATTAATTACTGGGACCACTGTATTCACCAACATCTTTATTTTATGACTAACTTGCCGGGAATTTTGAAATTATACCTATAATAAATTTATCAAAACTATACTTACTGGAAAACATGCATTCATCAGGTTATAAATTATTCATCATGAAACTTCCTATAATTATTAAAAACAGTTCTAATAAACTCATTAAAATTTAAAAACATGAAATCTTGCATTCACTAACTTCTATTTATCAAAAAACTTTGATAACAAATTCTGATGACAGGCTGTGTTTCAAAGCAAAAAATATTAACGGGATTATCGTGATATTCTGCTTTTCTGCTTTCGCAGTGATGACTAAATTAATACACGTTTCTTAAGCAACTGCCGAACAGAAATTACTTCTATACCAGTACTTGCACCAAATATTTAATAATTCTCATATATAGATCTAAAATACAAATACTGAATTAATGAAATTCTGTGTTTTGATTCAGTTATTCAAATACGCAGTCATCTCAACCCCGTGTAACATTTTCGCAACTTCATTCAACATTTATAAGATTTAAAAGATGAAATTGACTGTGCACGCATTCTCCTCATTCTAATTAAAAGGGGAATCTTGAATTCCGCATCTAATAGCTGCAAAGATATTCTCAACATTGTCCGGATATGGTTTCAGGATTTAATTCAAAGCATGGATTTACACGTATCTGCATTTCACACGATATACAAGTCGCCGTTTGTATTTGCCGAGATTTTAAAACTTATCAACATTTTCCATTATCAAAGTTTAGAAAAAAGAAATGAAGTAATACCTCGATGAAATTCAACAAATCTGTGAATTAAAAAAGGGTTATCGTAAAAGGGAACTTACAAAGATTGTCAGACAAGTATTTTATCTCCAAATTAGGCGATAAAATATATACTAACAAATACTGTTTTCAAAGATTTGCGCCATTATAAATCTATTTTAATCATTATTATTTTAACAAAGAGACTCACGTCAAGTCTCCCACAATTCCTAATTTATGAAAAATTCAATCTAATTTAAATACTATACTAAAATGAAGATTAATTTTATGTCAATTTAATTAAATATTTCAAACCATTTGTCATTTATCATAACCGGAGACGTGAAATTAACCATTTTTCATTATTTTGCATAAACTTTTAAGAATTCTGCAAAGAATGCTTTTGATGACAACAAATTTTCTGGATTGTTATCTTTTAAAAACATTTACCTTCCTTTGTTTTTGGCGTAGAACCGTACAGATTCACTTCGCTAATCTTTTCTCCATTTAACAAAATAAATATGTTTTTGCCGTAAGCAAAAGACGTCTCTTTAGAAGAAACGAATGCAATTAAAAATGTAAAGATAACCGCTTTTTAATCTAAACATTATGATAAATAGATTTAGAAATATAATTAGAATACAAAAATTCTGTAATCTTTGACTGTATTTTAACAATACTCGTTTTTATATGTTTCGTATATTTTGTATCCTTACAAATATGGCAAAACTGTTCAATGGTTTTTCTCTACTGATTTAAACAAACGGATTTAGAGTTTTAGAACGATATGAAAAAATAAATAAAAATAAAAAATTAAATTTACTTGATTATCTAATCATTTTCCCCCTTAATTTCTCTGAAATAATCGGTATAACTCATCATTGTACATATCGAAGAGAAATCTGTTCTACGCACGACAATAGTTTTTAATTGCGAAAAAAAATGTTTTTCCGAGAAATTTTTAAAAAATAAAATATGTGATTTATTACATTTCAAATACTTCGAAGGAACATACGCAGCTTTATTTATTTATTTTTTTTTTGCGAATTCTATAAATGTAGACTTTATAAATGCGTATGAATTGTAATGAATTTGCGGATTTTTATTGTAAAAAATAAATACAGGAAATAAAAACTTGCTGTGTATTCTAATGAATATACGCATTCTTACTGTTTTGAACACAAATACTGTGAATGTAGGCATTATAACTACTTGTATGTTATAACTATGTATATGTTGTAATTAATACTCGCATTCTCTTTTTAAAAAATGTAAACGGAATTGACAAATTTGTCTACATTTTAATGAATTTAGATTTTTTTGTTTTGTATATACTGTAAATATAAACATTACAAATACGAATACGTTCTAATGAACTCAACCTTATTGTTTTATTTTATATATATATATATATATATATATATATATATATATATATAATTAGGTATGTATACTTTATAAATGCGTATACATTGTAACTAATACATGCATTTTTTTTCAAGAATATTAAAAATGTACGTTACAAATCTGTATACACTCTGATGAATACACGCCATCTTATAGTTTTCAAGGCAAATACTAGTTATGTATACCTTAAAAATGCGTATACATTGTAAGGAATACACACATTCTTATTCAAAATACAAATAATGCAGTTATACTCGTTATTGTTTTCAGAGAAAATCCTCGAAATGTAGACTTTACAAATTCGTTTAAATCGTAATGAATACACGCTTTCTTAGTCTAAGTACAAATATTGAAACTATACACGTTACACTTGCGTGTGCTAGTACTTACGCAAAACAGATTAAGAATACACGCCGGTACGCTGCAACCGAATATATCTGCTTACCCCCTTGTATGAAATACGAAATAACATTTTAAATTAATTAATTAAATCGCCAATGTTATCCAGACATCTTTTCAGCTGCAAAAGTTATTCATATTTAATTTCGATATTTAGCGTTCTGCACTCATGCGTCTATGGCAACCGAGTAATTTAAAGTCTCATTCATAATTCAAATCCTCCTCCACTGTGCATGGATTTCTAACTTCAGAAGACAAGGTGAGATACGTGCCGTGAGTTTAAATTAATGGCTTAAAACTTGGGGTTCATGTCAGATAATTGTTAGGTAACACCGAGGAGAAGAGGGGTTTTAGGCAGTGATTCAAAGAGCCAGTAGGACGCAGAATATTGGTCGATATTCAATGCTCAAAGGCAGAAGATATCTTTCAAGTTTCATCACAAATTATATGCATGTTTACAAGTTCAGGCCTAAACCTAAAATATGAAGAAATGCCATAAAAAACGACAATATCTCCCCTTCAGCACGTGCGGCATTATTTTAGACCGAATTATTATTTCTGAAAGACATATTATTTAAGGTAAACACACCCTCATCCTTCCCTACTGAAGTTTCATTGGGTAGAGTAGAAAGGAATCAATAAGGAGACAGGACATAATTAACATGAAGGACAGAAATCAAAGAAAAAATATAATTATGTGTGTTTTCCTCCATAATTTACAATTCAAATGGGGTTTAACAGAACTTTACCTAGCGTAAAAAGGATGTTAATGAACAAATTTTTCTTTTTGTCCTAATTTTTAACCCTTCTTTTACATGTGGTGTCTCGGGTAGTTGATTCTGTTCCTCTCCCAAACAGAATAAACTCCAGGGTATCTGTCTCTAATGCATAATCTGCAGTTTTTCGTATTTTCGACAAGTATGACAATTTTTTCTTTTGATATTTTACGCGTAAAAAAAATATTTTTTAACGTATAGTTACAAAGAATGCGACAATAAGTTATTGAAAACATAGTTATAGTAGAAATGGTTAAAAAATGAAGTTAAGATTTTCAAGACTTTTTTTTCCCGAACGGGATCTTGAACAGTGACTACCTTTCATCTTTCCAGTGGGGTAAATTTCAGACAACCTATCTCCAATATCTACAGTCAACTGTCTACCATATTGTAGACAGGTTTGACAAATAATGATTCTTTTACTATGTAAGGTATACATAAGATTCGATTCACAAGAATAGAACTTTTGAGTGAATGAATTAAAGAAGCTGCTTGAGATATGCTAATTTCGGCATACGCGCTTGGTATAAATACCAAGCAGCTTGATTAAGTAAAAAAGGTTGTTAAAGTTGATAGATAAGCTAGAGGGAGGTACGAGGTAAGCAGCTCCAGTACTATCCTGCGCTAGTGCTTAGGGGCCCCAAAGTTTACGTGGCAGAACTGCTGGTTTGACTATCTAGTTTGTGAGTATTGCAAAGTGTATTTTTATTGAATGCTAATATATATTCCGTACAAGTAGTACGTATGCTTATTGCTGTAAAAGCAAAATCTATATGTGCAACGAATTCAATAAACATTGTTTCATGTATAAACTGTGTTTGTATCAAATTCATTTAGAGTGCCACTTCAAATTATATACACCCAAGTGCGAGTAGAAGTGAGCTATACTCTACAACTATTTTGCGGGTAAAAACATTTTTCGTTAATCCTGTACATCTGCTTAACAGAATAAATTCAGGGCATCTATCTCTACTGCATAAAAGCAGTTTCTTGTATATTGTCGAGATACTAGTATATATGATAAATAATTCTTTGGTATTTTACACTTTAAACAAGTTTTTGAAGTATATAAAGAATGTGATGTTACTAAAAGCGTAATTCTAGAAAAAAGAGAAAAAAATATGAATTTTAAATTTGTTTGGCTACTATTCATCTTCTACGTGGGGTAAATTTCAGTCTGCCTATCTTTAATGCACAAGATACTCTATAGGTTTGACAAACAAAGTTTTCTTCTAATATTTTCCAGGTAAAAACTCTTTTTTTGTTAATTCTGTTCGTCTCTAACGCGGAATAAATTCCAGGGCACCCATCTCTAAAGTATAAACATCACTTTCTCGTATTTCCACATTTATGACAGCATTTATTTTGATATTTTACGGGTAAAACATATTTTTTTAGAATACGCACTTACAAGGAATGTGAAAATATGTTATTTAATATGTAACAATAGAAAAAGGATCGTAAAAAATAATTCTAATGGTCTTAAGGGGTACCGGGACACATTCTAAAATTTTTTTATTTATTGAATTAAAAATTTTGAGTTATTTTGTGATGGTTAACCATATCATTTGTAAACAAAATCACATCATAAACTTCACTTAAAATTAAAAAAAAATATTTAAAATTAAATTTTTTTTAAAAAGTGGGTTAATTTAAAATCGCTATAACTCGAAATATTATTTGTCGAATTTCAAAATATTTTCCTCTAATTGAACAGAAATATGTAAGTTTTAATCCTGATTCAGCGTTTTTTAAAACATTAATTTCAAAAAATTAAAAATATTTAGATAATTTTTTTAAAAAAATATGTAACTTATTGTTAAAAAATCATATTTTCAAAAGTAAATTTTTCTTTTCAAATTTTCTTAATCAAAATTAAAGTAAAATAATTGAAAAGACATGTTCCAAGTTTGAATCATTTATCTTTAACGGTTCTTGACTTATAACAGTTTAAAGTCGAGAAATGGTGAAAACACCCATCATGAAGAAAAACACATTTACAGGTTTAAACAAAGATTGGCTGCTCTTAAAATGTTGCAAAAAAAATTTAATATCTCCTGTTCTAATTAAGATATAAACATGATTTAAACGTCATGTTAAACGGAAAAGAACATAAAACTTTTTAATGCAAAATTTTGTTTTCGAAACATCAAGAACTTTGTGTCCTGGACCCTCTTAAGCCTTTGTTTTCATGCGGGATCTTGAACAGTGACTACTGTTTATCTTACAAGCGGGGAAAATTTCTGCCTACCTATCTGCAATGCTAAAAAAACAATTTGTTGTATTATAGACAAGTTTGGAAATTAAACACTTCTACTATTTTTATAGTAAAATAATTTAAATTTGTTTATCACCCAGACAGAATTAATCCAAGGTAACCTATTTCTAATGTATAAAAGTCAGTTTTTCGTATGCAGTCGACAAGTATGTTGAATTTTTCTTTTAAGAATTTACAAGCTAAACATATATTTTAGCGTATACAATTACAAAGATTAGGATAATAAGTTATTACGTAATAATACGTAATAACTTATTTTCCTTATGTAATTAAGTAGGATAATAAGTTATTAAAAACGTATATAGAGAAAGAAATGGTAAAAATAAAGCTAATTGTAAAGTGAATTTAAGCCTTTTTTTCATACAGGAATTTGAATAGTGACTACTGTTCATTTTCCAAGTGGGGTAATTTTGAGCTAACTTATTTTTAATGCACAAAAAAAGTTTATTACATTGTAGAAATGTTTGACAAGCTAAGATTTTTCAAAAATTTTTTACATGTAACAACATTTTTAGTTAATGCCGTTCATATCTCAAACAGAATAAATTCAGGGGAACATTCTATAATGTATGTAAAGGAGTTTCTAATATTTTTAATAAGTATGAAATTTTTTTTTGTCATTTTATAGATAAAACATTTTTTTCAGCGTATGCGATTACAAAGAATGTCATAATAAGTAATTAAAAACATAGTTACAGAAAGAAACTGGAAACAAAAAAATAAAGTTTTTTTTAATACAAGATCTTGAACATTGAATAATATTCAACTTCCAAGTAGGATAAATTTCAGGCTGCCTATCTTTAATGTACAAAAAGCAATCTATCGCATTGTAGACAAGTTTGACAAATAAAGTTTTCCTAATTAAAATATGCATTTTAATTAATTCTCTTCCTCATCCAAACAGAATTAATTCCTGGGTAATACAATTTCAAAGAATAGAATTATAAGTAAATAAAAATGTAATTATAGAAAGAAGTGGTAAACAAAAAAAAAATAAAGTTAATGTTTTAAGCAAGTTTTTAAATCCAGGATCATGAACATTGAATAACATTCAACTTCCAAGAAGCGTAAATTTCAGCCTGCCTATCTTTAATGCAGCGGTCTATCGTATTGTAGACAAGTTTCACAAATAAAGTTTTCCTTTACTAATTTCCAGGTAAATTACATTTTAATTAATTCTGTTCCTCATCCAACCAGAATTAATTCTTGGGTAATACAAATACAAAGAATAGAATTATAAGTAATTAAAAATGTAATTATAGAAAGAAGTGGAAAACAAAAAAAATAAAGTTAATGGTTTTAAGCCTTTCTTTAATACATGATCATGAACAATGAATAACATTCAACTCCCAAGCAGGGTAAATTTCAGCTTGCCTATCTTTAATGTTCAAAATGCAGTCTATCGTGTCGTAGACAAGTTTTCCAAAGAAAGTATTCTTTTACTAATTTACAGGTAAAATACATTTCAATTAAT
>OU015490.1:49932199-49972199 GCA_907164885.2 Dolomedes plantarius
CATTACAGTTGTTTGGTTTCGTCCAACACGACTACCGATTTCCCTGAAAGATAATCCAAAATCTCGGTAGGCCACTATCCTTCCTCTGTCGAACTCGGATACTTGATCAAAAGATGATCGCTGTTTTCGACGAGGCATAATTGATCGTTTTTTTGAAAAAACCACAAGAAAAACACAATTGCCGAACTTGAAATCGTCGAAATCTCCAAGCCTTAAATAGCGCTTTGAAGTGGCGCCACAGGCGCGCGTGATGTGCGTCTGCGCTGAAATTCTAATCATTTGCATATCTCACCTCCGCTAATGCATGTTGTAAACTTCATGTTATTTGCATGTTTCCTTCAGGGTGTTGCATTTACAGTGGCCAGCAGTGTATATATATATATATATATATATATATATATATATATATATATATAAATATAAATATATAAATATAAATATATAAATATAAATATATATATATATATATATATAACTGATATAAAATTCTACACAAAAGAAATTAATGGACAAAACCGTAACTACTCAGATATAAGAAAATAGGAAGGAAAAGCAAATCATATATGGAAGTCTTGTAGTTGATGACCGGGAGGAGTTGTGACCTCCCTCTCCGGTTTAACTCAGTTTTATGCAAGGCAACACTCCCGGAGGTCAGGTACAAGACTAAAACCTTAAAATGATATTAAAGAACAAAATAGACTAAAGAACAGAAATAAGAATTGAAAATCAAACCTATAAGATCAAAAAAAGCAACACGACACAAAGAATCCAGCCTATCCCCCACCCGCATCACAGCCATTTGCGTTATTTAACATACACTCATTCAACCAAGTAGAGAAGCGCATAATGCGGTATAGATTTTACCCAAAATGTTTAGTAATTGTGGAAACTGAGCGTGATAACTCGGGGGGACTAGCTTTCTTAAAAAAAAACAAAACATTATTTATAGGCTATACGATAAACGCGATCACTATTCATTTAAAACCGTACGCATTATGTCCTGGAATAGTGACGTCCACAAAAACATCATGCGTAATGTCATTATAAATTATTTATTAAGATGTTATAGATTACATTCAAAACAAACTGAAATTAACAAATTCATGCTAGTGGCAAGTGAACAAGGTTTTCCATTTTATTTTTTAAAATTTATTTTAACCTGATTTTTTAACCTAATTGACTGTAACCGCATTATGCGCTTCTCTACTTGGTTGAATGAGTGTATGTTAAATAACGCAAATGGCTGTGATGCGGGTGGGGGATAGGCTGGTTTCTTTGTGTCGTGTTGCTTTTTTTGATGTTATAGGTTTGATTATCAATTCTTATTTCTGTTCTTTAGTCTATTTTGTTCTTTTATATCATTTTAAGGTTTTAGTCTTGTACCTGACCTCCGGGAGTGTTGCCCGGCATAAAACTGAGTTAAACCGGAGAGGGAGGTCACAACTCCTCCCGGTCATCAACTACAAGACTTCCATATCTGATATGCTTTTCCTTCCTATTTTCTTATTTCTGTGTAGTTACGGACTTGTCCATTAATTTCTTTTGTGTAGACTTTTATATCAGTTGTATAGTAACTGGTTTGGTGACAGCAAGGCGCAACAAATCATGATTACTGTTTTTAGTTTTTAGTTTTTAGCTATTAAGGTGATTATTTATTAGTCACTTTATATTTGACACTTATATATATTTACACTGCTGGCCAGCCAAATTGCAACACCAAGAAAGACAAGAGATATCACAACAAAATTTATTTTGTAGATAACATGTTGACCAAGTATCAAATGATTAAATTTATAGACTTCTGTGAAGTGTGGTTCCTGCCAAAATCAGTAGCCAGAGTAGCCGCCATCGTTGGAGATCACCGCTGCCACACGCCTCGGCATTGATTCAAAGATACTTTGGATGAGTTCTTGGGGTACAGCAGACCAAGCAGCTTGCACACGTTGCCAAAGTTGATCTGCTGTGGCAGCTGGGGATGGAATCTGGGTCAATCGTAGAGCAACCATGGACCACATGTTTTCTATCGGCGAAAGATCCGGAGAGCGAGGCGGCCAGGGAAGCAATTCAATCTGGCGATTGACGAAGAACCGTTGGACAATGCGTGCCACGTGTGGTCGCGCATTATCCTGTTGAAATATGGCTGTGGGCAAGCCCTGAAGGTAAGGAAGGACAACTGGCTCCAACACCTCGGAGATGTAGCGCTGGCTGTTTAAAGTACCGGCAATGCGTACTAGAGGTATGCGAGAGTGATATCCAATACCGCCCCATACCATAATACCCGGTACAGGACCAGTGTGGCGGTGCATAACGCAGCTGTTCAGCATCCTCTCTTCACGGTGTCTCCAGACTCGAATGCGACCATCGTGGTGTTGCAGACAGAAGCGTGACTCGTCAGTAAAGACAATTTCATTCCATTCTGCCGTCCACATCCTTCTGTCATCGCACCATTGGCGGCGGCACATCTGTGGTTCTGCGTCAAGGGTAGACAAAGCAATGGACGTCTTGCGCACAGACCACTCTGCTGTAAACGGCGTCGAATGGTACGCGCAGACACTGGTTGATGCGTTACAGACTGCATGTGCTGTGCTATGGTTCGTGATTTGACTGAGCGATCCGTCACTGCCATGCGCACAATTTGCCTGTCATCACATGAAGTGGTGCGCTGAGGTGGATGCGATCGAACACGCCGGTCCGTCATACCCTCCTGCATCCAACGATCATATATCCGCATTACAGTTGTTTGGTTTCGTCCAACACGACTACCGATTTCCCTGAAAGATAATCCACAATCTCGGTAGGCCACTATCTTTCCTCTGTCGAACTCGGATACTTGATCAAAAGATGATCGCTGTTTTCGACGAGGCATAATTGATCTTTTTTTTTGAAAACACCACAAGAAAAAAACAATTGCCGAACTTGAAATCGTCGAAATCTCCAAGCCTTAAATAGCGGTTTGAAGTGGTGCCACAGGCGCGCGTGATGTGCGTCTGCGCTGAAATTCTAATCATTTGCATATCTCACCTCCGCTAATGCATGTTGTAAATTTCATGTTATTTGCATGTTTCCTTCAGGGTGTTGCATTTACAGTGGCCAGCAGTGTATATATATATATATATATATATATATATATATATATATATATATATATGTATATATGGTCTGTCCAGAAAGTAATGAGACTGATTCCATAAAATTCGTTTATTTGAAGATAATTTTACAGACAGTTTATAGTCTTGAAAATATCCTCCTCCTGCATTAATACGTCGTTGCCAATGACTCTGCCACTCATTGATGCCCCCCTGGAAGTCTTCAACTGGTCTGCTGTGCAAAACGCGCGTTACGTTTTTCTGCAAGTTCTCCAGACTGTCAAAACGATGACCTTTTAAGCTGCATTTTAACGGAGGGAATCAAAGAATGTCCGGTGGTGACATTTCAGGCTGTATTGGTGGATCGGTGCATTATCGGGGTTCGGAATCCAATTGTTTGTGAGCTCCGGGCGGACGCACGCAATTCGATTCCTCAACCTTTGAAGCACTTCCTTGTAAAAATCTGCAATATCTGTGTGTTCGGAGGACATCATTTGGACACTCATCAGATAATCAGAGTCCAAAAGCTTTTTAAGCGTTTAGCTGCATTGTCTGAAGTTCGAGAACTTGATGGAAGCCCAGCGCGTTATTCATCAACGACGTCCTCTCTTCCGTCTTTGAAATCTTTGTGCCACGTAAACAGTTGAGCATTGGACAAAGATCCATCCCGTAGGCTTCTTGTAACATGACAAGCGCCTCAGTTTAGGTGATTTGTTTAGTTTTACACAAAACTTTATGGCGTATCGCTGCTCGTCTCAAAGGTCATCGTTTTGACAATCTGGAGAACTTGTAGAAAAACGTAACGTGCGGTCTGAACAGCATTCCAGTTGAAGACTTCGAGGCGGGCTTCAATAGCGCCCTTTACACGTACGCTCTTTCCCGAGTGCTTGGAGCGTACGGGATTGCGCACGGGAAAACTTGCAGTACGCTTCAAAGCAGCTTTCTCTTCCTCTCCGACACCTTCACACGTGCACTCAATCGCGCTGGATTGTGGTTTCACGCAGGAAAGAGCGTACGTGTAAAGGGCGCTAATGGGTGGCAGCGTCGTTGACAACGATGTATTAATTCAGGAGGAGGCTATTTCGAAGTCTAATAAGTGTCTGTAAAATTATCTTCAAATAAACAAATTTTATGGAATCTGCCTCATTACTTTTTGGACAGACTCTGTATATATGTATATATATATATATATATATATATATATATATATATATATATATATATATATATATATATATATATATGACAGGCGTGTGGTTTGCCTGTTCTCACATTAATTTGCAGTCATCATGTTAATACTGGTGGCGAGTGGTAAGTAGTCTAAATCCAATAAACAAACATAGTTCCAACGAAATCAAGTCAATTTATTTCTCCTTCCAGCAACCACTGATCCAAGTAGCGCATACTTCAGCGCTCGCCATTTTCAAATTGTGGACCCAGCTGACACGCGTCCACTAGCAACGATTAAATCCCGCGTTCTGACCAAAGTTTGCGGGCATATCCGCGCGTCAACTCTCCCTGCTCATGAGCCCAAACCAGACATCTTTCACGGATAATTATATAATTTTCCTCCTCGAACGCAAAACTCACAGGCACGCCAAGATTACATAATGAAAAGGGGAATTTCCCTTTCCCAATTCGCGTCTTGAAATACGAACAATTAGAATTACGCCACAAATATAATTTAATTCCCAAGCCCCCTTTAAATTTAAGGTAATCGTTCTTTTCCCACTTAAATTCTGACATATATATATATATATATATATATATATATATATATATATATATATATATATATATATATATATATATATATATATATATATATATATATACACACACATATATATACATATATACATATATATATATATATATATATATATATATATATATATATATATATATATATATATATATATATATATATATATATATATATACATACACTACCCTACAACAATGGACCGAACGCCAGTCGATTGGCATAAAATCCGAGTCCATGACGAATTTTATGCAAATTCAGGGCTCGCACGGGACCTGTTAAGGTTAAATACGATACGCGACGTGATAACGTCAGTAGTTCTGTGTGAAATTGGGACAATATGTCGAAACGAAAGGAACTTAGTAACTTTGAAAGAGGTGTTATAGTTGGTTGTCACATTAGTGGCAATTCTATTCGCGCAATTGCGGTAGAATTATCACACTCACGGTCAACTGTTGATGATGTCGTGAAGAAGTGGAAGAATACGGGAGATGGGGCACGAACTGGACACACGTGGTCGTCTCCGTAAACTGACCGAACGCGATCGGCGTGTCGGGAAGCGTGAGGTTCGTAAGAACCGAAAGAAACCACTCCAAATCACCAACAGTGAGTTTCAACAGGCAGCAGGGGTTAGGGTGCACCCCAATATTTTGCGAAAAGAACTGCGCGTCCTCATTATCCACGGATGTGTTTGCCACACACAAATCAAATATCACCTCATTCAACAAAGCCGGCAGACTCGATAGGTGTTTGCAACATCGCAACTGGACTGTGGACCACTGGAAAACTGTTTTATATAGCGACGAGTCACGCTACACGCTGTTCCAGTCGAATAGGCATGCTTGGGTTTGGCAAATGCCAGTCGAACGTCTGTTACACGAGTGCATCGTTCCAACTCTCAAGTTTGGTGGTGGTGGTGTACTTGTGTGGGGGTGTTAACGTGGTATGGCCTGGGACGTTTGCATGTTGTTCCTGGTAAGTTGGGCGACGACGCCTACATGAACATTTTGGACAATCAAGTTCATCCTACGCTCTGGGAATCTTGTGGAATGGAAGAATGTTATTTCAGGATGACAACGCTCCATGTCATGTTGCAGCCTCTGTCAAATAATCGTGTCAAGATATGGATGTAATACGTCTTCCCTGGCCTGCTCAGAGTCCCGACCTAAACCCCATAGAACATTTTTAGGACGAGTTAGAGCGACGCGTACAAACCAGGGATCCACGTCCGAAATCTACAGCTGAGCTGGCGGCATTCTTGCATAAGAAATGGACGAAAATACCCATAGCTGTGTATCAAAACCTTGTTGAAAGTATGCCCAGAAGGGTTGCTAGTGTAATTGCAGCACGTGGTAGACCATCCCCCTATTAAAGTATGTATTCTTTCCCTTATACCATCACATCTTGCTGTCAAGCCCATTATTGTAGGGTAGTGTTTATATATATACACTCAAGAGCCAAAACATTATGACCACCCCTACATTTTGCAATGAATTCGCCTGGATGACGTGGAAGGCACGTGATCAGGTGGAAGTGGTATTTAACTGCTGCTGGAGAGTCTGGAGAATCATTCTTTCACTTACTTCTGGGTGTGATGGAAAAGGCTGCGGATCTATGCGACTTTGATAGAGGGCAGATTGTAATGGTTCGAAGGCTCGGAACAAGTATTTCCGAAACTGCACGACTCGTGGGTTGTTCGCGACCTACAGTTGTTAGTACTTATGCAAAGTGGTTGAATGACGGTGAAACCAGCAGTAGACGACATGGTGTTGGACGTCCACACGCTATCAAAGAAAAAAGTCGTCGGAGACTGTCTCGCATGGTCAAGCAAAACCGGAGCCAGATAGTGGCTCAGCTGACAGCCCAATACAATGCAGGGCCAAGTAGAATAGTATCGCAGCACACTGTTCAGCGGACACTGTTGGATATGGGGCTACGCAGCAAACGCCCCACGTGTGCCTTTGCTGACCAAGCGTCATCGCCAGATGCGCCTGCGCTGGGCTCGGGAACATCGCGGCTGGTCCATGGATCAGTGGGAGAGAGTTGCCTGGTCAGATGAATCACGGTTTGTCATTCATCACGCCTATGGCCGTGTCAGGATACGCCGTCGTCCAGGCGAACTGTTGCTCCCTCAATGTACAGTAGGTCATACACAGGCCGGTGGTGGCGGTATTATGCTTTGGGGGACGTTCTCTTGGGAGTCTCTGGGACTCGTGGTTGTGGTAGAGCAGACCATGAATGCTCCAGGGTATCTGAACATCATTGCGATCCAGTTGCACCCTTACATGGCCTCTGTTTTTCCAGCTGGAAATGGAATGTTCCAACAGGACAAGGCTAAAATTTCGTGTCACAAGGCTTTTCCGTGTCACAAGGCTAAAATTGTATTGGAGTGGTTCCGGGAACATAATGCTGAATTCCAGTTAATGCCCTGGCCGCCTAACTCACCGGATCTCAATCCGATAGAACACATTTGGGATGTCATGGGACGGCAGCTCAGAGTTCAAAGACCACCAATTCGCAATATCTCGGATTTGCGTGACCGTTGCTTAAACATCTGGTACAATCTGTCTCCGGCCATCTACCAAGGACTTGTGGCATCCATGCCAAGGCGGGTTGAAGCTGTGTTGCGCGCCAAAGGGGGGCCAACTCGTTATTGACAGGTGGTCATAATGTTTTGGCTCTTGAGTGTATATGAATGTATGTATGTATATATGTATATATATCAGTTTCGTAACTCGGTAAAATAATATTAAACTATAGATAATTTGGATGTAAGTACGAAAAGAATAGAAATAAATGATATTAGTAAATTTTCGTAGATCACTCAATAAAAACCATATGTTTATATATATATATATATATATATATATATATATATATATATATATATATATATATATATATATATAATATATATATACATATACAGTGGAATCTCGATCTATCGTTTTTCAAGGGACCGACTGAAATGAACGATAAAGACGGGAAAACGATAGATGCGGAAACATAACAAAGCAATATGATCGTTGGGACTGGATAAAATGAACGATACATACGGAAAAACGATGGATCCGAAAACGATCGATCGAGATTCCACTGTATATATATATATATATATATATATATATATATATATATATATATATATATATATATATATATATATATATATACATATATTTATATATATATATATATATATATATATATATATATATATATATATATATATATACATATATATATATATATATATATACATATATTTATATATATATATACATATATATATATAACATATATATATATATATATATATATATGTATATATATATATATATATATATATATATATATATATATATATATATATGTATATATATATATATATATATATATATATATATATATATATATATATATATATATATATATATACATATATACACTCATGGACAAAAAAATTAGCGCACCAAGAAGGAGTCGTCAAAATGAAACGAAATTTTACATATGTAATGACTACTTTGATATAAGTAAATGATAAGAAAATCAAAGAAAAAGGATAATTTATTTCAGTTAAAAAGGCAAAAGAACGGAGGAGTTAATACTCCGTTGGACCCCCTCTAGCGCGAATGCACGATGCGATACGATCGGGCATTGAGTCATACAAGTTCTGTATGATGTCTTGAGATATTTCGTTCCATATTTGCTGTAATCTTGCCTCTAGTTCGTTCAAACTCGTGGGATGCCCAACTCGTCATCCCAAATGATCTCAGATATGCTCGATTGGAGACAAATCTGGGGATCGGGCAGGCCAAAGAAGGGTAGTAACAGTGCGGAGACAGTCTTGTGACACCCTTGCCGTTTGAGGCCGAGCATTGTCTTGTTGAAAAATGGAGCCGTTGCATGAGTGGCAACACATGTGGTTGCAGGATTTCATGAACATACCGCTGGGCTGTCATGGTGCCACGGAACAATACAAGGGGTGACCGTGTATTGTAGGCAATGGCACCCCATACCATCACACCAGCTGTGGCAGCGATGTGTCGCTGTACAGCAAAGGCAGGATTGAAGCGTTCACCACGGGCTCTCCACACACGAACACGATTGTCATCACTGCCGAGATTGAATCTGGATTCGTCGCTAAAGACGACCTGGTTCCATTCCGCTGCAGTCCAGTTTCCTCGTGCGCGGCAAAACTCCAAACGGAGGCATCGATGGGTGGGCGTCAAGGGCAGCATACGTAATGGGCGCCGCGATACCAACTGTCCTTCAACCAGACGCTTTCGTATGGTTCGAGAAGACACAGAGGCCCCTAGTGAAGGTGCTACCTGTGCCTGGATGGCGGCCGATGAAGCAGTTGGCTGTACGCGTTTATTTCTTACGATGTTTCGGTATTCTCGACGACTGGTCTGCCGAGGGCGTCCTGAGCCTGGTCTTCGTGTACATGACATCTCTCGGGTCCAGTGGTCCCAACACCTCCTCACAACACAATCAGAGCGGCCTAATTGACTAGCTACTTGCATAGCTGACTACCCAGCTTACATCATCCCGACGATTCTCCCCCTCTCATACTGCGACAACTGCTTATATTGTCTTCGAACACGGCGAAATGGCATGTCTATCTCAGCTCTTCATTTGTAAATGATTCAGCACACTCAAACAAGCTTTGGTTACCTGTTTTATACGCTACAGAGTACGATGTTCAACGCCCTCTACCGGCTATACGTAATGCGCAATCACGCTGCATTTCTAATCATTTGCATATCTCCCTGACATGTACCGTCATTGCAAGTTTCGTTACGATCCCGCAATTATTTCTTGGTGCGCTAATTTTTTTGTTCATGAGTGTATATAATATATATATATATATATATATATATATATATATATATATATATATATATATATATATATATATATATATATATATATACTAGGGGCTTCGTCCCTAGGCTCGCTTCTCTGTAATGATGTAAATATTTTCTTTGTAAGTTAAGAACTCGAGGAACATCGATATTACATCCACATATGGGAGGATAGCTCTTGAGAAACTGTGTTTCATGTTTTGATGAAAATATTAGTAATTTTAAAATATTTTTAAACACAGGAGGTCTAGTTTGAAAGAGAAATGTCTGTAGTCTTAGACTGTATAAAGATCAAAATTCTACGATCATTGTTTTGCGTGTTATCGTAATCTGAAGATGAAAAATTTAATTTTTTCCCAGAAAACATAAAATAAAAAAAACTTAAAGTCCGATGAAGAGGAGACATGTCTTACTTTGGTCCCCCCATTTTTCTGCATCCATTGATATCCCCATACCTCTATCGGTTTCGGTGGAGATAGCGTGACAAGCTTATGGCAGCTGCGGCAGCGGCAGTTACTTTTTTGGGAGTTACTTTTTTTAGAATACACACACACACAGACATACACACACACATATATATATATATATATACTGAAGTGCCACTGAATTAGGGATACCTACCTAGTAACGAGTTGGGCCTCCTCTGGCCTTGATAACGGCTGCCACACGACGAGGCATAAATTCAACAAGTTTCTGAAAACGTTCCACGGGAATGGCTTGCCAAATATTGGCTAAAGCTGTCCATAATTCAGTAAGGTTCTTTGGTGATGTGTGATGGCCTTTCACGCCTTGTTCCAAAACATCCCAAAAATGCTCAATAGGATTTAAGTCTGGGCTTCTAGGTGGCCAATTCATGACAGAGAAGTCAGAGGAATGCTCATCCAACCAGCCAGTAGCCAACCGGGACTTGTGAGAGGTACAGTTGTCATGCTGGAAAACTCCATTGCCATGCGGATAACAGAACAGCATAAACGGATGGAGATGATCACCCAGCAACTGTACGTACAGAATTGCATTGAGGGAGGTTGGTACACGCACCAAAGATACCAAACTGTGCCACGAAAAAACACCCCAGACCATGATTGAGCCACCATGCCCTTGTACAGTTCCAGCCAGGCATGCAGGATCCATGGCTTCATGAGCCTGACGCCATATTATCAGCCTCCCGTCGGCGTTAAGTAGTCGGAATCGAGACTCATCACTCCATGCTACTCGTTTCCAGTCCTCTACACTCCAATCTCTGTGCTCTCTTACCCAGGCTAGACGTGCAGCCCTGTGGCGAGTATAGAGCAATGGTACTCTCGTAGGTCGACTGCTCCCGAAACCCATACGGTGAAGCGAGCGTTGCACAGTCCGTTTACTGACTGTACGACTGGCATCGTCATTAAACTGGGTGGTAATTTGAGCTAATGTTTGGCTTCGCTGGCTAAGTACAATACGCCCGAGCCGTCTCTCACCACGCACTGTCAAGGCTAATTGTCCTTTGCAGTTTGCCCGATCGCTAGTTTTTTTCCACCACCCATGTACTCTTGGTATACTCTTGACACTGACGACCTTGAAAATCCTAGCTGTCTGACGATTTCGGAAATTGAATGGCCCATGCGTCACGCACCTACGATTTGTCCACAATCAAAGGCGTGTAAATCAGGCAGTTTACCCATACTGGGAATTCCAACAACTAATTCAGAACAACCACAGTACGCACTATATATGCAGTTACCACAGCGCCCTCCCTTCCGCATACATGATGCGCAGCGCTACACAATTTGCATAGGCTTTGCTATCCCTAATTCAGTGGCACTTCAGTGTATATATATATATATATATCCTCTACTCGCAAGAGACACTTCCAACTTTAATAGAAGATTTTGTGTTCTATCCAAGTTACTTGAGAAATCCATTTGCGTCGAACGCCGAATGGCCGCCTCTCACAAATGAACATATGAAAGTATTTTTTTTAAAACTGAAAGTACTTTTTTTAAAACTGAAAAATATTATTTGACAGAAAACTTTTCTTGTTAATCCAGACTAATGTAATAAAAACTTTTTCTGCATTAATGATAGTCAGTCTGGATTTTACCCCTCGTGGAACATGAATAGTATTCTCTGTTCAAGATACCGTATAAAAAAGTCTTAAAACCATTATATTTTATAACCATTATTTTCTATAATTACGTTTTTTAATTACTTATTATCACATTCTGTGTAGATTTATACGCTAAAAATATGTTTCATTTGTAAAATAGCTATCATGTTTATCAAAATTACTAGAAACTTCTTTTTATACAATAGAAAAAGGCGCCCTGGAATTTATTATATATGAGAGTTGAACGGAATTAACTAAAAATATTTTTCATCTGTAAAATATTAGATGAAATTTTGCTTGTCAGATCTATCTACAATGTGATAAACTGTTTTTTGTGCATTAAAGATAGTTAGGCTGAACTTTACGCCTCGTGAAAGATGAATTGTAGTCACAGTTCAAGATACCAAAGGCTTAAATTCATTAACATTATTTTGCCTTTATATATATATCTATATAACATATAAAACCCCAAAAACCCTTTTAAAATTGCAAAATTCATTCAAAAATGCTTGGGCGTATCGCAATGAAATTCAATTGCTTAGTCAGTTTCGAGCAGGCCCTGATTTTCCATTAGGCCCCCAATATTTGGGGGCCATATGCCCCAACCATTGGGGTCCCCCCAAAAAATTTTATTTTAAAAGAAAAAAAAGAAAAAATTCACAGTTCAAGTTTTAATTTTTTTATTTTACCTTTTTTAATAGCAATTTTTTTTATATATTCTTCTAAATTTCATTGATTGGTTCATCATATGCATAATTATATGTATAATTCATCATATGTATGTTATAGTGTATATAAGGGATTTATAAGTTTTTCTGGTTGCATTGTATTGGTGTTTTAATGATGAAGTTAATATGTTGTATTGTTTTTTGTTATTTGATAATGTTCTAGGCTTCTACGCTTCAAATAGCCAATTCTGGGTAAAATGGCACTTTCACAATGATTCATAATTTTTTTTTTTTGCGTGTCAATTTCGGAAAATTTACGCCCGCATCAGTGCTAGGAGGCCCCAATTCCGAGTTGGTCCTATAGTCAATAATTTTCTAAATCGGGCCCTGGTTTCGAGAACAAAGAAATCGAACTTAACTAGGCACTTTCTATACAACCCCTGTGTTGATCCCCATCTTTTCGCGATAGGATGACACACCTTCTCGTGTGAGTCCGAACCCAGATCCCTGGGCAATCAATAATTGCAAGAGTTTTTGATCACGGGACAAGACTTCTATAAAGTTATAAATAGACGTGCAGCAGAGTAGAGGAGAGATTTTTTAAGTTGTCGCTGCCTCGACAATATGTAAAAGTTTACTGAATAAAAAGTCTTTGTTCTAAGAGTGGTGCAAAGTTTGTGTGTCCGAGGGCTGGAAGGGTCAATTGACAGTATGTTATCAACTGAGATCTAAGGGGATATTAACTTTCAACATCCCAAAACCGACAGCGGCGAGTTTCACTGGTCAACGACGTATAAGTGCGGGAACTGGATCACGGAATAGACCCTGTGACGCATCGGCCTCCCATCACTCTGTGCCGGTGCATTACACACATACTCACACATACATACATACATATATATATATATATTCATAATGTCACAAGGTTGATTAAACTAGTTGAATTGATTTAATTAATTTTATTATCAAACTATAAAATTTACGGGTTATCAAAGAATAGTTAACAAAGAAAATGCCAATACATGACGGCACCAGATGAGATGTTCTTGATCGAAAAAACGTACGATGTGTTTTTAAAACAACTTGCGACGGAGACCAGGCGATTCTGACTGACCGGTCATCGAATTATCAAACGTCGCTGACTAATTACACCACGCGCTCAACTCCCACGCAATGGTCACGCGCTTCGGGAGTGTGAAAACATACTACGCGATTCTAATAGTGACGCAGAACAATGGAGAGATCGAAAGCGCCAGGACGCGTTTGTTTCGCGGGTGAGAGGTTGATTGTTTTTGGGGAAATATCGAGATATACAGATTGTTTTGCTGAAATGATATTAATCTGGATCTATTAAATCTAGCTTCAATTACGATGGGGCGTATTCCTGTGTCGGACTGACTTTCTCAGAGATAGATAAGGACTGCAACGCCATATGGATTTATTGAATAATTTTAAGATATCATTCAGAAGTATTACATATATATATATATATATATATATATATATATATATATATATATATATATATATATATATATATATATATATATATATATAAATTTATACATTTGCATGTGTGTAAGTATAGAAATTTAATAATAAAAAAGGGGTAGTAATAAACAGTAATTAGTAGTAATTATTATATATTTGATACACGGGTAAGGTGAGGGATTGTCTCAATTTTATTTGATACCAGCAGTTAACGATTTTTTTAAATGTTTATCGTTACTTTTGATCTAAAACAAGAACTACATATGAATCCATTTTCTCTACCAACAGCGTCCAAATACTTTTATAAAGTTATTTTCTTTATTTTCTCCAGAAGTTAATAATTTTCGATGTCCAGTACTTTCTTTCCAGAGAGCGGCGAAAATAAAGTCTAGGAAAATTCGTCACCGAATATAAGTTAAAAGTTCTATTAGTTAAACCCATTTTTAATAATTAGTATTGTCGTGAACACTCTCTCTTTCACCGGTTCACTTAGGTTCTTTTACTATATGGCATGGGGACAGATGAGGTAGAGCAAAAATGAGTCATCACTGTACAAGACGAACATAAATTTATTTACAGATTTAAACAGTTTCACACTTAACATAAAAATTACAGAAGACTGAGCACGAGGTGGGCAAGTCTACAATATCTTACCAGACCTCGGCTGTACTACACTCTAATCTAGTTACAGATTAATTAATTCGCTGGAGGCGAGACGAGCCTGCTTTATCTAGCCAGGCCTCCTGAAACTACTCTCAGAGACGCTCTCCCTGTCCCTATTCTAATTACCAAATAATTACTAGCCAGAGGTGGGACGAGCCTACATGTATCTCGCTAGACCTTTGATTGCTTCAAGAGACGTTCTCCTCTAACTCTATTCTAATCTAATTAACGAATAATTACTAACCAGAGGCGGGACGAGCCTACATGTATCTCGCTAGACCTCTGATTGCTACAAGAGACGTTCTCCTCTAACTCTATTCTAATCTAATTAACGAATAATTACTAGCCAGAGGTGGGACGAGCCTACATGTATCTCGCTAGACCTTTGATTGCTACAAGAGACGCTCTCCTCTAACTCTATTCTAATCTAATTAACGAATAATTACTAGCCAGAGGTGGGACGAGCCTACATGTATCTCGCTAGACCTTTGATTGCTACAAGAGACGTTCTCCTCTAACTCTATTCTAATCTAATTAACGAATAATTACTAGCCAGAGGTGGGACGAGCCTACATGTATCTCGCTAGACCTCTGATTGCTACAAGAGACGTTCTCCTCTAACTCTATTCTAATCTAATTAACGAATAATTACTAGCCAGAGGTGGGACGAGCCTACATGTATCTCGCTAGACCTCTGATTGCTACAAGAGACGTTCTCCTCTAACTCTATTCTAATCTAATTAACGAATAATTACTAGCCAGAGGTGGGACGAGCCTACATGTATCTCGCTAGACCTTTGATTGCTACAAGAGACGTTCTCCTCTAACTCTATTCTAATCTAATTAACGAATAATTACTAGCCAGAGGTGGGACGAGCCTACATGTATCTCGCTAGACCTCTGATTGCTACAAGAGACGTTCTCCTCTAACTCTATTCTAATCTAATTAACGAATAATTACTAGCCAGAGGTGGGACGAGCCTACATGTATCTCGCTAGACCTTTGATTGCTACAAGAGACGCTCTCCTCTAACTCTATTCTAATCTAATTAACAAATAATTACTAACCAGAGGTGGGACGAGCCTACATGTATCTCGCTAGACCTCTGATTGCTACAAGAGACGTTCTCCTCTAACTCTATTCTAATCTGATTAACGAATAATTACTAACCAGAGGCGGGACGAGCCTGCATGTATGTCGCCAGACCTCTGATCTCTAGCATAGACGCTCTCCTTCTGTCTCTTTCTTACTCACAGCCCGACGATCCCCTCCACCCACTTGGGTTCAACGCCCCCGCAGCCAATCCTCTGATTGGTAGAGGGGGGGGGGAAATCACGGGGTACAACATTTTCACTTTATCTAGCGCTCGTTTTCAAACATTGCACTGCAAGTATGTTCCTGCACTGCACCAAATATTGTACATCTCAGTGAAATATACAACAAACACTTTACGGCAGACTTCTCCGTCAAGTTTGCTTTAGACAAGTTCCGCACTGGATAAAGAACGAAATAACCTTTTCAGCAGCGTACCTCCCGGAACAAAATAATATCACAATAAATCCTCTGCACCTCATCGAGTCGAGAGGAAACATTTAATAACGAGGAAACGGTCGCAAAATTTTAATCATCCACTTCCTTCCCTGTTGTTTATGGCTCGCGCATAAGCAATTCCAAGGTCTCGGAGAGCGCGGGGTGGGGGCAAGAAATTAATTAAAAGTGACTGATTGAGCGTAATTAACAAGCTGCAGATAAAGACGTTTAATCGGAAGAACCCTGTTTCCAGGCCGGTGTCACATTAGAGCCTTTTCATTTTACATTTTGTGCAGTTTCGGGGGCAAAGCGCGTGATTTTGTTCAGAGAGCAACAAGTAACGTTCCCTGAAAAATATAACTCCATGTTAGATCTTCTTGAAAAGAAAGAAATTCTTTAGCTACAAATCCTGGCTATTTTGTTCTATGAACCCTAATTTTTCTTTTTCCTTTGACTCCCGAATACAAGATTTATAGTATGGCTGATTTATCACTTTTAATAGATCGAATTGCAATGACGAACTATTGTCCTGCATAAGTCACTATTTTGTGAAGCATGTAATTTTATTTGATCACTTCAATGACTTAGAACAACTTTAGGCTTCTGGGTATTAAGGCTGCCATGTACTAACCCCATTGGATTCGCTCACCCCAATGTTAACCTACGGAGAAAATTTGTCCACGGATTGCCGACTTGGATTCAAAGATTTTTTTAAAAAAAATTGTACTCCGTCATAGAGAAAGAAATTTTACATTTGTGTACATTTTTAATTTTTTAAAAAAAATGCACTTAATATTTTAAAATTTAAATTATTCGAGGGAAAGTCTGGTATAGTGTGTTTTAAACGCTCATAATTTCCTTCCGTGGATGAAATTTATAAAATGAATCCTGTAGCGCTTTGCAGAAAAGTTCAGGCTATCTGACAATAACAATTTTATTTGATTATCGGCATTTATGTACCTGTAAATAGTTGACGAAAATATATTTTAAATAAAAAAATGGGGGGCAGCGCTTAACCCCCTATAGAGAGAGTGCCATTTCAATCCCTCAAAATGTCAATCCTAAGGGAGGTGGAATTCTCGAACTGTCAATTGAACTCCTCCCACCACAAGAGTCTGCAAGAAGAGGAAAAGGGAAATACGATTATTTTTCTTTGTACATAGCAGCCTTAAGCTGGGTAATCTTTTAATGACACAGAACAACTTTAGGAAACTTAAGCAGGGTAATCACTTCAATGAAATAGGACAACTTACGGCTGATGGATATTAAACTGGACAATAGCTTCAATGACATAGAACTACTTAAGGCTGCTGGATATTAAGCTGGGTAATCGCTTGAATGACTGAACTCAATGCTGATGGGTAAGCGCTTCAATGACTTAAAACAGCTTAAGGCTGCTGGGTGTTCAGCTAGGTAATCACTTCAATGACTCTGAACAACGTAAGCCTGAATATTAAGCTGGGATATTAAGTGGATATTAAGCTGGGATATTAAGTGGATATTAAGCTGGGTAATTGTTTCAATGACCTAGAAAAACTTAATATTACTGTGTATTAAATTGGGTTATCGCTTCAATGACAGAACAATTAAGGTTACTGGGTATTATGCTGGGTAATCGATTCAGTGACTAAGAACAACTTGAGGTTGCTGGACATTAAGCTGGGAAATCACTTCAATGACTTAGAACAGCTTAAGGTTTCTGGACATTAAGCTGGATAATAGTTTCAATGAGTTAGAACAATTTATATCTGATGGGTAAGGTAATAATTGCAAGTGGGATTTCCTCTTGCCTCTGACACTTGTAAGAGAAGGACAAGATCTGACAGTTGAATAAGATCACGTCCCTGTGAGACACATTTTGAAGTTGTCTCTCTCCATAGGGGATGAAGACGCGTTGATAAACTTTCATTTTCAATACCAATACTTTCTTTCTCTTTGAAGCTACAGAATTGCTGATAATTAAACACACCTGTTATGTTTGATAGCCCTAACTTTTCTACGAATATAACTCACTCGATGGCCAAGATAGCTGTTGTTAGGGTAACAAAGCGTTTCAACTGACTAAAAAAATTACGTTTGAATTTTGAAAAACGGTGAATATTCGTCAAATTTGGTTTTTCTTTAAATACATTTTTGATAGATTAATAGTTCTCTATAACTCAATCTTCAAAGTTTCAATGTTTTATTTTATGTTTGTTTTAGTGGTGAGAACACAACTGAAAATAGTCAAATATTGCATTACCCAAAGAAACCTTGGTTGTCAAATTTTATACGATGATACGATACTACCATATGACGTTGATCTTTCATTGAAACTTCAAATAAGTGCTTACATACAAAGAAGCTCCTGTTATAGTATAACGCCGATCAACGGGGATCATAGGCAGATGCACTACGGAGGAAAACAAAATGATCATGTAAAAAGATACGGATAAATTAACGTAACTGTAGATTGATAACAAGGGTTTGTATAATCCTCCTGTGTCATACTACATGATACGGATATTCTTAAATTATACATGTTTGGGCATAACCTTACCTTAAACTATATATTTTGTCACATTTTTAGATACCGTAATTCTGAGTTCATATAATAAATTGACTGTTACATGATATGGATACGCTTAAACTATAAGCGTTTGTACATAACCTTAACTTTAACTATAGCTGCTGTCACATTTTTAGGCTCCATAACTCTGAGTACATCCGATTAATTGATTGTTAAATGGTACGGATATGCTGAAAAAACAAAAACTGTGGCCCAACTATAAACCGTGCATGCTGTCACATTTTTAGATACCGTTATTCTGAGTATATCCAATAAATTGACTGTTACATGATAACGATACGCTTAAAGATGTAAGTTTGGACCCAATTTTAAATTTCACTGTGTGTACTGGCACATTTTTAGATCCCGTGATACTGCGTTCATCCAATAAATTCATTTTACATGTTACGGATACGATTAAACGATAAAAGTATGGGCTTAACATTAACTATGTATGCTGTCACATTTTTAGATACCTTAGTTCTGAGTTGATCGAATAAAGTTATTGTTGCATGTTCGGATACATTTCTAAACGATAAAAGTTTGAGCCTAACCGTAACTTTAACCGTTGTATGCTGTCACATTTTTAGATACCGTAATTCTGAGTACATCCAATTAATTGATTATTACATGATACGGATACTCTTGAAGATACAAGTTTGGGTCCAACTTTAAATTTTACTTTGTATGCTGTCACAGTTATAGGTACGGGCCCAGTGGTACAGCGCTCTGGTTTTCGGTGCTGAGGGTGCTCAGATCGAATCCTGGCGTCGCGCCACGAAATATGCCTCCGTTCGTGTCATCCCTTCATAGGGGGTAATGCTGTCCGCCTATATGGTACCCCCACAATAAAATGGGCAGTAAAATTGCGGCGTGGTATAGGCGAATGTCTCACGATAAGTGCCTGCGCATTGGAAAAAAAAAAGTTATAGGTACGATCAACTGGGGTAACTTTGGCCCAACAAACGAAAAAAGATTTTATGTGCTGTATCTAGAAGAGTGAATATCACTTATTTATTGCAAGGGCTAATAGGTGGCAGCACTGCCTTGACATTCCATTAGTTTTGTCTTGTAGTTCGTCAACTTATCACCACTACAGTGCTGCTCCACTTTGGTATCACTAACACGTATATTGTTGTTGTCTTCCAACTTTTTCTTGTAAATGTGATAGAGTACATGTTTCCGAGCATGTAAGCGAATCGTCTGTTTATTATTAATTGTTTCAAATACATTCAATGTCATTAATCTTGATTTATTTTGTGTTTTGCCAAGTAATGAATATTACACTAGGCAAACTTTGTCCCATGTCTTGTGGTAACTTTGGCCCAACATGGCAATTGGGCCAAAGTTACTCCAACTACTCCTTCTACTTCTAAAACGAGTCCAGTTTCAAAGAGGGGAAAGCGTCAGAAAGTAATAAACAGAACGGTCCAAACAAGCAAGTAAATCTCAAAGACTATGCTGTAGATGATTTTGCTATGTGAAGTACGTTGATGTTAAATATCCTGGAAAGATTTTAAGTTTAACAGATATCGGACCGACTGGGGAATGTATGGAAAGTAAACTCAAATTTTGTCGTTGGCCAGATAAACAAGACTATAAATTATGAATGGGAAGAGGTGCGCGAGAAAATCAATTCTCCGAAAATCGCGTCAAAGAAGAATCAGTTTATTGTTCCAAAACTGGTTTATGTTTCTTCTCCATAGTTTGGGCTATCAATTCATCAAAACATATAAAACTGTTAAATTACTGTTTACTGTTTATCTATCATTATTTTCTTTTATTTGAAAATTCCACTTGTAATTTAAAAATAAAATTAGTTTTGCATAGAAAAACATGTTGATTTATTGATTTTTTTCCAAATTAAGCTGATTTAAATTTTTCCAAATTAAGCTGATTTCCAAATTAAGCTGAGATTAACTCCCATTAGATAAGATATTATTGGTATGTAATTTGGCAATAATTGTACATGGTCTAACATTGGCCTAAGCTATCTCAATAATTTAAACGTTTTGTTTTTAAGAGCTGGGCCAAAGTTCAAGGTAGCATTAGCCCAAAAATTTAAATAAATTGTTTAAAGTTTGTATGTATACTTTAACAATGGTTTATATTACAGTTAAATATTTTTCAAATTAAATAAACCACTTACCATATCAAATGTTAATTGGTTTACAACTATTATTTGCTTTTCCTATGAAATAAACATGAAAAATGGGCAAAGTTACCCAGTTGACGGTACCGTAATTCTGGATGTACCTAATAAATTGATTAAGCTAATAGCGAATGCTCGTAATAAACGTAAATAGCAATATACTTTCTTTACGAAAATTTTCCGTAATTAATTTACTACCGCAGTCAAATAACATCTGCAATGAGTATACACCACTTGAAGAAATTCAAAAAAC
This sequence comes from Dolomedes plantarius, assembly GCA_907164885.2. Lineage (NCBI taxonomy): Eukaryota > Metazoa > Arthropoda > Arachnida > Araneae > Dolomedidae > Dolomedes > Dolomedes plantarius. The sequence goes on from OU015490.1 coordinate 49,953,311, forward strand.
ACACAGAACATATAGTTTTATTGAGGCACAATTCAGTAATAAAAATTTATGGCTAATAGCCTGTGTTTCCAATATTTTTATTTTTTTATAAATGTACTATCTGTATTCCTTCATAAAATACTCAATGCTACGCTGATAGGCATTTAATTTTTTTAATGAACTTCGGTTCCAGAGCGATTTGAAGAAATTTTATAATAAAGGTAATTTTTATTGCTTATCAGCTAATATTGCATGTGTAACATACTAAAGTAACTCATACATAAGTAAAAATGCAATACTCCCACAAAAATTACTCTCTTCATCGGATAGCGATTTCATTTACTCATTGTGTCTCTGTTTGAACTCTTTTATATTTCTTATCATGGTAATGTTTGAACAGTCCTATGTACACCAACATTTCAGCCTCTAGTACTTCTTTTAAGCAGGATTTCCGCCTCTCTGTCTTTCCCATATTATAACTCTCTATGCATCTTTGGCAGTGCTACGCGCCTTTTAATGTAAACATTAGACCAGAGTCGGAATATTTGCTCCACGTGGAATTAATATTGGGCTCAACTTACGTTTCTTAAAAGGGGAATTTGAGGGGAAAGTGTTACAAAGGGACTTATGACTAAGAATTAGGGATTATTTTTCACGCGAATTTATTGTTTTTTTCTGTTATACTTGGGTCTCCTACCTTGTTAAGATGCGTTTAAAAAAACTGAATGCACTGAAATGAAAAGGACATCTTTTAATGTCAGGATATATATGCACACACACACACACACACACATATATATATATGTAACTATATGTATATATATATGTGTGTGTGTATATATATATATATATATGTATATATATATATATATGTAACTATATGTATATATATATGTGTGTGTGTATATATATATATATATATGTATATATATATATATATGTATATATATATATATATGTATATATATATATATATATATATTATATATATATATATATAGATATATATATATATATATACTATATATATGTATATATATATATGTGTATGTATATATATATATATGTATATATATGTATATATATATATATATGTATATATATATATATATATATATATATATATATATATATGTATATATATATATGTGTATGTATATATATATATGTATATATATGTATATATATATATATGTATATATATATATATATATATATATATATATATATATATATATATATATATATATATATATATATATATATATTGTATATGATAAACATTATAATTCATTATGCATGCATATCTTAGAAATATTGTTTAATAAACACCTTTTTGGAGACTTTTTAAAAGTAAATTCACTACTTGCATAATGCAGCAGTTCAATAGAAATTTTTCAAAAGTGTCGTATTATGTCTAGTCAATGGAGAATAAAAGACGACAGAATAACGAACTTTCGTTAAAAATTGCCTGTATATTCAACTTTAATAAATATTTCTAACAACTTTTAACTCATTCCATGAATAACATTTTATAAAAATATATGAGAATAAAAATTGGGAAATTGAAGGCATAAGGTTTGCGTTATTACTTTATTGCATCCTTATTTGGTTCTTTTACTCTTTTTATTACATTTAAGGTTTCTCTTATAAAAACACAGTATCCAAATTGTTGTGAAATTATAAGCACGAATACTAAGCAATAGCCTGTTACCAAACTTCAAAAGATTGCTGTCACGCAAATCTCTTATAACATTTGGCCATCTGAGCACATTTTTATAAATACTTTATTTAAAATTTAATGATATTTTTGACTCCGAACTGAATTAGCTATTATTTCGTAATTGGGAATATAAGTTCAGATTCCCGTTCTTAAGCAATCGCTCAGATGTTCACCAGTAAGTCGAGATCTGTGTTTTGATTTTATAATATTCATTGCTGAAAATAAGGCTTCGCACAGATATGTTGAACCAAAGTAAGATTTTGTTTTATAGTAAGCATTTTTTAGATTAGGAAATTTTTTTACGGTTCACAATATTCCAAAAGTTTCTCATGAGACGAATCCGACAAAGAAATTTCTATATAAAGTCGGGTGCACGTGCACCCGCGGGCACAGGGTTGAGAACCACTGCATTATGCGGTTCCAGAAAACTACGCCAAGAACTGAAAATCATCGAGTCTGCGTCCTGTAGGTCTTTTAAAGCAGTCTGTTTGTGTTGTGAAATCAGACTGCATTGTGGGGCCTTGGCCCAAAACTACACTTCACTATTCGAGAGAGGTTGTTTCAGAGAGAGAACAAAATCGTTCATTAGATTTAAGCTTTTTTATTTCTTCGTCGTCTTAAAATATGTACAAGGTATATACAACGCAGTTTCTTACAGCATCTGATTGACCACACTAGATAATCAACATAAAGCATTATCACGCAGAATAGCGGATCTGTCGATCCTTCCTCGAGCGACAGCCTCCGGCAATCTCTCCGAGCATCTGTCTCTGGTCGCTTCCAAAAAAACCCCTTTCTCCCCGCCAGGATGTGCTCGACCTTTTTAAACTCCTTCCGAATGTTCTGGAACCCTCTAGATTCCTTTTCAGACACTCCAAGAGGTTCCATAACAGACATTCCCACGGTGCTTAATGTCATCCAGGCCTTAATGATCATGCGGTACAAAGAAGCGTTCGCTGCTAATGAAAACCGTCCTTGCTAATTGAAAAAAATAATGTTATCCACATTCTACTGCCACTTCCAAGAATTGGCCTAATGGAAAAAATAACATTAAACACATTTAACTGCCGCTTCCGAGAATCGGCCAGGTGGGTCAAGAGGAGATTATAGCCACGTTGCTACAGCATTTTCCTTTTTCAAGTTCTCCTATTTCAGCACCAAGACGTACAAATTTGGAGTTATATGTGTTTGCTTGTCAAGTCCAGCAATTGTACGTCAAAATTAGCCGTGCCAATATCAAACAGAGAAAATTTTAATTCATTCACATTGGCATTAAGAGGATTTTTAAGAAAAGGTAGAGCCGCTTTATCATTTCTAAATTCCTGATATCTTTGAAGAAACGATTCTCTCCTGTTTAAAACGGCTGTCTTGAAATAATCTTTGTTAATGGGGACATTGTTTTCTCGTCGATTTTGAGACAAGTTTGGGAAATGAACTATCGTTCCCCTTTCTAAAGCTTCAGTGAACAGAATCAATTTGTTTTCAACTTCTACCATTGAAAAAGCATTATCGCCCCTGATTCAGTTGAGATGTAACGTCTGCCATATAAATTACAATATTTTCATCCATGATCTTCTGTTAATTCTGAATATTGAACACACTTATCGCTGAGGAATAGTTTGATTTTATTTGCGTAAGATGTAAAACGCTTTAACAGGTCGTATCTGGAAAGCCATCGAATCCTGTTGTACTGACCCTCCACTCCCACTGTATTCCCCCTACTTGCTCGTTTCCCCCCTCAATGACGTCACGCTTCGCTCATCTTAGTGAAACAAATGAAATCACTATTATGTGAATAAAATATTTTGAAAATTTTATCAATGAGACTAAGAAAATTTTATATTCATTACCATGTTTTTATTAACTCGCTTTCTTGTTTGTTTGTGTGTGTGTGTTTGTCCGGTACAAATCTTGCAATCGATTTTTAACTAACTTCCCGACTAGCTAGACATTTGAAACTTTTAGAATAGCTCAGAACACGATGGCAATGCATTATTTTAATACTTTTAGCCATCTTTAAACAGAATTTAATTCTTATACAGTTAATTTTGTTTTGTAGACTGGTGCAGCCATCTACCGGCCGGGACGGGAACGAAAAGTTAAATGCAAGTTAACTTCCAATTAACTTCATTTTCTTTCAAGTTGATGGGAAAATTCATCAAAGAAATGTTTAAAAAGTATTTATTAATACATAAAATTATCAAGTTTATATGATTGAACAGAAAATTTAAAAACATGGTATATAAAAAGTTCTTTTTATCTTGCAATTATTTTCAATTTTACTTCCGAGCCACACATACTGAAAGAAATAGCTGCATGTATCTCCGCAGTTTGCCGACATTTCATCTAGATAGACACTAGACAAAAACAATAAATATATTTTCTGGTTTGTTTTATTATCAAAGCCGTATCTTAGAAGACATACACAAGTATTGATGTTAGCACAAATCTGTCTTTTATTTTGTCCAATTAGTCGATGTCTCAGTAAGAACACAAAGCGCAATTATTTGTATTGCTTAAACACTTTTTTGGAGAGTTGTTCCATGTTTGTGTCAAATGAAATATTTTGCAAACCTATTTTTAACTTTGAAGTCTCGCATTGTTATTTCTAATATTCATTCATTTATTCAAAACCGTTTTTATAGAGTAATTCATAAACAGCTGCTTCTTTCATTTTTCAAAGTTTTAAATAACACACACTACATCTTGTTTACTTCTGTCGAATAGAAACTTTGTGTTTTTTTGGCTAAAAAAGGACGACATTCATAAACAGATGCATCTTTCATTTTTCAAAGTTTTAAATAACACACACTACATCTTGTTTACTTCTGTCGAATAGAAACTTTGTGTTTTTTTTGGCTAAAAAAGGACGACATTCATAAACAGATGCATCTTTCATTTTTCAAAGTTTTAAATAACACACACTACATCTTGTTTACTTCTGTCGAATACAAACTTTGTTTTTTTTTTGGCTAAAAAAGGACGACATTCATAAACAGCTGCTTCTTTCATTTTTCAAAGTTTTAAATAACACACACTACATCTTGTTTACTTCTGTCGATTACAAACTTTGTTTTTTTTTGGCTAAAAAAGGACGACATTCATAAACAGATGCGTCTTTTATTTTTCAAAGTTTTAAATAACACACACTACATCTTGTTTACTTCTGTCGAATAGAAACTTTGTGTTTTTTTGGCTAAAAAAGGACGACATTCATAAACAGATGCATCTTTCATTTTTCAAAGTTTTAAATAACACACACTACATCTTGTTTACTTCTGTCGAATACAAACTTTGTTTTTTTTTGGCTAAAAAAGGACGACATTCATAAACAGATGCGTCTTTTATTTTTCAAAGTTTTAAATAACACACACTACATCTTGTTTACTTCTGTCGAATACAAACTTTGTTTTTTTTTTGGCTAAAAAGGACGACATTCATAAACAGCTGCTTCTTTCATTTTTCAAAGTTTTAAATAACACACACTACATCTTGTTTACTTCTGTCGATTACAAACTTTGTTTTTTTTTGGCTAAAAAGGACGACATTCATAAACAGATGCGTCTTTTATTTTTCAAAGTTTTAAATAACACACACTACATCTTGTTTACTTCTGTCGAATAGAAACTTTGTGTTTTTTTGGCTAAAAAAGGACGACATTCATAAACAGATGCATCTTTCATTTTTCAAAGTTTTAAATAACACACACTACATCTTGTTTACTTCTGTCGAATACAAACTTTGTTTTTTTTTGGCTAAAAAAGGACGACATTCATAAACAGCTGCTTCTTTCATTTTTCAAAGTTTTAAATAACACACACTACATCTTGTTTACTTCTGTCGATTACAAACTTTGTTTTTTTTTTGGCTAAAAAAGGACGACATTCATAAACAGATGCGTCTTTTATTTTTCAAAGTTTTAAATAACACACACTACATCTTGTTTACTTCTGTCGAATAGAAACTTTGTGTTTTTTTGGCTAAAAAAGGACGACATTCATAAACAGATGCATCTTTCATTTTTCAAAGTTTTAAATAACACACACTACATCTTGTTTACTTCTGTCGAATACAAACTTTGTTTTTTTTTGGCTAAAAAAGGACGACATTCATAAACAGCTGCTTCTTTCATTTTTCAAAGTTTTAAATAACACACACTACATCTTGTTTACTTCTGTCGATTACAAACTTTGTTTTTTTTTTGGCTAAAAAAGGACGACATTCATAAACAGATGCGTCTTTTATTTTTCAAAGTTTTAAATAACACACACTACATCTTGTTTACTTCTGTCGAATAGAAACTTTGTGTTTTTTTGGCTAAAAAAGGACGACATTCATAAACAGATGCATCTTTCATTTTTCAAAGTTTTAAATAACACACACTACATCTTGTTTACTTCTGTCGAATACAAACTTTGTTTTTTTTTGGCTAAAAAAGGACGACATTCATAAACAGCTGCTTCTTTCATTTTTCAAAGTTTTAAATAACACACACTACATCTTGTTTACTTCTGTCGATTACAAACTTTGTTTTTTTTTTGGCTAAAAAAGGACGACATTCATAAACAGATGCATCTTTCATTTTTCAAAGTTTAAACAACGCACACTACATGTTGCTTACTTCTTTGGCTAACAAAATTTGTTTTTTTGGCTAATAAAGGACGACAAAAATGTAGGTTAAAGAATAAAGCTGGAAAGATGGACTTCATCTAAATAAAAAACATGAAATTTTGGAAATTATTCATAACTTCAAAATTGCCGCCGCTGTTCGTTAAAGATTGAGGTTTTTTTCGACTTACCAGCTCATTGTTAAGAATCACCCCCTAGCCATGGTCTTTTTTCAGGTTTCTTCAAATTCAGCTTGAATGCGGTTATGCGCCAGTCTTTTCTGGCCTGCGAACACGAAATACGTGCCACATTTTATAATCGTGCTTAGGTTAACCTCCGGTCACTTTTAAACTGCAGTTAAATCTTCTCATTTGTAACCCAGGGGATTTTTCTTCCTACAAAACTGAAAAAACAGTCGCCCACATGGTATAGTTGTTAGCAACGTGCTCTTCCACTCTGTGAGCTTGGTTTCAAATCCCGAAAAAGGCTTGGTCGTTACCTGTTGTCCCATCATAGGGAGTAATGATGGCTCACCTAAATGGTGCTCCCATAATAAAGTAGCTAGCAGGACTGGTGGAATAACAATAGGCGAAAGTCTCACGATAAAGTGCCTCCACATTAGAAACAAAACAAATTTGTGAAAACACGTTATTGCCGGAAACCAGTGGATTAAGGATGTGTGGAAGTGTTTTCTTCAATATAACACCTACCGAATTTACCATATAACGCCTTGCAGTAACGTCATGAAGTCGCAACCGACCTTTCTTAAATTGTTTACGTTTACTGGCGATCCCCGCCACTTAAGTTTTAAAAACTGAGAGGTAGTAAGCTTCTGTAGCCAACTATAGGGTATTACCAATTACTGGTATTCAGTTTACTTTTAATCTACGTTTCAGTGCGACCAAAAGCGTCTGGTATATTATATTGGACTGCCAAGGTTTTAGATTCCCTACTATCTGCTAACAACTAAAAAGCTGCAAAACTTCATATCTTTGATTCAACATATGAAATTAGGAAAAGAATGCCCCATGTAGCGAAAAAAGGTTCTTTGCCATTATGACAATGCTCCGGCTCATTCATCTTCTATTGCGGCCGCAAAAACTGTTAAAATCCCGCTAAGACATCGTTTCAGATTAGCCCCCCCCCCTCGGAATACTCTTTGTTCCCATGTATGAAAATAATTTAAAGCAAGGCAGAAGTTTACATAAAATGCCGAAGTGATTAGAGAAAGAAAATATCTTTTTGTAGATTAGCCTTATTTTATCTCAGGGGTTTAAAAAAAGGTTTTAAACCCCTCATATATATATATATATATATATATATATATATATATATATATATATATATATATGTATATGTATATATATATGTATATATATATTTATGTATATATACAGAGGCTGTTCACACATTTTTTAGACGATGTATATTGTATTCACAATAATAAATTATATAAAATTCTTGTGTTTTAAATGTTCTATTTGACATCCCTTATTCTGAACTATCTTTCGACACCGCAATTTCCAGGATAATAATGCCTTTTGAAGTGTCAGAAGAGGTATTCTATCCCATTCCTCCTGAACAGCTTTCCAGAGTCCTGTAAGGGTTTTGGGACGACGTTTCGATAATGCAGATTTTAAAAGCCCAAAAGCACAAAATTCCATAGGTGATACATCGAGAGATTTAGTAGGGATATCAGTGAAGGGTATGGCCTTGATACCAGTTTTTTGTTCTATTTCTTTTAGGAAATTTACAGTGGATTTTGATGTGTGACTGCTAGCTTTGTCCTGATGGAGTCTCACACATTGATGGCACTGTGGGTAAAGCGATGGTATTTCATTCAGAAAAATTGGCGATAAAATATGTTCCTGATAGTATTTGAAGTTAATCTTGACATTTTTTCCACTCTCTTTATTTTTAACTTGCCATTATAAGAAAAATCAACAACAATCATGAATCCCTTAGAAAAACTTTCTTTCGATTCTTTGAACCATGTACTTAAATTTTTTCCCCCCTTTTATGATAATAAATGGCTCTTTTTTTAATGCAATCATTTAAATACACCCATGATTCATCTATTGTGGCAATTGTTTTCCATTTTTCTTTAGATAAGTGTTTCTCATATAGAATTCTGCAACGTGTCCTGTGTTCAGCGATATGATTTGGAAGAAGACGATGCACATTGCGTTTTTTCGCTTTCTTCAGATTTAAATCAACGTTTATCATTTTATTTACAGTGGACACCGAGCATTTTAATGATTTTGCAACTGTCCTTTGACTAGGGGGATTTTTTTTTAACATTAAACAACGTACCTTTGCAATAGTCGAAGATGTCCGTTTTTTCCTTGGATAATTCTTTGGAATTTTTGTCCCACTTGAGACTCCAATTTGACGCTTTTTTCCTTTCTTATTGACGATATTGCCTATCGACGCTTTAGATATCACAAAACCACGACTCTCACATCGTTTTTGGATAACGGAGTATGCATATTTCTCTTCGGAAAGAGCATAAATATAGCCTTCGAACCACTGCTTTGTTAAAAACGCCATTTTGAATAAAAACAAAACTTTCAAGCCGCAGACGATAATTTTGACTTTTAAAAACATAGTACAATTTCAATTATTTCTTTTGCAGCAAACGATTTTTTATTACCGCTTACCAAAATCGTCTAAAAAATGTGCGAACAGCCTCTGTATATATACATATATACGTATGTATATATGTATATATATATATATATGTATATATATTATATATATATATGTATATATATTATATATATATATATATATATATATATATATATATATATATATATATATATATATATATATATATATATATATATATATATATATATATACGTGTGTGTATGTGTGTGTGTGTGTGTGTGTGTGTTTGTTTGTATGTAAAAGATTTTTTAGAAGTTAAACTTTAAGGGGGCTACGTGGGCTTTTCAATGGAAAGTCTGAATTAAAAAGTTAAATGCCAGACTATTCACATTTGATAAAGCAACGCGGGAGTGAAAACGGAGTTCAGCGGTGAGAGTTACAGGCCTCATCGCTGGTGCTGTCGTTGAGAGCTAGTTTTAGGGTTTCGCGTGCGAAAATTATTGCAAGTTAGTCAGAAGAATCACGTGGGACATTCCATGCAGCGTAAGCAGATCATTCTAGTTGGGTTTAAAACAAAGGAATAACTTCAGAGACGATGTAGACTTCAACGGGGCAGGTCGCCGTTTCACGGCCTAAGAGATTGAATGGAACGGAAGTAAATTGATTTGAACAGAATAGGGATTTTAATTCATAGAAATTAAGTGTTATATATAATTAGTAGAACAGTTAGTTTTAATTTGGAGTTGAGAGTTTTTATGTGAAGTAATAAATGTCTCGAAAAGCTTAAAGACTTGTTTTTTGTCCCACTCGAGCTACATCAAATAGAATATGATGACTGACGGCACCTTGAAGAATTAGTATTCCGACCTTCGGAGACTGCATGATGGAGTAACCTGGGGAAATGAATGTATTAAAGAAGGGCGTAAAATCAAAGCAAGCAAGCAAGCGCGCACACACACACACACACAAACACACACTATATCGCGTATTCATTATTTTTGCATGGACCTATCAAACGACCCTCGTATAAGAATTCAATAAACCGAATAGTTTTCTGTCATTAATCTACGACATATCCTATATTTTGTCTTTGCATTCTCGCATTTATGATATTTAAAAAGTCTTAATATCTTTAGAGGTTATATATAAAGCATTTCCACGTACAGCTTTTAATTCTAGATAAATCCTTGATTTTGTATTTCTTTGAATTTCATCAATCAAAAATGAAAACTTTTCGAGGTTACGTACTCCAAATATAATGCATTTTATGACAAAAGATAAAATCCCAAATTATTTCTAGATTTTGCTTCACTTTGTATCCGAGCATTATTGACATCCGAAAGTCCAAAAATCTCTATATTATGTAACTTAAAACTAACTCATTCTTATATAAGTATCTAAAAATCCTATGTTTCAGTTAAATATATTGCAACACTTTCTGTTCGCGCTTTTATTTCTTTCATCTGCCAAAATCTCTTTCGAAATTATATAAAATAAATATTTCGAAGTAGTATAAACTAGACATTTCGGTGTCCATTGTTAATAAATCTAGGAACACACTAGATTTTGCTTCGATAGCAAAAATCTAAAACTTATGCTGGCAAGATTAATCTTCTGAAATTATGTAACCTAAATTCTTCAAACTTTTCCCCAAGTACCTCCATTAAAACAACAGTAGAGCACGGAAGAGTTATTAGTTGAGTAATCTGAGCGCATGATTGGCGTAACAGGTTCTGTGTTAGTAAATCGTAATCTATTAATCAACGATGCATTGTTTTGAATTACCGACTTTAAAATAGTGACAGGTATTGCAAAGCCAAAAATGTGTCACTTTAGGAATCGTTGTGTGTGTGTATACATAGTAAAGCAAAAATACATGCCTATATTCATAGGTGTGAATTTATAATTACATTTATATCCCAAAGTGTATTTTTAAATGTAAAGTCATGCCATGGAGGTATTTTTTTAAAACTGAATTTTTTTAAACTTAAATTTATGACTAAAAGACATACTTAATATTTCTAGTAAGCATATGAACTTTTAATATTAATTTTTGATAAACTTTTAGTATTAATATTGATCATTTTATTAATATTAATATTAATATTAATATATTTTTAATATTAATATTAATATATTTTTAATTTTAATATTAATATATTTTAATATGAATATTAATATATTTTTAACATGAATATTATTATTAATATATTTTCAATATTAATATTAATCTTTGATATTTTTCGAAGAGAAAGTGTAACTGAAAGGTTTTTACAGCAACTTTAAAAAATCATTTGAAGTATTTATACTAAAATTGAAGTTTTATTTCATAATTTATTAGATTCATATTTTATTATTACTTAACCTATTATTTTAAAAGTGATTATATAAATTTAAAATTATATATATATTATGTTGTTAATCATTTAATATTAAAAATGCCATTTCAGAATTAAATGGCAATTCAGAAATTTATTTATATTTATATAAACTAAAATGATTTACGCTTAAAAGAAATTTTCTGGCTTTCAACCTAAATGCTGAAGTAAAAAATAAATTAAATTAGATTTTACTATTTTCTAAAGAGTGTTTACGTAATTTTTAGCCTCGAAAATTGTTTATGTACAAATCAGTCTCACCTGTTGACTCTGATTATAGTGAAAAGGTCAAGGTTAAAAATAAATATTAAATCAGTTTTGAATCTTTTATAAAGTGAGTTATGTACTTTTCAGCGTCAAATTTTTTTAAAGTACAAATAGACTTAACTGTTGAATTCTTTTTATATTGAAAATGTTGGAGTTATATTTTTAAAAATAAATTACAGTTGGTTTTTCTAAGCGATGAAATTTTCAAAAAAGTATTTGAAATAGTTGATTTATAACACTGCATGAAAAGTAGTTATAATTTAAAAGATTACTTTTGGATATTTTGACTTAAAACTGAAATTGGAAATTAATTATTTAATCTATAAAAATAACCTTTTATTGTTTTCAACTTGAATAAATTGTTTAAAAAACACATAGATTGTCAAAATTCAAATTTTTTAAAATAAAAAATTGCATTATCAGAACAGTTTTTTGAACTCATTGAAACCTTTAAAGAGTCATTTATCTATTAAATTTTAACAGTTTGTTTCGAGAAATTAAAAGAGCAATTCTACGTACACTAATTATAAAATTAACATTTAATTAATTAATATATTAGTATAATACTTTTGAAAAAAATTAGCATGAGTAAATTGTTTATGTATCATCAGATGAGAAGCTCAAAAATCAAATTTTTTAAATTAAAAAATTGCATTATCAGAGCAGTTTTTTGAACTCATTGAAACCTTTCAAGAGTCATTTATCTATTAAATTTTAACATTTTGCTTCGAGAAATTAAAAGAGCAATTCTACGTATACTAATTATAAAATTAACATTTAATTAATTAATATATTAGTATAATACTTTTGAAAAAAAATTAGCATGAGTAAATTGTTTATGTATCATCTAGACGAGAAGTTCAAAAATCAAATTTCTTGTATTTAAAAAGTGCAGCATTGTTATAGTTATTCTTTCAAAGATTTCTAACTTTTAAAACGTTATTTTAAAACCAAGAAAGAGGAACAAAACTCGATTGTTTTGTAACAGTTAAAATCCCGAAACAGTGTGCAAAAACGAAACACATTGCAAAAAATGTTCAGTGAAAAAACATTATTTGTTACCTAATTGCATTAAAATATTATTCTTGAAAGCATTTTTTACGTATAGTTATTCCAAAGTTAAGAATTAATTAGTTATATTACATTTATCTTTTTAAACTTGAAAACTTGAATAAACGTGAAATTTAAATATGAATAAATTGTCAAAAAACATAGAAGCACAGCTTAAATATGGAATTTTTTGAATTAAAAACAGTATAAAAAAACTATTTTTTGAATGTATTTCAACTTTTATAATGCCATTTTAACATCAGCTTTTAGCATTTGAAAGCGAGAAATTAAAACTATTATGACTTGTTACTGAAATGCATTTTTCCTGAAAAGTAATCCTTCAATATATTTTTACTTATCTCAGCGTGATTTGTTAATTAATTTACATAATAGTAATCTTTTTGAAATTTAAAATTTTTTATCACATGTACATTGTTATGAAATCAGCTAGTTATAAAATCAGCAGGATTCATAAATTTCTTTATTTTAAAAACAGCTGAATCAAAATAACTATTTCTTGAATGTTTTAACATCAATAAATGTTAAAGCATTTACGAGTATTCAAAATTAACATGATTTGTTACTGAAATGCATTTTCCATGAAAAGTTATCCTGAAATTGTTTTTTTCTGTATTCTCTTGCTGCAGTTAACAATGAATTATTTTTAAAACTCCTAATTTGTTGAATTTGTTTTTTGAAATTTTTTGCATCAGTAAACTGTATAGCATTTACGAGAAATAAAAATTAACACCTTTTTACTGAAATGAATATTTCCTCCAAAAGTATTTTCCTCTATACTCATGCAACAGTTGAAATTAGTTAATTTACAAATTTTTAATATTTTTGATTTTTTTAAATAAAATTTAGTATCATTAAATAAAGCATTTGAAAGAAATCAAAATTAACATGGTTTCTTATTACTCAAATACTGTTTTCCAGAAAAGTTATCCTGAAAAAAATGATTTCTGTACTTTATGCTATAGTTAATTAATTTAAAAATTCTTAATTATTTTTTGAAAATTTTAGCATCAGTAAATTGTAAAGCATTTTCCAAAAATCAAAATCGACATGATCTGTTACTGAAATGCATTTATCCTGAAAAGTATGTTTTCATTTTTCTTACGCTACAATTAAGAATTAATTAACTTACAATTCCTTAATATTTTTGAATTTTTTTTCAAAGTTTTGGCATCAGTAAATTGTGAAGCATCAGCGAGAAATCAATATTAACATTTGCTACTGAAATGCATTTCTCCTTAAAAGTATTTTTTCTTTATTCTCATGCAAGAATTAAAAATTAATTAATTTATAAATTTTTAATATATTTTTTTTAATTTTCAGCAACAGTAAATTGTAAAGCAGCTACGAGAAATCAAAATTAACCTGATTTGTATACAGAATGCATTTTTCCTGGAAAGCATATTTTCTTTATTATTACGCTACAATTAACAATTAATTAATTTGCAAATTTTTAATATTTTTTTAATAATTTTCAGCAACAGTAAATTGTAAAACAGTTACGAGAAATAAAAATTACCTTGATTTTACCTTTTTCCTGGAAAGTTATTTTTTCTTTATTATTACTCTACAATTAACAATTAATTAATTTATGAATTTTTAACATATATTTTTTAAATTTTCAGCAACAGTAAATTGCAAAGCAGTTACGAGAAATCAAATTAACGTGATTATTATACCGAATGCACTTTTCCTGGAAAGTTATTTTTTTATTATTACGCTACAATTAACAATTAATTAATTTACAAATTTTTAATATTGTTTTAAAAATTTTCACCAACAGAAAATTGTAAAGCAGTTACGAGAAATCAAAATTAACGTGATTTGTATACGGAATGCATTTTTCCTGGAAAGTGTATTTTCTTTATTATTACGCTACAATTAACAATTAATTAATTTACAAATTTTTAATATTTAAAAAAATTGTAAAAATATAATTACGAGAAATAAAAATTAACATGATTTGTATACGGAATGCATTTTTCCTGGAAAGTTATTTTTTTTTATTATTACACTACAATTAACAATTAATTAATTTACAAAATTTTAATATTTTTAAAAAAAATTTCAGCAACAGTAAATTGTAAAGCAGTTTCGAGAAATCAAAATTAACCTGATTTGTATACGGAATGCCTTTCTCCTGGAAAGTTATTTTTTCTTTATTATTACGCTAAATTTAACAATTAATTAATTTACAAATTTTTAGTTATATATTTTTTAAATTTTCAGCAGCAGTAAATTGTAAAGCAGTTACGAGAAATCAAAATTAGCGTGATTTGTGTATGGCATGCATTTTACCTGAAAAGTTATTTTTTTATTATTACGCTACAACTATTAATTAATTAATTTACAAATTTTTAATATTTTTTTTTAATTTTCAACAACACTAAATTGTAAAGCAGTTACGAGAAATCAAAATTAACGTGATTTGTATACGGAATGCATTTTTCCTGGAAAGTGTATTTTCTTTATTATTACGCTACAATTAACAATTAATTAATTTACAAATTTTTAATATTTAAAAAAAAATTTTTCAGCAACAGTAAATTGTAAAGCAGTTACGAGAAATCAAAATTAACCTGATTTGTATACGGAATGCCTTTTTCAGTGGAAATCATTTTTTGTTTATTATTACGCGACAATTAACAATTAATTAATTTACAAATTTTCAATATTTTTTTAAGAATTTTCAAAAAGACTAAATTGTAAAGCAGAAACGAGAAATCAAAATTAACCTGATTTGTATACGGAATGCCTTTCTCCTGGAAAGTTATTTTTTCTTTATTATTACGCTAAATTTAACAATTAATTAATTTACAAATTTTTAGTATATATTTTTAAAATTTTCAGCAGCAGTAAATTGTAAAGCAGTTACGAGAAATCAAAATTAACGTGATTTGTGTATGGCATGCATTTTACCTGAAAAGTTATTTTTTTATTACTACGCTACAACTATTAATTAATTAATTTACAAATTTTTAATATTTTTATTTAAATTTTCAGCAACACTAAATTGTAAAGCAGTTACGAGAAATCAAAATTAACGTGATTTGTATACGGAATGCATTTTTCCCTGGAAAATGTATTTTCTTTATTATTACGCTACAATAAACAATTAAATAATTTACAAATTTTTAATATTTAAAAAAATTTTTTTTAGCAACAGTAAATTGTAAAGCAGTTACGAGAAATCTAAATTAACGTGATTTGTATACGGAATGCATTTTTCCCTGGAAAGTGTATTTTCTTTATTATTACGCTACAATTAACAATTAATTAATTTGAAAATTATTAACTTTTTTTCATTTTTCAGCATGAGTTAATTGTAAAGCCTTTTCCAGAAATCAAAATCAACATGATTTGTTACCGAAATGCATTTTTCCTCAAAAAGTGACGCTGAAAAGCCTTTTTCTGTATTCTTACGCTACAATTAACATTTAATTAATTTACAAAACTTTATATATTTTTTATTTATTTTAAAATTTTCATCGTAAGCAAATTTGTTTTTCAAAAACACCCACACGCACTTTAAGTAAATTTCCTCTACATTTTTGCCCATCTTCAAAACGTATCACAATTTTCCTCCACCATTCCCTCATTTACCTGGGGAATAAACTGATATCTACCTAAGACCGAGCAACGGAGCGGCGTACATCAGTTTTTACCCGAGCGTTGATACCTCCGAAAATTCGAAACTGATTGCACGGGAGATGGGAGGTGCGGGAGCAAAAGCGAAAGAGGGGGGTGCCCGAAAATCAATCGCTCTCTCTCTCTCCGCAGCGGTAGCTCTGTCCTCGGATTCAGTTGTGGCCTACAAGGCATGGAATGCGGTCCCCCAGTTGGAGGCTGTCTCGTTAAGGCTGGAGCTCGAGGAGTGGAGATAGCTCTTCATTTTCTTGTTTCTTCCGGTACGACGTGTTGAGCGGAGTGGAAGAAATCGGCCGAAGGGGGAAGAGTTTTATTTCTTAGATATGAGAGCTTGTTTATAGTTTCTCGAGACTTTTGAGAGCTGCATAAACAGGTAAGTGAGCATTTTTT
This sequence comes from Dolomedes plantarius, assembly GCA_907164885.2. NCBI lineage: Eukaryota > Metazoa > Arthropoda > Arachnida > Araneae > Dolomedidae > Dolomedes > Dolomedes plantarius. The sequence goes on from OU015490.1 coordinate 49,969,985, forward strand.
CGAAGATTTTGGTGACGCTGTGGTATATATCGCTATGTTTTAAGCCATTAAGGCTATTAATTTTAGGAAAACTAATTTTTGTCCGTTTGGGGGCATCTTTTCATGACCGTATTAGAGAGATTTTAGTATTTATTTACACTTTTTTTGATAAAATATCCGTACATTTCCAAAGAAAATATTTTAAAATAATTCCATTTTGTCTTCCTATATATATATATATATATATATATATATATATATATATATATATATATATATATATATATATATATATATATATATATATATATATATATATATATATATACATATATATATATATACATTTATATATATATATTTATATATATATATTTATATATATATACATATATGCATATATATATTTATATATATATTTATATATATATATATATGTATATATATATATATATATATATATATATATATAATATATATATTTATATATATATATATATATATATATATATATATATATATATATATATACATATATATATATACATATACACACACACATATATATATATATATATATATATATATATATATATATATATATATATATATATATATATATATATACATATATTATATACATATACACACACACACACATATATATATATATATATATATATATATATATATATATATATATATACATTTTATTATGCAATATGATACAAAACTTAGAAAATGTGTGGAAAGATTAAGCTGTCACATTAAAAATTGGCACGGAGAAACATAGACCATTAAGCTGTCACATTAAAAATCTTTTTTTCGGATATGACCCTAAACTGGAAATAAAAACACAGAACATCAACAGGTAGAAAAAAAAGTGAAAATAATAGAAAAATTTGAATACCTCCACAAAACGCGGTAATACAAAAGAAACATATGTATTGATATATTAAAAACTGATGATAACTTTTTCAAAGGTATTTTTAAACTATTCACACATTTCTTCAAAAGAAAATATTTTGAATTCAGTTTTGCCTTCCCATCTACATTTCATAAGGAAATATAACATAAATCTTGGAGGAAGTATTACGTAAAGATTAAGCCGTCACATTAAAAACTAACACATAACTTGGAAAAAATATAAACTGTTAATCTGTTGCATTAAAAATAATTCTGAGGTACAACGAAAAACTGGGAAAATAGCACCAAAAACATAAAAAAAAGCATTTTAATGAAGAAAATGAAAAAAAAATCGAAAATTACGGATAATCCTACAGTATATGGTAATGCAAAAAAGCAGATGCAATGATATATTGTAAATTAGACACTGATGATGATAACTTCTTCAAAAGCATTTTTAAACTATTAACACATTTCCGAAGAAAAATTCTTGAAATAACATCAGTTTTTTTCTCCCCATCTATATTTCATAATGAAAAATGACACAAAACTTGGAGAAAGTGTACGGAAAGATTTAGCGGTCACATTAAAAATTGACACGTAACTTGAAAAAAAAAAAGTGACACGTTGCTTGGAAAAAACATAGACCGTTAAGCTACCACAATCAAAATCTCTTTCACTTATGACACAAAACTGGGAAAAAATACACAAAACATTAACGGTTACATATTAAAGATGAAAATGAGGAAAAAAAATAGAAAGATACGGTAATACAAAAGACGTTTGACAAAAGACCCGCGAAACACGGTAATGCAAAAGAAACAGATGTTCTGATGTAACGAAGATTAGACAGTGGTGATAACTTCTTCAAAGGCATTAACTATTCTCTTGATAACTGTTTGTTGATAATAGTTGTCTAGGAGCAATAGTTGAGGGTATTATACAATAGTCAACAACAAAAGAGGCGTTATATAAAGAGCGTTAAAAAGTGCTAAAAATAACCTTTCTCACATTGTGAACGGGAGCTATGAATCGGAGTTTTTGTTTTTGATGCTGAAGCGAGACGGCAATTTTTCGTTATTTAAACGTCCTGCAGTATCATGTAGTCAGTACATATCACGAAATAATTCCCCAAAATGTTTGAGAATTAAGGCTATATATTTATATATATATATATATATATATATATATATATATATATATATATATATATATATATATATATATATATATATATATATACATATATATATATATATATATATACATATATATATATATATATATATATATATATATATATATATATATATATATATACATATATATA
>OU015490.1:49974699-50000837 GCA_907164885.2 Dolomedes plantarius
TTAAAGAGACTTCAGAATGTTAATCATTAATCAATAACACCTCAGTGCGTAGTTGAAATCTTGATACAATTTTTACCCCAACAGTTTCTAAGCAAATTGATTTTTACTTTAAATTTTCCGAGACTTTCTCTATAACTTTTATTAAATGCAAATAATGCGCGAATTTTAACTTTGATTAATTGTCATTTTAAGTATTGGAATTAAAGCGAATTTGAACTTTTAATCATTGATCAATAACACCTCAGTGCGTATTTAAAATCTTCATGCAAGTTCTTTTTTACAGTTTTTTGTAAATTGCTTTTTAACTTTAAATTTCCCGGGACCTTCTCTAAAATTTTTAAATGCATGTAATACGTGAATTTAATATAGATTATATATAATTTTAAGTTATGAAATTAAAGAAACTTCAGATGGTCAATCAGACTGTTAATTAGAGACTTTAGACTGTCTAAAATCTGGATGCAAGTTTTTTTTTTGCTGTTTTTATGTAAATTTTTTTAAACTTTAGATTTTCCGAAACCTTCTCTAAAATCTAAATAAAAGTATTTTTTTTACAGTTTCTAAGTAAATTGTTTTTAACTTTAAACTTTCCGAGACCTTCTCTATAACTTTTTTAAAATGCATGTAATACGCGAATTTGAATTTAGATTGCATTTCATTTTGAATTTTGGAATTAAAGATACTGCATCTGCTAATCATTAATCAATAACAACTCGATGAGTACTTAAAATACAGTGTTTATGTAAATTGTTTTTTAATTTTAAATTAAAAAAAATTTTTTATACCGTGACATTAAGACTAATTTTAATGTATGTAATAATCGAATTTAAGTTTAGATTATATTTTATTTTAAGTTATGAAATTAAAGAGACTTCAGACAGTTATTTAACGTTAAATTCTCCGAGACCTTTTAACTCATGTGACGTGAAAGGATATTAAAGAATGACAATAGGTTTCAAAGCCTGAAAACAATGAAATACGCCTGAGGGAAATTTGTAGCTTCGGAGCAGAGTATAAATAGCTACATTGTTTCATTTTAGGCAATTCTTTGTGATATTTATCCGAATTTTTATTAATATTTCCTTTAAGATTAGAAAATACATAATAAATATGATTTATTTTCTCAAATTTTGTGAAGCTTTTCCTATAAAAACATTTAAAACTAACATTTAAATTAAACCTATTCTCTGAATCGAAATTTATATAATAGGTTTGGAAGATATTGGAGTTCATATTCATAATGATCATATTCAAAACTGTTCATATAATTTTACATATTTCTGTCAGGAAGGGTTTTTTAATATGCACCTCTGTAATTGCGTGTATTTAAAATATGACTAATTTTAAATATTTCAGCATGATTTTCGTCTGAACGGGTTAATTCAGAGAGCATAGTTTTGTCATGACGTCTCCATAAAATATGTCAAATGTAAACTGCAACCCCCTATATATTTAGATATGCAGAGTTATTTTAATACATGAAATTTTAATTATACAGTGAGAGAGACTTTCGTCTACATTGTTTTATAAACATTTTGGGTGTGATACTGTAAAAGGATTGAAGCTGCAATATAAAAATTTAGCTTTTAAAAAGTCTAAAAATGGGAGTTTAAGTATGGATAATGGGAAAACTATCACTAAGTTCTTGTAACTTAAGGATTTTATATTACTAACTTCTGTTGAAGTTACATGATAAAAGTTTTAAGTAATGAAAGTTTTTACTATAACCCTATATATATACATACATACCTGCATACATACACACACACACACACACACACAGAGATATATATATATATATGTATATATATATATATATACAGTGGAATCTCGATCGATCGTTTTCGGGTCCATCGTTTTTCCGTATGTGTCGTTCATTTTATCCAGTCCCAACGATCATATTGCTTTGTTATGTTTCCGCATCTAGCGTTATGCCGCATTTATCGTTCATTTCAATCGGTTACTTGAAAAACGATAAATCGAAATTCCACTGTATATATATATATATATATATATATATATATATATATATATATATATATATAGATAGATAGATAGATAGATCGATAGATAGATATAGATGTACATATATAGATACACACACACACACACACACATATATATATATATAAATACATATCTATATATATATATATATAAATATATATATATATATATATATATATATATATATATATATATATATATATATATATATATATATATATATATATATATATATATATATATATATATATATATATACACACACAGTGGAATCTCGATCGATCGTTCTACGAATCATCGTTTTCCAGCGTGTGTCGTTTATTTCACCCAGTCCCGACAATCATATTGCTTGTTATGTTCCCGCATTTATCTTTCAGTTCAGTCGGTTCCTTGAAAAACGATAGATCGAGATCCCACTATATATATATATTATTAACATATAAAACCCCAAAACCTTTTCAAAATTCTAAATTCTTTTAAATTTCCTTGGAACGTGAATTAATTACGCATTTCGATTTCAAGAACAAATGAATTGACTTTCAGGCATCTTTTATATAACCCCTGTAAACTCCTATACAATCCCTGTGGTTTTCTATTTTGTCAGAACCCAGATTTCAGGGTGCTATCCAATGGCTGCAAGACTTTGAGCGGCACGTTACTACACGTCTATTAGATTATAAATAGGCGTCCTTCAATATACATGAGCGATTTTGGGATTTGTCATTGCCACAAGAAGATGTAGCAGTTGAGAGAGATAAAGTTTGTTGAGAGTTGCGGTGTGTTTCTGTGTGTCCGGGGCTTGAGGGGCCAGTGAGAGTTTTTTACAAAGATCTTCGAGATGCCGATTACGCCACGACTTCCAGCGCGGGACTGAATTTGGTTGACTATGGTCGAACTTTAACTGTTATGACACACGGCCGGCTGGAAAATTACCGCTTCTCCTTCATCCCTTGCCGCCGCTCCCGTGTCGTTACACACATACACACCCACACACCCACACCCAGACACACCCACATATATATTTATATATACAGTGGAATCTCGATCTATCGTTTTCCAAGGGACCGATTGAAATGAACGATAAATGTGGGAAAACGATAGATGCGGAAACATAACAAAGCAATATGATCGCTGGGACTAGATAAAATGAACGACACATACGGAAAAACGATGTATCCGAAAACGATCGATCGAGATTCCACTGTATATTTATATATACATACATACATACATATATATATATATATATATATATATATATATATATATATATATATATATATATATATATATATATATATATATATATATATATATATATATGCCGGAAAGTGCCATTGATTGCTTTCGTGTCTATACCAGATATTTCTTCGTTAAATCCGTAGGCCGGAAAGTCCCTCCGTGTTTTATGTGGGTGGAAGAATGGTACAAGCCTAGATGTCGGTGCTGGGGGTGGTGTTGGTTCACCCATACGATGTCCCTATTACAAGTGACCAACAAATGTCGCCGTAACATTGGGCGAATGTTGAAAAGACAATGTACCTGACCCTTTGGATATATACATGTATATATATATATATATATATATATATACTATCTGAATACCCGTGCTTCGCTACGGGATTCATTTTAGGATAATTACAATAAAAAAGCAATGAAATTGCTTTTTAGAGGATTTTCTTATAAACAATATATTTTGTTTCTTCATTGGGCGGAACTAATATTACCAGGCTCGTCCGCGAACTTACGCGTGAGCCAGCTACGTAAAACTGACCGTGAGAGAAGCAATTTTCTGGTAAATGTAAGCCATCATATTTTAAAGTTTGGCCTTGGGACTTATTTATCGTCATGGCGAAGCATATTTTGAGAGGAAATTACAGTTTTATATATAGATTTGATTTAATATCCATAAAACTTACTAATTTGAACTAAATTTTTAAAAATTTTCATCTCAATTAGTCTAGTGGTTAAATTTTATCTTTTACTGTATTTTAATATTTTCTTTGTATCAATTAATTTCGTTGTTACGCACGTGATGCAAAATTAATTCAAAGTTTCACAAAAAGAAAAGAAATCTCGTGATCAGCATTTAATAAATTAAATTCAAAACTTTCCTAACAATTACTGTTTTGGAAGCTAATATTCTGCTAATTTCCAGTAAAAGCTAAAATCATTTGAAAACCACACACCAGTGTTCCACTCACACGCAACACTATAAAACTGAATTACAGTACTCTACGTTTATATGGGCATTGAAAATTGTGGTTAGTAGAGGGCAATAGGGACAATCCACGCATTGTCTATAGACACTCGCTATCTTTGGCTATTATTTGATCCGTAATATCTGCCTCATATGCCGTATGTTTCTAAACACCATTCCAGAATGAAGAGGAGGCTTCTGCAACATGTGGACAGAGACAGTTGTTTTGTGACAACTGACTGAAGTGGTGTAATCTTTGGCTATTATTTGATCTGTAATATCTGCTTCATATGCCGTATGTTTCTAAACGCCATTCCCATATGAACCACAGCCTAATTCCTTTAAAATGGAACAAAATGAGTAACTCCAGTTAACCATGTAATCCACTACTGCTACAGGGGCATCAAAATGGGAGAAAACAGAGTTTAAATCAGCCAAAACTGCAATTATGGTGTACATATGACACCTAACTTCTCCAAAAATCTTTGCCTTTGTGATGAGACTCATAAGTGATTTTATTTTTGATGAAGCACTTTTGCTAACAAATCATGACGATCCTGTGGTTTTTGTCCAACTATTCTTTGCTGTTGTTGTCTGATTTCTTCCAGTCTCGCTTCTCTTTCCGGGGTAAAGATTCGGAAAATCATTCGGAAAAAGCTGAAAGGTAAACAATACCAAATCAATTAAAAACTAAATACAGTACAAATAAAGTACAAAAATAACAGTATAAATAACACAGTATGAATAAAAAGTACAGGCTGCGGCCAGATATGCTCCGGCCAATAATACAAAAAAAGAATTTTAAAATCGTAGTAAGCAATGAAAAACATTTTACACACTTCAATAATAGTAAAACAAAACATGATGGAAAAATAGACAGGAAAGTTAAAACAGAAGTAAGAAGTTAAATTCTAAAAATATAAATGAGGTATAAATCAGCTATCGATTCTAATCTATGAATCATTTATCAGGACATGAAAAATTTACTACATGTAAAAAAAATTAAACTTAGCTCCATTAATTTCAACACTTCTTGACCTGTGGCTTGTCCAATCATGTGAAATATAATTCTTGACAATAAATCTTGTTAACCTAAACTGTTATTTGTGTTTTTTTTAATTTAAAAAAGTTATGTTCTCAAAATATGACAATTAAGAAAAAGATATCATCGAGAAAAAATAAATCATGCTACTTAAGAAAGTCATACCAAAAATTTCTATAAAATTAATCTGCAACTATATTTGACATACAAAATAATGCATATGTCATACATTGCTAACATGTTTTAACATCAAAAATTTCCACAATCAAAAGCTAAAATTAGTTTAAAACATTAGCTTTAGGATTTTGTGCAGAATGATAGGTGCTTTAGCTAAATTTCATTAAAAATTACTTCAAATTGATCAATTTATAAAAAAGGTATGCTATTTACAGTTAAGTTTTTGTTTCTTTTTTTGATTTTTAAGTGCTATTTTAGCATAAAAGACCAAAAAAACCTTTACAAAATTATTTTTTTCTCAAAGCTAAACACAAATATAATTATCAGTTGTTTTAAAACACCCCTTTTAAACATTGTTAAGTTTCGAAGTATTATAATAATAATTAAAAATATTCCAGAGTTTCAAACAGAAGTATAAAAAGAAAGAATACACAAAAAAGTAACTAAATTAAACAAAAATTGACAGAATACAGAAAAAGTGAACACCGGCAAAAGTAAATAAAACGTTTCCTTGTGCGCATGCGCAGTTCTTATGAATGATTGATTCCAACGCTTAGAGCACCGCGCTGGAAGAACCACATAAAATTTGTGTTGAAGTATCGTTCTTTAAAATTCAATCAAAAATCGAAATTTTAAGATAGAGACTTGAAATGAGGTTTATATGAATGAGAAAGCTTTCATCTTCCAGATGATGTAAATATTTTCTTTGTAAGATAAAAACTCGAAGAGCATCGACCGTAGATCCTCAAAAGTGCATAAATTTCTCTTAAAAGTGGTTTCAATATTTTGATGAAAATATTAGTCTGTTTTAAATTATTTTTAAACAAATGAGGTCTTGTTTGAAGGAGAAATGTCTGTAGTCTTAGATTGTAAAAAGATCAAAATTCTACGATCATTTTTTGCCAAGATATCGTAATCTGAAGTTATAAAAACATAAAATATCGCACAAAACATAAAATAAAACATTTTCTAGAATAAAATTTAAAATTCGGGCTTCGAGGTGCACCTTCCCATAGTCTGCACTACCCGTGTGCCAAATTTGACGTCTGTAAGTATCACAGATTCGCCTGGGGGTCGCACACACACACACACACACACACTCTCTTTTATTAATAAGATATACAAATAATATTCCACATGATATAAAAGAACACTAATTCGGATAAAGATCTTGAATATTCTAAAAAATACAACTTTCTCCTGTTTCTAATGAGTAACTACTGACAGTATAGGAGATCAGCTTTAAGGTTCCGCCAATTCAAATGTAAATATTAAGACAAAATGCTGAAAAAACTAAATCAACGGACAGTATACTATTGCACAAAAATTTCTACCTGTGTGTTTTGTATAAATATTTTCTTTGTGTTAGCTATTAGAGAGGATACACTTGCAATCGAGATTTATTCATCTGAAATTATTCAAAATACGCGAATAATTCCCTTGCTGGAGTTATCTGGATCCATAAATCTGCTTATGGAATGATTTAAATTTATAATAACCTCCCATGAGGACTAGTTGATTTGATTTCGAAGTAAAAGGAGTTTTCAGAGTTATTGTTCCTTCTTCTTCTGAGTCTGACTTTCAGACTAAACACGAGATACTTAGACTTGACAAAGATTTGCGTGCCTTGTTAAACTTTACAACTCCTTCTTAAAACTCCAATATGTTTCGAGCTAAAAAACTAGGTAAGGAATCGCAGTAAAGATAACTTATTTTCTATGTGAAATTTTTTATGAATGCCTTCATATATATATATATATATATATATATATATATATATATACAGCCGAATCTCCATAGATCGAAGCAAAAATTCGATATATAGAAATTTCGATGTATAGAATTGAGCTTTGTTTTATCATAATTCTCCTAAAAAAAATTAAAGCTAATTTTCCTATACGAAACTCCATTTCTAATTTATATGCGAATCCCATTAAATGAAAGTTAATGACTAAAATATGAATTACCATGAAAGATTTATTGAGTACTACATACCTTTAAAAAAACAATAATCCAGACAGTGGTTACAATGATCACAGTTACATTCTTTAAAAAAAAACTACGAATATCTTGCTGAACAGTCTGTTTTGCGGAAAGTTCAAAGAAACGTTCGCATTTATTCAGTCCACTAAAAACTTAATCAGGGACATTTTCCGGAATTGAAGTCCACGACATATAGTTTCAAATGCCAAAAATTGGGAGATTTTATTCTAAAATGGAATAAAATCTCCTAACTTGTCGTGAAAAAAATTTCGATATATAGAGATTTTTTCGATATATAGAAACGGTTTTTCTATGTAATGAACATGGAGATTTTCCAAGAGTTCGATATATAGAAAATTTCGATATGTGGAAGTTTGATATATGGAGGTTCGACTGTATATGTATATATATATATATATATATATATATATATATATATATATATATATGTATATATATATATATATATATATATATATATATATATATATATATATATATATATATATATATTAACCTTTTCCTAAATAATTATTAATGATATAGCAGTCAGTGATTAAAGGCCTGTGGCAAAGAACTACAAATTAATTTCACTTAATAGTTTATTTCCGAATGTTAACCTACCCCGATTCAATCTATTAATTACCTGCCAAGCCGTCATCTCGACCCTCGTGACGCGTGACCAAACCGATTGGAAATTTATTCCGCTCTCCGTAAAACTCTATTGTCTCAAAAGTCTATAAAACTCCTGCGCATGCTCGTGACGTATGCACCATAGATGGACCCAAAGGCAGAGCTTAAGTTTCATACTATTAATAGACTTTCTCTTTGTTCGTTCAAAGAGGGAATTCCCCTAAATTCGCGGCGCGTTTCGAAATACGATATGAAAATAGTGGCGAATTACGCCACGAAATTAACTACCCTGAAACCCCCTGTAAATTATTTAATTATTGTTTTGACAACTTTCACCCCCGTCCCCCTGAAGGCACGCACACAAGGAGTAGCTAATTCCAATCCAGGGGGGGGCGCTTGTCAATGTAGACATTCGTAAACAATGCGCTTGAGAATCGTTGATTGTCCAGAAATTATGTCCACATGAATTCTGAACAGGCATCCCCAGGGGCTATATCTGAGGGTATCGTGCCCTCTCCCACCCTCTCTAACATCATAGGGGGTCTTTCCGAGACTTCGAATTTAACGTGTCCACATCCAGCCTAGACTTGGCGGTATTTAATGGCGCTTGGCGGCATTCGAACTAATCCGTCACGTTTCCACTAGGCTGCCTCGGGCCTGCCGTTGTCATAAAAAGCCTAAATAATGTTTGTAACATATAAATATGCTTTAATTAGTTTATGGTACAATTACGGTACATATATGTTTTTGGTGAAAACTGATCTCCAGAGATGCATTTCAAAAACATGTGCATGTAAGAATTCCTTTCTATGATCATTAATATTTTAAATACATAATGTTTCTTAAAACCTAAATCTGTTAATTTCCAGGTAAAAGTTAAAAAAAAAAATTAGTTTCTATGGTCAAGGGTATTAATTCACAACGTCAATATATATTTTACGAAGAAAACAAACATATTTAATAGATTTATTTTCAAAAACTATTACAGAATTCAATTGCTATCCGAAAACGCTTTGATACACATTCATGCAATACCATTAGTGTGTCAACAAAAACAAAATATAATTTATGAGTCTCTATTTCTTAACCGATTTGCATATAAATAGAGAAAGGAAAATATAAGTTACAAGGACGAATTTCATTTTATCGCGTCTGGATTAGACTGTGCTCCCATGAAGAACACATTGTATCTTCGAGACAAAATTTAACATCCCAGAGAAAAATTTTTGCGCGAAATATAGGGGAACTGGAATAAATGTTTCATAGATGTTTTTTTTTCTTTCAGTGTTCTATAGGAAGTAGAAACAATAAGTTTTCTTTTCCTGGTTAAACGTATGTATTTAAATGCTATTAAGTAAACTGAGTAATCTATGAGAAAAACATCGTATAATTGTAGAAATTTCTATAGGGTGGGCCAGAATGCACTTCGACATTTCAAAAGGTATTAAAAAATGGACGAGTATATATATATATATATATATGTATGTATATATATATATATATATATATATATATATATATATATATATATATATATATATATATATATATATATATATATACATATATATATATGTATATATATATATATATATATATATGTATATATATATATATATATATATATATATATATATATATATATATATATATATATATATATATATATATATATATATATATATATATATATATATATATATATATATATATATATATATATGTATATATATAACCCTCTGGGGGAATGGCGGCAACTTCCCGGACTCGTTGCATATTTTAAGCTGTTCTAATGTTCCGAGGACGACCCCTTAGTTTCCTTAGCAACGCAGTCCTACTTGATGTCACGTTTGAAACCCACCGCACCATTGTTATTCGACCAGGAATGGCATAAGTTGCACATAGCCCAAAGAGCGTCCTAAATGTCCTCTGTATCACCGTTTCAGAATCGTTATTTTTAAAGAAAGCCTCGATGACGAAACCTTGATGTTCACCTGACCAAATCATGGTGTCTACCATGATTTGGACAACTAGACAACTGGACAACTAGATCTACTAGACAACTAGATCTACTGGACAACTAGAAAATCCTCCCTAACAATCGCCACCTCCCGAGCCTTCCTAACTTCCCCCCATTCCTTTACCAGTGACGATCAGAGATGTGGGAGTCCATTCTAAGGCATGCGATCTAACATTGAAACAACAACTTGAAAATAATTATAATATATTACTCTGCAACAATCTATATCGTAATTAATATTTCTCACGAAAAAATAGTCTTTGCTGTAGCGAGGTGTTTTTAGAATATATTGTCACTATTTAAACACAATATTTGTCGTGAAATTTGTCATTAATATATTGCGCTATTTTTAACATAAATACTCATTATAAGACACTACTTATAATAATAAAAAAAAAATTGTGCGGTCGGGGTACCCCCGTCAGGAACAAAGTTCCTCACGCTATTTTTTCAACTCTAAACGTGATTTAATATATAGATTTCTATTGATTATATATATGTATATATATATATATATATATATATATATATATATATATATATATATATATATATATATATATATAAATATATATATATATATATATATACATATATATATACATATATATACACACATATATACATATATACATATATATATATATATATATGTATATATATATATATATATATATATATATATATATATATATATATATATATATATATATATACATACATATATAATATATATATATATATATGCATATACAGTGGAATCTCAATCGATCGTTTTCGGATCCATCGTTTTTCCGTATGTGTCGTTCATTTTATCCAGTCCCAACGATCATATTGCTTTGTTATGTTTCCGCATCTATCGTTTTCCCGCATTTATCGTTCATTTCAATCGGTCCCTTGAAAAACGATAGATCGAGATTCCACTGTATATACACATATATATATATATATATATATATATATATATATATATATATATATATATATATATATATATATATACATATACATATATATATATATATGTATATTTATATATATATACATACATATTCATGTATATATATATATATATACTGCGCTGTTCCAAGAATGTGTGGGAATAGAAACGGCCAGCGCTTGTGCAGGGATTTTAACCAGGGACCTCTCGCTCCGTAGTGCGATAGTCCGATACTCCGTAGTCCGATGCAATAACCAATTCAGCCACAGAGTCCTTGAGAAACAGCTCTTATGAAAGGGGCATAACGCTTGTTCGTTACGTGACGATTCCTGCCAGTTTACTCTACTGTAAGCCGCGTAAAAGAACTTCGTTCCAAAAAGTCATTTTTATGAGAGCCAAAACAACTATTATTGTAGAAAATTAATTGCTCTGAATAATAGTTATAATTCTATTACACTATTGATTAGATTACCTCGTGGCCGTTATTATAACGCACTGGCATTCTCATTCAAAAACGTGGTAGTGGGTAACATAACTCACCAATCACAATAACACTCACGAAATGAGTTCCACAACCCGCTTATTCCATCCGCTGACCCACTTCTGTTTCACTGTGTGATGTAACATACAAATATGAATTTTGCAGATTTTCGGTAGGAAATATTTCGAATCGGAATGATAGTAGAGAGGTCTTGTGAGAAATTTCAACTCGTATAGGGCGAAGTGTAATGGAAAGGAGTGATTTATTGGTCCCGTCACCGAGAGGAGGTTTTATGGCGTCCCTCGTCCCTTTGATGATTCGTAATCAGACCGCTCCGGAGAGCGGTTTTAAGACGAATGATCAAAGCGACGACATACTTCCCCCACGTTGAGGGGAGGGGGGACTAATCGACACCAAAATGTGTCAAGAGGCGACGGGGGGGGGAGCTGATTCGCTTGTGTGTAGATGTACCTTAAATAAATATTTAGTTATTTTAAGGGACATCTACATTAGAAATTTTTTTTGAAGAAAACTGATTTTCAGAGATGCATTTCAAAAACGCATGCATGTAAAAATTACTTTCAATGAACATGCATATTTTAAATACATACAGTTTAACCCTTCAGCAAACGCGCAAATTTTTGGATCACCAGCAGGCGCGAGTGGCACAAACTGCAACGTCTCTTTCAACCTTGATTATTCATTTTGTAATAAACTTTTTTTTTTCAGATTGAAAAAAATAATTCTGCGTTTTATGACAAAATATAAAATGTTGATAATATTGAGATATATTTATAATTAAAGGCCAAAGAATGCAGATACAATCGCCTTATTTAGAAACTGTTCGGTGTATTGGATCTAAGGACAACTTGCGAATTGTTACTTATTATGTCCAAAAACCTAAAAAATGATGACATTGTCCATCTTCGTGACATGCGGGATACCGTGTAATAGCTGCACGTTTGATCGACTACATGAACTCCTGCTTTTGTCGTATTGTAATCCAGTATAATCGCTGGTTTACCACGGTTAAATCCCGACTAACACTGAATCGAAAGGAATACAATGGTCAGAAAATCAGACTTTTGGCTACTTTTGGCTAGATAGTGTATATCAAACGCTCAACGGATGCAAACACGGATCTCGTTGTAATATAGCTATGCTAATATGCATTTCTTTAACCCTTCAGGCAGGCGCGTCAATTTTTTTAACACTAGCAGGCGCGTGTGGAACAAAGTGCAACGTCTCTTTCAATCTTGATTATTCCTTTTGCAATAAACTTTTTTTTCAAATTTAAAATAATAATTCTGCGTTTTATGACAAGATATAAAATGTTGATAATATTGAGATATATTTATAATTAAAGGCCAAAGAATGCAGATACAGTCACCTTATTTCAAACTGTCCATTTTATTGGATCTAAGGACAACTTGCGAATTGATTTCTATTATGTCCAAAAACCTAAAAAACAATGAGAGTCCATCTTCGTGATATGCAGGTTACCGTGTAATAGCTGCACATTTGATCGACTCCATCAACTCCTGCTTTTGTAATATTGTATACCGGTATAATCACTGGTTTACCACGGTTAAATAACGACTAACAATGATGGGAAAGGAATAAAAGGGTCAGAAAATCCTACCTGCATTAGAAAGGGTGTAGCTGTAAATAGAAACTGCTTAGAACATTCAAACCTAACATGCAAAAACAAACCGATAAAATTATGAAAATGTTGCACTTTGTACACGGGCGCGCCGCTAAAGGGTTAAAAAAATCAGTATTAATGGTCATGGGTATTTATACTACGTAATTATACACTCTGTCACAAAAAATGTATGCACCCAGAAGGAAACTGAGTTACTATCCTGAAACTTAACATGTATGTAGTGTATGAGGAGATAAGCAAATGAATACAAATTCAGAAGAACAGACCATTTTATTAAGAAGATATGGCATGAAAAACGTTACAAATCAGTAAGTAGTAAATCCACCTCTGGCAGCTATAGAAGCAGAAACACGGCGTGGCATCGAATCAATGAGGTCACCAATGACCTCCAGCGGAACATCATGCCATAATCTTTGCAACTGGGCAGTTAATTCACCAGTATTCCGGGACGGCTGCAGTTGCCTTCCAAGCACGTCCCAGACATGATCTATTAGCGAGAGGTCTGGTCACCTGGCAGGCCAGGGGAGTACGTCATATCCTTGAAGACATTGTTGGGAGAGTCTCGCAGTTATGTGAACGAGCGTTGTCGTGCTGATAAATGGCACCTGGGCGTCTTGATAGCATAGGCAGTACAACTGGCGTTAAAATCTCGTCCCCATAACTGCGTGCCGTCAAAGTTCGTTGAAGAACGACTAGAGGTGATCGTGTGTCGAAAAAAAAATTGCTCCCCACACTGTCACACCTTGTGTAATCACCGTATGCCTCTCGACAACAAATGCCGGATCACACCGGTGGCCTGGACGTCTCCACACGCGTATGCGCTGGTCATCAGCATTGAGAATGAATCAGGATTCATCGCTGAAGAGCACACGCCTCCAGTCGGTCACACTCCAGCTTGACCGAGGTCGGCAAAAATCCATTCGACACTGCCTATGATGTGGAGTTAGTGGGTAGATGTCTTAATGGACGTCGGCTCCTTATACCTGCGTCGGCCAGTCGTCTCCGAATGGTTTCCCTTGATACCACCGGATGTATGGAAGGTGGTAAATCTCGTCGAACCGATTCTAGCGACGTTGTTGGCGAGGACGTGGCCGCTATTATGATTCCACGATCCTCGCGCGCATTTGTGTTCCTGGAACGCCCTGACCCTCCGCGACGACAGACTATCCCTTCCGTGATCCATTGTTGCAACACCGAGCAACTACCATATCGCTTCGACCGAGGTGACGGCCGATACGCCTGTTCGACCAACCTGCTTCTCTGAGGCCTAATATACGCCCCCTCTCAAAGTCTAACAATTGTTCGTACTGTCGCCGGTTACGTCTCAGAGGCATCTCTAGTTACAATACCGTCCATCAAGTCGACAGATTTGTTTGCATAACACTATGGGACGAGCAATCATGCTTTTAAACTCTCCCAGGTGCGCATCTCATGCGCATACTGCGCTTACCCTTGTCTCATTGGCGTCGAAATTTTAATCATTTGCATATCTCTTACCAGACTACATTCCTGCCAAGTTTCGTTATAGTAGCTCGATTTCTTCTTGGTGCATATATTTTTTTGTGACAGAGTGTATATTTTACAAAGAATACATACATCTTTAATAGATTTATTGTGTAAAACAATTACAGAATTCAAGAGATGTCCGAAAACGCTTTGATACACATTGCTGCAATGCTATTAGCAGAAGCAAAACATAATGTATGAGTCTTTATTTCATAACCGATTTGCATATAAGCAGAGAAAGGCAAATGTAAGTTGCAAGGACGAATTTCATTTTGTCGCGTCTGGATTAGTCTGAAGAACGCATAGTTGTCGCGTCGTAAGTTTCGAAGCAAAATGTAACACGCCAGAGAAAAATTTGTGTGAGAAAAATAGAAGATTGGAATAAATGTTGTATAGATTTTTTTTCTTTCAATTTTTTTATAGGGAATAAATTAATCAGGAAAAGAAACAATAAGTATTTCTTTTCCTGATTAAATGTATGCATTTGAATGTCGTTGATATTCTGCATAATCTAGGAGAAAAACATCGTATAATTTCCTAAAGTTCTACACGCTATTTAACATCGAAATAATAATTTGAGGCCCGAGGTAGACTAGTGATACCATGTTGGGCTTCGGATGGAGGGTGCTTGGTTCGAAACCCTACAAGCGCCACTTAATGCTTTCGTGTCTAAGCTTGATATGGGATTGTTAAAAACCAAAAAATGTCCCTCCATAGGGTGTGTGGGTGGCATAGGGTACGAGCCAATCAAATGTCTTCCCTAGAGGGCTGCTAAAATTAAGGTGGCACCAGGGGGTGGTTTTAGTTCACCTACATGGTACCCTCATTACAAACAACCAACAAATATCGCGGAATGCCAACCATGTGCCTACCACGATGGAGCGAAAAACTTTTTATCAAAAATAGTTGCTAATGTAGCACACTAATTGTTGCTTAATTTTTAATGAATATAATGCATTATTTTTAACATAAATACTTATAATGTGGGATGCTGCTTGTAAAAATAAAATTGTCATTGTATATCACGCGATTTCTTGCAAAAATAACCATTATTTAAAACATTAATTGTTCAGTACAATAGTTATTATTATAGTAAACACTGTTTCACAAATGTAATCAATATTCAGTCACACTATTGTAAGCATAGAGCCATTTTTATTTGACTTTATTAGAAGCAAAACTTTTCAAATTATTTATCACTATGACAGAGATTTTCTTTGCTATGTGTCCTTCATAGATACGTCTGCATCAATAACAAAGAAAATCTACTTGATCTGTGTCAGCGTGATCTTTTATTCAACAGCTAACTTATATTCGTTTTATTCAATAGTATTTATTACCATCACAAATAGTTAATTGTAAGTGTCAAGTTATGCGTTGTTTACTGCCCGTACTTAAGATATGCGGATGTAATATTCTTTAAATTCAGTTTCTTTCCAATAATTGATCAAAGTAAATTGCATGAAAATAGTGAACGATTTTCCGTTGTCACAATCGTTGTTGATTTCGTAAAACATGAAAAAAAACCAGAATATGAAAAGTGATCTGTTAACATCGTATTTGTTTCTACATATGCTTCATATTAAAGTTATAATATAAAAGTTGCATTTAAAGTAACAAGAAAACTATTTCGTACTTATAATTGCTAAATTTTGTTTATATCTTAAAAGATCAGAAAAATGCCAGAAATATCTTTTATGAAAAGTGATCTTTTAACATCAGATTTGCTTCTATGTATGCTTCATATAAAAGTTGCACTTAAAGTAATAAGAAAAAAAATGTTGTGCTTATAATTGCTAAATTTTGCTGTTTAAAAATATCTTAAAAGATCAGAAAAAAGCCAGAAATCTCTTTTCTGGAAAGAAATCTTTTTAATGTTAAATTTGTTTTGCATAATCTTCAAATTAAAGTCATATGATTAAGGTTGCCCTTAAAGTAATAGACAAATATTTTTGTACGTAGATTATTAAATTATGCTGTTTAAAATATCGTAACTAATATCGTAAAAAAAAAAAACACCCAGAAATCCCTTTTAGGAAAAGAGATTTTTTTAACATCAAATTTGTTTTTACGTAATATTTATATTAAAGTTGCTCTTAAAATAACAAGAAAAAATTTTTGTACTTATAATTGCTAAATTTTGCTGTTTAAAAATATCGTAAAACATCAGAAAAAACCTAGAAATCTCTTTTATGAAAAGAAATCTTTTTAATGTTAAATTTGATTTTAAATAATCTTCAAATTAAAGTCATATGATTAAGGTTGCAATTAAAGTAATTGGCAAATATTTTTGTAATTAGATTACTAAACTATGCTGTTTAAAAATAGCACAACTGATATCGTAAAACATAAAAAGACCTAGAAATCTGTTTTATGAAAAGAGACCTTTTTAGCGTCAGATTTGTTTCTACGTATTCTTCATATTAAAGTCATAATATAAATGTTGCACTTAAAGGAATAGGAGAAAACTTTTGTCCATAGATTGCAAAATTTTGTAGGCTAAAAATATCGTAATTGATATATTAAAACGTAAGAAATCTCAGAATGAAATCTTTTTTGGCATCAGATTTATTTCTGATATCTCACTATTAAAGTCACACTATAAAGGTTCACTACTATAAATGTTCAAATACCGCTTACCTTGCTGAAAAAAAGACGAATTTTTTTCCCGTTAAGAATTCCTGGAAACTGATATGTAATTTATCCGAAATGAAAAGAACCTAAAGAAATTCGCTAAGAAATAGATTAAAAACCTTATTCGAAATTCGAAGAAGCTTACGAAGAAAGTCGAAATACTAGCTTTCCTCTTCAAACTGTATTTAACAAACAATTTTGCTGCCAGCAGTTCTACTTTCTACATTTCTTCATGTTTTACGAATAGTATACATGAGGAATGTTTTCAATTTTAATATGGATGTTGTCGTTCTATTTTGTTGGTTATTTTCGTGCTCCTGTCCCTTTTTTAACAGCTCCTTTTTGCTCTCACAGCTCCGACTTTGCTCGCACATCATGCGATTCGCTAGTCGGATCAGCTGCCTTATTTTGCCTCCGAAATTCATGCAGGGATTTTAAAAATCAAATTTACACTGAATTTCTACGGTTTGTTTTCCTATGAAAGATGTATGTATATGAAATACCTGCAGTTGCAGGCATTCGGTCGTTATTTCATCAGACCTGTAGTCATAGTCACAAATAACTATCCATAGAAGTTTCGAAAAATTATTTAATCAAGTATTAGCTTTACATTCCATTTCTAAAATCACAGTAGAACTACCCGGCAACACGATGACGCGCATTGTTCGACACCCGAATTACGTCTACATTATTCACGCCAAAACACCTGATTTTATAAGCTCAGTTCGGTAAAAATATTTGATGAGTCAGCTTCTTGCTGAAAATCGAAGTCGTGAAAGGGTTTTAAAGGTTAATTTGGAAGCCTTTTCGAGGTTTTTGCGTGATAAACTTCATCTATCCAGGACCGTGCCCATATTTAATCTCGTAAAATAGGGCAAGAGTGTAAATTGAATTTTAATATTTGTAGTTCGTGCGTCAATTTGGTAAATTAGACAATATTAAGAATAAGTCAGCTTAATGTATGATTTTGATAATTATGCTAAATTTAGATGGTGGAGCCGAATTATTATTTACTTACTTACACACACACACACATATATATATATATATATATATGCGTGAGTGTGTTTTTGTTGTTACTGTTTTTAATGCCTTCGGACTGGAAATTCTAGAACAGGCCCATATAGGGTTGAGTGGTGCTTTTTAGTTTATTATAGAGTCCTACATATACACTGAAGTGCCACTGAACTAGGGATAGCAAAGCCTATGCAAATTGTGTAGCGCTGCGCATCATGTATGCGCAAGTGAGGGCGCTGTGGTAACTGCATATATAGCGCGTACTGTGGTTGTTCTGAATTAGTTGTTGGAATTGCCAGTATGGGTAAACTGCCTGATTTAGACGCCTTCGATCGCGGACAAATCGTAGGTGCGCGACGCATAGGCCATTCAATTTCCGAAATCGTCAGACAGCTAGGATTTTCAAGGTCGACAGTGTCAAGAGTATACCAAGAATACATGGATGGTGGAAAAAAAAACTAGCGATCGGGCAAACTGCAAAGGACAATTAGTCTTGACAGAGCGTGGTGAGAGACGGCTCAGGCGTATTGTACGTAGCCAGCGAAGCCAAACATTAGCTCAAATTACCACCCAGTTTAATGACGGTGCCAGTCGTACAGTCAGTAAACGGACTGTGCAACGCTCGCTTCACCGTATGGGTTTCGGGAGCCGTCGACCTACGAGAGTACAGTTGCTCTATGCTCGCCATCGGGCTGCACGTCTTGCCTGGGCAAGAGAGCACAGAGACTGGAGTGTAGAGGACTGGTAACGAGTAGCATGGAGTGATAAGTATCGATTCCGACTACTTAACGCCGAAGGGAGGCTGAGAATATGGCGTCAGGCTCATGAAGCCATGGATCCTGCATGCCTGGCTGGAACTGTACAAGGGCATGGTGGCTCAATCATGGTCTGGGTTGTTTTTTCGTGGAACAGTTTGGGATCTTTGGTGCGTGTACCAACCTCCCTCAATGCAATTCGGTACGTAGAGTTGCTGGGTGATCACCTCCATCCGTTTATGCTGTTCTGTTATCCGCACGGTAATGGAGTTTTCCAGCAAGATAACTGTACCTCTCACAAGTCCCGGTTGGCTACTGGCTGGTTGGATGAGCATTCCCCTGACTTCTCTGTGATGAATTGACCACCTAGAAGCCCAGACTTAAATCCTATTGAGCATCTTTGGGATGTTTTGGAACAGGGCGTGAAAGGCCATCACACGGAACCAAAGAACCTTACTGAATTATGGACAGCTTTAGCCAATATTTGGCAAGCCATTCCCGTGGAATTCCCGTGTTATTGCGGTTTGAACGCGCAGACGACCTCCGGCCAGTGCTGACCAACCCGCAGTTCGTCATAGAGGTGATCAACGCAGAGCAACATCCGAAGTGTACTCCAAGTTATCGTCGACCACTGAAATCCCGAACTCTTTTAGTGACGAGATACAGAACTCTATTGATCTCTATTTAACTCTATTGATCTCTCTGTGCGAACTATAGTGACCGACAAATATTACACGAACTGTGTTATCCAAGTGGAGGAGACGAGTGCAAACGATAGCGACAGCAGCCCCATGGGTCAGCATATTTGCTAATATAATTTCTTTCACACCCCTGCTTATCACATACACGCCTCTAGCCCGTAAGGGTCGGCATTGCCAAAGATATGATGAATAATATGAAATGTAATTGTAAATGATTTATATATTGAATAATTCTATATATTGAATAATACTATATTTGAATAATACGAAGACTTCAGCATGATGCTAAATAATGTATGTGTAAATATATGTGTAAATAAATTGTCTATATATATAAAACGGTTCCGTAACTGACTGACTCACTGACTGACATACAACGCATAGGCCAAACCGCTGGACCTAAAGGACTGAAATTTTGCATGGCGATTCTTCTTATGGTTTAGGGGTGCACTAAGAAATATTTTTGAAAAATTCTTCTTAGATTTTTTAAAATTTAATTTTTAAGCTGTTTTTATAACTTTTTTTAAGTTTGCATTTAAAATAATAATTTGAGGGTTATAACATTTATATCACGAGAAAGATCATAAAAATTCCTTTAAAATGAAACCCTTTTCGAATCTTTATCTAAATTTTCTGATTTCTGGTGAATTGATTCTGATTTCTGGTGACCTCGATATTCTGATTTTTGGTGAATTTTTAAAGATTAATTTTTAGAATTTAATTTATTAAATGCTGATCACGGGATTTCTTTTCTGGTACATTAAATGAATTTATCATCACGTGCATAAAAAGTAAATAGACAAAAAAAAAATATTTTTCTTTCTTTCAAATGCAGCAGATGATTGAATATTATAAAAAAAAATAAATATCCCTTACGATTTTTTTATAAATATACACACACACACATATATATATATATATATATATATATATATATATATATATATTACATCAATTCTATACATTGATCGACGTATTTATTAAAAATATATATATATTTATTTTTTTGGCATTAATTGCATACATTAACCGTTGTATTTAATTTGAATGTACTTCGTAGCGACGTGCGGGTTTTCAGCTGGTATATATATATAGAATAAGAGTGTCGTTTTGAGAGTCGTACCCCTTCTCCTAGTTAAGTTGCTGAAACAGAATTGGTCGCAACGCGACGCAAAGGTACTTATATACGAACGCAGTCTAACGATCCCACGGGGTTATTACAGACGTGCAAAATAATGACTTTAAGTGAAGATGGTAACATTTACAACGAAATTAGAATAAAAGTAGGTGGAAATATAACCAAAGGAAGAAGTTTTAAATTGTGGAATAAGCCTTAACAGGCAAAGTTAATTTGAAATCAAACTGGTCACGGTTGGAAAATATCCACAATACCATTCGGTGATAGAAGAATGAAAAACTATGACACTTTAAAATGATTTACGGGATTTGGTGTAAATATAAGTGCCGGGACTGTTCGACGTAGACTTCAACATTTTGGGTTAAACTCCAGAATTCCAAGGAAAAAGCCGCTTTTGTCTAAAAAAAAAAGACACAACTAATTAGAATGGGATAAAACGAACGCATATTAATTATACAGGAAAGCTAAGGAACTGAGTTGTCTAGAGTGACAAAAACAGAATCTCCATATATGGTAGTAATGGAATATAATAGATCAGAAAAAGAATTGGAGAACATTTGCTATCTGAGTGTACAGTGGCGCAACTAGGATTTATTCTTGTGGGGGGGGGGCGAGATAAACGGATAAAAATATTTATAATGCAAAATCAATATTCATAATGCAATTTCTATTTCTTTGGGGGGGCAGGGCCCCTTGCCCCCCCCCCCTTGGGTGTGCCACTGTGAGTGAACAACACCAACTTGTGAAGCATCCAGTTAATTTTATGCTATGGGGGGGGATGTATGACAGTAAAAGGTATGGGCAGAATTTGTTTGATAAGTGACACTTTAAATGACAGAAAATACATCATTGTTGTATTAAAGTCAAAATTAATATATTCAGCACAAGACCTCTTCCGTGATAATAAAATATTCATATTTTCCCAGGACTCTACACTTTGCCATTTTCTATTCAGAATAGAAAGTGGTTCCAGAAAAATGATATTCTGTTTCTATAACGGCTAGGAAATAGCCCTGGCCTTAATATCATCGAAAATCTATTGAGGCCAATTGAAGAAGGTAATTTGTAAGAAGAAACTGCACAATATAATACAGCTAACAGAAGCAATTTTACAATCATATTACGTCTGATGAACTAAAATCATTGGTCCACTCCATGGGACATCATTGTCAGGCTGTGAAAGAAATTATACAATCATAGTATCATATAATAATGTCTGATGAACTAAGATCATTGGTTCACTCCATGGGACATAATTGTCAGGCTGTGACAAGAAATTATAATATCATATAATAAAGCCTGGTGAACTGAAATCATTGGTTCACTCCATGGGACATCATTGTCAGGATGTAACAAAAAATTATACAATCATAGTATCATATAATAACGCCTGATGAAATAAGATCATTGGTTCACTCCATGGAACATCATAGTCAGGCTGTGACAAGAAATTATACAATCATAGTATCATATAGTAACGCCTGGTGAACTAAAATCATTGGTTCACTCCATGGGACATTATTGTCAGGCTGAGACAAGAAATTATACAATCATAGTATCATATAATAACAACTGGTGAACTAAGATCATTGGTTCACTCAATGGGACATCATTGTCAGGCTGTGACAAGAAATTATACAATAATAGTTTCATATAATAATGCCTGGTGAACTAAAATCATTGGTTCACTCCATGGGACATCATTGTCAGGCTGTAACAAGAAATTATACAATCATAGTATCGTATAATAACGTCTGATGAACTAAAATCATTAGTTCACTCCATGGAGCATCATTGTCAGGCTGTAACTGCAGCAAAATTTTACCAAACAAAGTATTAACAGAAATTGGAAAAATCTAAGAAATTTTCTTTCTCACAGTTGATTAAGCATAACTGTTTTCAAATTTTTTTCCGTAAAGTGCGTTGTATTATATTCTCAATTAGCCGCCCACATGGTGTAGTGCTTAACGTTCTGATCTGCCACGCAGTGGGCATGGGTTCAAATCCTGAGTAAGGATTGGTCGATTCCTTATCATCCCGCTCAGAGGGAACAATGTCGACTCACCTATAGGGTACTCCCATAATAAAGTAGCCAGTAAAATCACAGTAAATAACTAAAGGCGAATGTTTCACCACAAAGTGCCTGAGCATTAGACAAAATATATTCTCAATTAAGTTTCCAATGTAATGATGTGCACTTTTTTGATATAAGACTAAAGTGTATTAGTGCTATAAGCTGTTAAACTTCAAAAACACACATTTTCCAAAAGGTTTCTACAATTTTGGCCACTAGTGTATATAACAAAAAACGATTAAATTTATGGTCTTGTTTCCAAATCTACTAATATTTACCATGTTTTCCTTAACTCGCTTTCTTGTTTGTTTGTTTGTGTGTGTGTTTGTCTCGTACAAATCTTGCAATCGATTTTTAACTAACTTCCCGACTAGCTAGACATTTGAAACTTTTAGAATTGCTCAGAACACGATTACAATGCCTTATTTTAATACTTTTAGCCATCTTTAAGCAGAATTGAATTAATTCTCAGTCAATTTTGTTTTGTAGACTGGTGCTGCCATCTATCGGCCGGGACGGGAACGAAAAGTTAAACGCAAGTTAACTTCCAATTAACCTAATTTTCTTTCAAGTTGATGGGATAATTCATCAAAAAAATTTAAAAAAAGTATTTATTAATACATAGAATTGTCAAGTGTATATGATTCAACAGAAAATTTAAAAACATGGTACATAAAAAGTTCTTTTTATCTTGTAATTATGTTTATTTACCATATTTTTATTATAACACATTAACACGTTTTAAAATACATATAGGGTTGGTTATTTCCGAGTGTTGATGCTTTAATTTTCAGTTTAATAACTCATACAGCTCTAGTAGAATTCAATCAATCTTACCAAAAGTTTAAAAAAAAACTTTCACGAAAGTTAATTCTTTACAAGTTTTCTGGAACCATATGAAAACAAACCTCGAACATATGAAAAGTAAAAGTTAATTAAATTCAATTTTTTTCCTTCTTTTTTCATCGGCAAACATGCACAAATATTCCCTCAACACGCTTTAGTCGAGTTTACATTAGGAGCAATTCGGAGTAATTAGAATCTCCAGAAAAGTTCAATTTGGATAACACGGGAAACACAAATTTTGGGGGGGCAGGTCGAATATTTAAATCCGCTGGAAGTAATTTACGGCAGTTGGCGGTGATTAACCCACTCTCGTAATTCCGGAGCAAAATTTGAATTTCCGCTGGATTTTCGGAGGCCCGCTACTTCACAATTTTTACAATAAATTAGTCCAGAATTCCTAAGGGATGTGTGTGTATGGAGTGGGGAGAGGGGGTGGTGGAGGAAAGTGTGAAATACTTTTCAAAATTTGGCTTCGGAGGGGCAGGAAACTTTTGCGTTTGGAAATGTAAAAGTTTAATATTGCGTATTTCAGGGATAAATCTGTAAGTTTTCATAAAGAAGATTCTCATCAGATGGTGAATGCTTTCCAATATATTTTTAATGGATTGGATTTCTTTAAAGGTGTTCGAAAGCGGGGGTAAGATGTTTTGGAAAGTTCTGATTACTGTAAAATAAAGATTGAGTTTGCTTTCGTTGAAAGCCCGGTTACTTTTCCCTAGCGTCGCATTAAACAAATGAAAGAAATTTATTGGTCGTTTACCTTTCAGAAACTAAACTCACGCCAATGTTTGGCGTTATGTACTCTTTGGCGTTGGGAGCTGTTTGAGTTTACTCCCACGTCTCTGGTGGAAATTTTTTGATACAAATGCTCAGATTGCGTGAAAAGATACAGATTGTTTCAAAAATAGTCATAACTTACAACTGTTATATGGTGGTATATTTAGTGCGAAATTTCTAGTAATTAATTACACTTTATATATTAGGGTTCGGTACCCAAAAGCAAGCATAAGATGTTTCAGAAAGTTCTGATCACTATAGAGTGAATAAATATTGGGCATGCTTGCGTTGAAAACCCCAGTTTACTTTACCCTAACGTCGCATCCAATAAATGAAAGAAATTTATTGGTGGTTTACCTTTCAGAAACTAAACTCACGCCAATGTTTGGCGTTATGTACTCTTTGGCATTGGGAGCTGTTTGAGTTTAGCCCCACTTCTCTTGTGGGAAATTCTGTAATACAAATGCTCAGATTGAGTGAAAAGATACAGATTGTTTCAAAAATAGTCATAACTTACAACTGTTATATGGCGGTATATTTAGTGCGAAGTTTCTACTAATTAATTACACGTTATATATTAGGGTTCAGTACCCTAAAACAAGCATAAGATGTTTCAGAAAGTTCTGATTACTGTAGAATGAATGAATATTGAATATGCTTGCGTTTAAAACCCCAGTTTACTTTACCCTAGATTCGCATCCAAAATAAATGAAGAAATTTATGGTGGTTTACCTTTCAGAAACTAAACTCACGCCAATGTTAGGCGCTATGTACTCATCGGCGTTATGAATTGTTTGAGTTTAGCAGCACTTCGCTGGTGGGAAATCCTTCAATTCAAATGCTCAGATTGCTTGAAACAATACATATTGTTTCGAAAATAGCCGTAACTTGCAGCTGTTATATGGCGGTATATTAAGTGCGAAGTTTGTACTAATTAGTTGTACGATATATAAGGGTTCGGTACCCAGAAGCAAGCGTAAGATGTTTCAGAATGTTCTGATTACTGTACTGTGGAATAAATATTGAGTATGCTTGCGTTGAAAACCCCAGTTTACCCCTACCATTGCATTAAAGAAATGAAAGAAATTTTTTGGTCATTTACCTTTCAGAAACTAAACCCTTCCTGGCGCCCACATTCGGTGGTATGTATTTTTGAGGATAATGTTTGAGATTAACAGCTCTTTGCTTGTGAGCATCCTTTAATACAAATGCTCAGATTACGTGAAATGATACAAACTGTTTCGAAAATAGTCGTAACTTGCAGTTGTTATATGGCGATATATTAAGTGCGATGTTTGCACTAATTAATTGTACGTTATATAAGCGCTCGGTATCCAGAAGCAAGTGCAAGATGTTTCAAAATGTTCTGATACTGTGGAAATAAATATTAAGTATGCGTGGATTGAAACCCCAGTTTACCCCTACCATTGCATTAAAGAAATGAAAGAAATTTTTTGGTCGTTTACCTTCAGAACTAAACTCTTTTCCTGGCGCTCATATTCGGTGGTATGTATTTTGAGGATACTGTTTGAAATTAACAG
>OU015490.1:50005382-50012882 GCA_907164885.2 Dolomedes plantarius
GGCACCCTAAAGTGCCGCGGCACACCGCTTGGCAATCAATGATAGAGACCTTTCTCATACACGACGTTTCGTTTATCACATCGTTGGGAGTTGCGGGAAAATATATTTAGCTTTCTGTTGTAAGAAAATTTTTCTTTTTTTCCTCTCCCAGCAAAACACCATTTAATAAAAAGGGTAACGGTTTTTTTTTCTCTGTGGGACGGGACACGAAACTTGCATCGTTTTCCGTGGCAGATACACATTGCCAATCTGTCTAAAGCATTGGTTCGTAACCTGTTTAGTGACGTGGCACACTTTGATAATCTGGTGAAAGCAGTGGACCTCTCCTTCTGATAATCACAGAGAGTGAAGACTCGAAATTAAAATTAATCCGGTAAAATTTTGCAATACTTTACACACACACACAGATACATATATATATATATATATATGTAATATATCCATTAAATTCTTCCTTAAAATGCAACCTGAACAGGAAAACTAGCTCATATTTACATGGCTGGAGCTAGACTCAGCCTGAAAGGAATTAAAATTTTGAAGCAGTCTGACCGAATAGTTTATTGGAGCGAAAGTCACATCCGTCTATCTCAGACGACGGCTCGGGAGCGAATATACCACCTTTCAACCTTACGCGCTAGAAGCGAGGTACATGTGCCTGTTATTTTGAAGTGTCAGCAAATTCTGGGGCTCGCGATGTGAACCCACGCCTTTCTCCAGACGTATACACGTGCAGAAATGCAAGGCATGCGTTTTTATGGGAAGTTCTGTTGCTATGGGTTTTAAAGTGATAAAGCAATGACACTGGGGATTGGATTTAGGAAAGGGAATTTAAATGCTAGAATGGAGGGCCTAATATTTAATTTATTACATATATATATACATATATATATATTTATTTATTTATTTATATGTGTGTGTGTGTGTGTGTGTAAAGTGTGTACGCATACATTGATATTGAAATTCCAATCTTAGTTCTTTATAGTAGCTAAAAAAGAAATTCTTGTACGAGTCGGCGGAACCCTTAAAATTTGTAACAGAACCTTTTAGTCCATATATGATAGTTTAATTAATCAATAAACTTTATTTTTATTAAATTAAAACATGCAGTTTTACACACACACACACACACACATGTTACGTTTTACAATTTTAATTATTAAGTTAACATAATATATGACGGTTAATGTCAAATTACGATGTTGTCATCTGTTGTAAGAAAACAGAATTATTTATTTCGGCAAAATTATATTATTTAAAAAATAAAGACAGCCCATTCAGTAATTCGTCTCAGAGTAGAGGAAAAAGTAAACTAAAATGATACAGTATTTTAAAAGAAAGCTAATCAGCCAAAAATGTTCTATTAGCTAGTAACACGGAACATGTTTTTCCCATTATAACCGTTTTTAAATTTTTCATGGGTTAATAAATATTTCACACACATATAATAATTTCGTGATACGTCTAATCCAAGCTCATTCATCTAATAGGACAGTCGATACTCTCTATAATTAGGAGGTTAATCTACGGAAATTCTATGCTACAAATGGTTCATCGTGTCGTTAACAGAGAATTTAAACTCATTATATGTCCTTAAATCATCCAAATTATCTATTTAATGCTTCTCAACTCAGGATTGTAAAGGCTTGATTTTAATTTTAAAAAAGCTGTATCATGGCCTTATTAAAACAAAAAATAATAAAATATGGATTTGTAGTATAATGTTGGAATTGAATAATGAAAAATTATAATAAACTACAAATTCCCGTTTATCTTTCTCTCTCTTTCTATATATATATATATATATATATATATATATATATATATATATATATATTCATATTGATTTCTACGACAATATTAGAATAGAATAATGAAACGTTATCATAAACTCTAAATTTACGTTTATTTTTGAAGTCGTGTGACGTCTGCTGTTGAAAAAAAAACTACTGAGGGATTTCATTGTTTCCTATTTTTCGTATTCTAGTAATTGGTTTAATATTCAAAAGAAAGAATCATTTGCTTTCCGATTTTTCCCCTGAATCAGATTTTTTTTTCAAATTTTTTATCAATAGCAATTAATTAAAGTGCTCATCCGCGTACGTCTTTGTTTCATAAGTGTTTATTTCTTTTATTTGAAATGTCTCCCATTCATTGATATTACTTGCTTCCTTTATGAATAATTTGTTTTTTATTTTGCTCACATTCTTCACCTTGATTTAGTTTTTGGTGCCTCTTCATTGGTATTTTTCCTTTTTGGGCTTGTCGTATGTCACCTTGAAAGATTGTTCCATTTTTTTGTTTAAGTTTTACCATTTTACATTTCCTCCCTGGTCAGAAAGTCTTTGCTATGAAAAGTGGCAACTTATTTTTTCTCCATGCCACTTACTTTGTTGATCAAGAAAGCATCACCATTTAGTACTGATTTTATAGTTTAATTAAGGATTAAACTTCATATGCATTATACTGAAACATGAAGATTTATGTATACCTTCTACCCTCGTTATAACGACTTCCCAATATAACGACCGGGGAAAAAGTCGTAAATGGAGTACCGTTTAATCCTGTGTTACTTTTAAATGTTCAATGTAGCGACGCATGGTCGCTGCATCGAAATAAAGATAAAGATAATGATCTTTTAGAAGGATGCAAGAGGTCGACTGTATATATATATATATATATATATATATATATATATATATACACTGAAGTGCCACTGAATTAGAGATTGCAAATCCTATGCAAATTGTGTAGCGCTGCGCATCATGTATGCCCAAGTGAGGGCGCTGTGGTAACTCCATATATAGCGCGTACTGTGGTTGTTCTGAATTAGTTGTTGGAATTGCCAGTATGGGTAAACTGCCTGATTTAGACGCCTTCGATCGCGGACAAATCGTAGGTGCGCGACGCATGGGCCATTCAATTTCCGAAATCGTAGGACAGCTAGGATTTTCAAGGTCGACAGTGTCAAGAGTATACCAAAAATACATGGATGGTGGAAAAAAAAACTAGCGATCGGGCAAACTGCAAAGGACAATTAGCCTTGACAGTGCGTGGTGAGAGGCGGCTCAGGCGTATTGTACGTAGCCAGCGAAGCCAAACATTAGCTGAAATTACCACCCAGTTTAATGACGGTGCCAGTCCTACAGTCAGTAAACGGACTGTACAACGCTCGCTTCACCGTATGGGTTTCGGGAGCCGTCGACCTACGAGAGTACCATTGCTCTATACTCGGCATCGGGCTGCACGTCTTTTCTGGGCAAATGAGCACAGACACTGGAGTGTAGAGGACTGAAAACGAGTAGCATGGAGTGATGAGTCTCGATTCCGACTACTTAACGCCGACGGGAGGCTGAGAATATGGCGTCAGGCTCATAAAGCCATGGATCCTGCATGCTTGGCTGGAACTGTACAAGGGCATGGTGGCTCAATCATAGTCTGGGGTGTTTTTTCGTGGCACAGTTTGGTATCTTTGGTACGTGTACCAACCTCCCTCAATGCAATTCGGTACGTAGAGTTGCTGGGTGATCACCTCCATCCGTTTATGCTGTTCTGTTATCAGCACGGTAATGGAGTTTTCCAGCAAGACAACTGTACCTCTACCAAGTACCGGTTGGCTACTGGCTGGTTGGATGAGCATTCCTCTGACTTCTCTGTCATGAATTGGCCACCTAGAAGCCCAGACTTAAATCCTATTGAGCATCTTTGGGATGTTTTGGAACAAGGCGTGAAAAGCCATCACACAGCACCATAGAACCTTACTGAATTATGGACAGCTTTAGCCAATATTTGGCAAGCCATTCCCGTGGAACGTTTCCAGAAACTTGTTGAATCTATGCCTCGTCGTGTGGCAGCCGTTATCAAGGCCAGAGGAGGCCCAACTCGTTACTAGGTAGGTATCCCTAATTCAGTGGCACTTCAGTGTATATATATATATATATATATATATATATATATATATATATATATATATATATATATATATATATATATATATATTTTCTTCTTTCAGATATTCATTTGCTTTGCCAGAATATCAATTAAGTAAATTTGCGTGATAGAATAGGCCCGGGGCACGTCAGTCATTAGTGCTTAGGAATTTGCTGCTGAGAGTCCTAAATTTCAAATTTAACAAGAGCTAAGGAAACCTCTCGTGTCTAACCCGGGTGTAGGCTGTTAAATCAGAATGACGCAAAGTCCCTCCATGTGGTTTGTAGGGATAGCAGGACGGTACTAGTCCACTACGAGCTGACCATGGGGTCACTCCTTTAAAAATTTTGTTGCACAGAGCAAAAAGTCGGCTTCTAACTCCATATATATATATATATGTGTGTGTGTGTGTGTGTGTGTGTAAGTAATTTTATAATTTTTAAATGAAATTTTATTTAAATTCCTTTAAACCAGTCATGAGAAACCCTTTTTCTTACTATACTAGATTTATTTTCTTTCCAATTTGATTTGATTTTCAAGTTTAACTGAGCTATATTTGATTTTTAATCTCTCAGGAGAATCTGGATCTTATATTTACTATTCTGGATCTGATATTTACTATTCTTCCAGATATATACATGCTAACAGCCTGTATGGACAGAGTGCGGAAATTTTGATAAACCATAAATATAAGCCACCCTTAGCCACACAAACACACGTCTTGTTGACCAAAGCGTCGAGGACAATCGATATCGATACGCAATGGGCATTGAGGCCGTTATTCATTTTCAATGCCTATATACTTTTTAATAAATACCTGTCTATATACTATTTAACTAACACCTGACTGTCATAAAATGGGGTATAAATGAATGAATTCTTTAGGCCTAAGTACTTGTGTGTGTGTGTTTAATGTGTTAAACTAACGAGAGGATTAATTGTTATATATATATATATATATATATATATATATATATATATATATATATATATATATATATACCGGGTGGCCATAATTAAACTGACAGTGCTCACAGTGTTCTGAAGCGCGATCTATTTGCGAGAATGACGCCACATTTTGTAGGAAGATTAAACAAGACGGGGGACGAAGGATTCCGCGAAAAAATAAATTAGTTCCAAAAGTCACCGCTAGGGGAATATTTGGCGCTGTGTAATAGAAAATAGAGTGTTAACAAATGCAAATCAATACAGAAATTACCTTTTATTTTGCATTCAAATGAGGTTCAATGTGGCTGCCGTTGTTGTGGACCACATATTGCATTCTGTGCACAGTATGCACAACAGCAGAAAGTAACACGTCTGCAGAAATCTCCCGTACAATCCGTGATATGTTATCCTTCAACGTAGCCAGGTCCTGGACCACTCGTTGATAGACCTTGGACTTAAGGTAACCCCATAGCCAGAAGTCGCATGGGGTAAGATCAGGCGACCGAGGTGGCCATGCAGTTGGAAAGTAGCGGCTAATGACTCTTTCTGTTATGAATTTCTGTCGTAGCAGCTGTTGCACCCGTACAGCAACGTGTGGAGGGGCTCCATCTTGCATGAAAATGATTTCCCCCAGGCATTGCTGAAGTGCCGGAATGACAAAGCTGTTCAACATGTGGCGATATTTCTCTCCGGTAACAGAACAGGTTTCCGGTCCTGTCGGGGTAATGTTCTCATAGAAGAATGGACCTACGATAAATTCCGCTGTGAACCCACACCAAACAGTTACCTTTGGTGAATGTAAGGGAATTTCTGTGACTGCATGTGGTGATTTGTCATCCCAAATTCGGCAGTTCTGGGTATTCACAGTTCCATGCAGGTAAAAGTGGGCCTCGTCTCCCCATAAGATATTCCACGGCCAAGCATCATCCACCTCCATTCTGGCAAGAAAGGTGAGAGCAAAAGTCAATCGCTTATCATGGTCGGGGTACAGTAACTCCTGTACACGGCTGATCTTGTACGGATAGAAGTTGATAATATTTCGTAAGATTTTCCATACCGTACTGTAAGGCATATCCATATTCCGAGCTAATTCACGAGCGCTAGAGGTGGCAGCAATATTGTCTGGTCCTCTGTCGACAATCGCCGTGGCAACTGCTTCGATTGTATCCTATGGTACAAGTTTTCGTCCTCTGCCTGACTGAACCTTCAGAGAACCTTGTAAGGTATACACAAGATTCGATTCACAAGAATCGAACTTTTGAATTAATGAATTAAAGAAGCTGCTTCAGATATGCTAATTTCGGCATACGCTCTTAGTATAAATACCACGCAGCGTCATTAAGAAAAAAGGGGAGGTTGTTAAGGTTGAAAAGGTGTTATCCTGCGCTAGTGCTTAGCGGGCCAGAAGTTTACGTGGCAGTACTGCTGGTTTGACTTACTGTTCGTGAGTATAAAAATATATTGTTCTTGAAAGCTGTGTTTATACATTCCGTACAAGTAGTACTCATGCTTATTGCTGTAAAAGCCAATTATATGTGCAACGAATTCAATAAACATTCTTTCATGTATAAACTGTGTTTGCTTCAACTTCAAATAGAGTGCCACTTCAAATTATATACACCCAAGTCTGGGTAGAAGTGAGTATAGAAACTCTATACTGGCGCCCGAAAATATATATACCCTGGTAGTTAGCGTTAAATTTGTAACGAACAACATAATTGAAAATAAAAACTGTGTACTGTGTACTTATATTGATAAAATTGTTGCAAGTACTTATATACTATTTAAAAAATGAGTGTTGTAGAACAAAATCCTGCTGGAAATTTTCCTCGGGTAATTATGGTTCAGCATTTTGCGCCATTCGAAGCCACATTCAAGGGCGGCCCCTCAAGCCAATTCCTGAAGAAAATTGAGCATTACTTTCAGCAACAATGCACCCCAGAGGGGGATAAACTTAAAATTGCTCTAGCCGCTTTAAGAGGTAGTGCATATCAGTGGTACACGTGTATGCAAAGCAGTAATCTGATTTTTGACTATTCGTCATTCAAGCAACAGTTTCTTAGTGTTTTTCCAAAGACCTTTAATCAAGGTGAAATTGAAGCGGAAATTTATTCGCTAAGGCAACGTGAAGGTCAGTCTGCGTTAGATTTTGCTACGGAAAAGATTTCCAAGTGTGAGGAATATTTTGAAGGGGTAACGGAAGCGGTAATCTTAAAAATAGTTATCCAACGTTTGAAGCCAAGTGTTCAAGATTTTTTAGATAATCAAACAATTACAAGCAAGGTTACCCTCCTTCAAGCTTTAGCTAAATATGACAATAGGCATTTCTTCGCTACCCCTCACAGTCATTCAGGTACGAGAAGTTTTATACAGCCGCGCCAAAATTTTTCGCGAGTTTCAAACCAGCAGCGTAAGCAGTACCGCAGGCAAAATAATAGAAGCGCACGGCGTTATAATGAAATTAGTGCACTTAAAGAAAATAATATGCAAGCACCTTACTTGCACTGGCAAGTTGATTCACATGATATGGTTCAACCTGTTGAAACTGTTTGGTCAAATGTATTATTTTGTCCGAGTAGTAATCATTATTTTGAGAATAGTGAAAGTCAGGGTATTTTTGTGGCT
>OU015490.1:50017882-50020382 GCA_907164885.2 Dolomedes plantarius
ATAATAATTTGAGGGTTAAAAAATTTAAATCATGAGAAAGATAATAAAAATTCGTTTAAAATAAGATCTTTTTCGAATCTTTACCTCCATTTTCTGATTTTGGGGGAATTTTTAAAGATTAATTGTTTTTAGAATTTAGTTTATTAAATGTTGATCACGTGATTTCTTTTTCTGGTACTTTAAATAAATTTATCGTCACGTGCATAAGAACTAAATAGACGAAAAATATATTTTTTCTTCTTGCTAATGCGGCAGACGATTGGACATTATCCAAAAAAATATTAAAATACAATAAAAGATATTATGTTCCTCAAACTGTACTATATTAACTATACTATATTCTTTAATATGTCCTAGTACATTTAATTTGAATATTTTCTTCTACATTATTTTGTTTATAAAAATATCCCTTACGATTTTTTTTATAAATATATTTTTTTGTATTTTTTTACATCAATTGTATACATTGTTCGTCGTATTTAGTATAAATATACATACATTTATTTTTTTTTTGCATTAATTGCATACATTGACCGTTGTATTTAATTTGAATGTACTCCGTAGCGAAGTGCGGGTTTTCAGCTAGTCATACTTAAAAAGAATGTCAGATCCACAAGCACATTTAAAAAGCGTTACATAGTCCTAATACTTCATCTGCATATCTCTGGCAAAATGCGGATCCTTTCTCGAGCACGCGTAGGGAGTATGTTCATTCATCGTCATGCTTCGCCATAACACCAGACTTGAACCACCGTAACGGTCACATGAACCACCACAACGATCAAGTTCGCCTAATTATTTTGGGAAAATTTCGAATTCTCTGGTAGTCATATCAGATGTAGACACGTTTAGAATCAGAGGTTAAAATGAACTTCAACTCGCGACTGAAAAGAATACAGGCTGTTTGATTCCAGCTATGATGTTCTCATAGTTTATATATATATATATATATATATATATATATATATATATATATATATATATATATATATATATATATATATATATATATATATATGTGTGTGTGTATGTATATATATATGCATCAATTCAGGTGGACTCTTTTAGGTTGTGAGGGGAGAAAGAAAAAAACCATTGGCTTTCAGGCATTAAGGACTTGCTCATTATGTCTTCTGTAAACTGTTTGTCGCGATACTGAAATTCCAGTGCAAGCTGCAGATTCTAAATTCGGCTGCCCAGCAGTCGACTCTCTGTAGCAGTTACGGACAGATAGTGATCTTGAGAAGCAGTTGACATTCTTCTACGGCCTTGTCCAGGCATTCCAGCAACTGTTCCAGAATATTGGAATTGTTTCTATAGAGTAGAAACTGTCTGTCTTGAAACATTTAGCCATCTTGCCACTTCCATCAACGTCTGCCCAGCCTCTAAATATCCGACAGCTGTCCACTTTAACGATTCATCGAAATGATACTTCGAAGGTCCGTAATGCGGTTTCCAGTCCAAACACACCGAAGTCAAATCTTAAACTGCAGAAGTTTTCTGGGATACATACCTCGTGCAAGGCGCTTGCTACGCCTTTGCATGACGTAACTCCCTTTTTTTGTATATCAGAAAATTACAATATATACGGAATATACACCTATATATATATATTATATATATATATATATATATATATATATATATATATATATATATATATATATATATATATATATATATGTACATATATATATATATATATATATATATATATATATATATATATATATATAATATATATATATATATATATATATATACATATATATAATATATATATATATAATTTATGATCATATTACCAGTTACGATACAATTTCTGATTGCTATACTCCTAGTATTACGGATACATATGGTACTAACAATAAGGTAACTAAACGTAAACAAAGAGGTGGACGAAAGAAAAGCTATAATTGGAATAACTATTTAAGTGATTTAATGGATTTCAGCAAAGTAATTAAAGAAAGTAATATTATTCCATACAATTGGATAAAAAACTTAATTTATGGTACCAGAAAGAAATGGCTACTGAAACTTTGGCTATATTGCCGTAATAAGGAATTTACGTCGTTATTTGAAAGGGATTCAATTATTCCTCTTACTTTCTTAGATTTGATAAAATCAAGATGTCACTTTTATAATATTGAATTAACTGACAAAGAAACATCTAACGTTGATAAATTAAACTATTGTAATATTACGTATTCAAATAAAGTATTTGACGATATTCCATTTAATAAAATTTTTAATGATAAGGACTTAAATTTTCCAATAAACGGTATAAAAATTAGTGTGAGTTTTAAGTACAATTTACCTGTTGGACGAAATGTTTTTAACTATAATGAATTTTCTAAGAATTTGTCGTCGGTAGATTATAAACGGTGCATCTGTTCGGAAAATGATAAGTATTACGATATACATCACAAACATAACATAACAGGAGATTTTGATATCTTTAAGAATATAGCTTTAAAAAATTTACTACTCTGCGGTACTA
>OU015490.1:50030382-50047882 GCA_907164885.2 Dolomedes plantarius
TCATAACAAGAAAAGAAACCACGTGATCAGCATTTCATAAATTAAATTCTAAAAATTAATCTTTAAAAGTTCACCAAAAATCAGAAAATGGATGTAAAGATTCGAAAAAGATTTTATTTTAAAGGAATATTTAGGATCTTTCTTGCAATATAAATTTTATAACCCTCAGATTATTATTTTAAATGCAAACTTTAAAGAATGTTACAAAAGCAGCTTAAAAATTTAATTTAAAAAAATCTAGAAATAATTTTTCAAAAATCTCTCTTAGTGCACCCCTACACTATAAGAAGAATCGTCATGCAAAATTTCAGCCCTTTTGGTCCAGGGGTTTGGTCTGTGCATTATATGTCAGTTACTGTTTTATATATATAGATTAGAAAATTCGCTTGTACAGACGTGACATAATTCTCCTAACAATAACCACTCCTTCACATTGTTTGACTGTTGAATTTCGTATTGTTCTGAAAGTTATCGTTAAAAATATATTGATATACCAATAAATATCCTCATATTATTGGTAAATGGAATTATATGAATATTTATTGATAAAAATATTATCAATAAATATTCAACAGTGACTGATCATTATCTTCTTTTTGAAATTTTTTGTAGGTATTTTCAGTGAAATAACTTAACCATATGAACCAAAGATATGAATTTGTCTTTTTCAGAATATGTAATCTTGCAGTATTAGGAATAAATATTTTGATAGGGCAGAAAGTTGTTTTAGATCATTTAGATATCATTTGGTCATAACTCATTAATAAGTGTTTAGCATATTTATCATTATTATCAGTAAACATTATTGTTAATGAGATAATATTTATTGATAATATAATGATATTTCATTGGGAATAGCAAGATCAAACAATAAGTATAATTTCATTATTTATTAACAGATATTTTTGAATATTTAATGAGAATAATATTACCAATAAATATTCAATAATAAACATTTGTTATTAAATTATTAAAAAATGTTGTCGATAACATAATTGTTTATTGATATAATGTGATCAATCATATAATACCATTATATTATCGATAAATGGACATGTAGTATTGATAATAATATTATCAACAAATATTTATCTTCATATTATCAATAAAATTATTGTTAATAGCATACTGATATTTAGTGATGGATAATAATATTATCAATCAATTAATATCATCATATTATTGATAAGTAGATAAATATGTATGAATATTTATTGATAGTTATATTATCAATAAATATTCGACAGTAAATTTTTAACATTATACTATTGATGAATGGATATATAAAATATTTATTGTCAATAATATTATCATTAAATATTCTACAATGAATGTTTATGATTATCTAAAAAAAATTATTGTTAATAACATAATGATATTTATTGATATATAATATTATCAACAAATATTCGATAGTAAATATGTATCCCCATATAAACAATGAAAATTATTGTTAATGATATAATGAAATTTATTGATTAATAATAATATGATCAATGAATAAATATCATCATATTAACGATACATGGCTATGTGAACAGTAATTAATATTAACATTATGAGTAAATATTTGGCAATAAATATTTATAATTATATTAACAATAAAAATTATTCTTAATAACATAATCGTACTTATTGATTGATTTTGTTAAGGTTAAAATTTGTTTTAGATTATTTAGATCACACTTGGTCATTATTGATCAGGAAATATATATTATTATGTTATCAAGATATATTATTATAGATAAGATAATGATCCTTTTTTGATAATATTATCAATAAATATTCGACTATAAGTGTTCATGAAAAATATTTCCGTAAGATCTTATCTCAAGAAATAAAACGTGTTATTATATATGCAAGCAACACGGAAAAGTACCGAGTAATGTAGCTGAGTGTTGCATAATAGTAAATCCATACTGAATAAATTTTTCGTTATGGTTAAATATTGTGTTAAGTATTTTAGATCACACTTGGTCATTATTCATCAATACGTATATACTTGTTGCTTATGTCACTTGACCAACAGCAACATCAGATCAAGATCCGAAGGCTATGGGCTATGAAAGGGCGGCTCCTGTTTTGACTGGCACCACAAGGGTCGGAGTCCGACTTGGCCAGATGACCAGTCCTGTAATTTTGAACCGAGTCAAGTGTTGAGACCAGAACACTTGATCCCGGACCTTCAGAGGTAATTTTGAGAACTTGGAGGACATTGCAGCCCCAACAGATTTTACGTGCACCAGCCGATAAGTAAATGTCATCGTGTTATCAAAATTTATTATTATTAAGATAACGATACTTTTTGATTGATAATAATATTATCGATAAATATTCGATAATAAGTGTTCATCAAAAGTATTTCAAGTAATAAAACGTGTTATTATATATGCAAGCAACACGGATAAAGTACCGACTAATGTAGTTGAGTGTTGAATAATAAAAAATTGAGACTGAATTAATATTTTTTAGGGTAATATATCGTTTTAGATCATTTAGATCACACTTGGTCATTATTCATCAATAAATATACATCATTGTGTTATCAAAATATATAATTATTAATAATATAATAATAAATTTTATTGATAATAATATTATTAACATATATTCGACATTAAGTGTTCATTGAAAAATCCTTCGGTTATAAATGGATAAACTTTGGTGAAAAATATTATCAATAGTCAATATTTAAAATATATGGACAATGTTAGTAACATGAAAGAATTTACTGTAACTCAAAAAGATAAATATATGCATAAAATGATTGAAATTCATAATATATATATAATATATATATATGTATATCTATATATATTATATATATATATATATATATATAATATATATACATATATATATATATATATATATATATAAAAAATATATACCTTATCTCACGAAACAAAAATAAGTTATTATGCTTTAAAGCCTGAACTCAGATAAAATTCAGAGTAATAGATATGAGTGTTACATAATCGTGTATTCAGTCTGAATCACTGTTGATATTTTCTGACTAACCGTAGATGTACCTGAAGTGAATGCACTTCGTAGCATATCTTTCTGAAATTTTACCGGGCTTAAGAGCATTCATGCGTTAGGTTTGTGTTATTAAATATTCAACAATCAGTATATACAGCAAAGTGTGAAATTATTCACTCATATTTGCGCCACAGAAAATGTGAAGTTACTTTTCCCATTGAAAATGGGATATATTTCGGGTTCATCTATTTTTCAATTTTGTTTGCATTTAACTCGAGATTTTCTGCTAAAAGGATAGATAAACTGGGACAATGTTGGTAACATGAAAGAATTTA
The DNA here is from genome assembly GCA_907164885.2 of Dolomedes plantarius. NCBI lineage: Eukaryota > Metazoa > Arthropoda > Arachnida > Araneae > Dolomedidae > Dolomedes > Dolomedes plantarius. The sequence goes on from OU015490.1 coordinate 50,033,700, forward strand.
CTGTAACTCAAAAAGATAAATATATGCATAAAATGATTGAAATTCATAATATATATATAATATATATATATGTATATCTATATATATTATATATATATATATATATATATATATATATATATATAATATATATACATATATATATATATATATATATAGATATAAAAAATATATACATATATATATATATATATATATATACACTTCTTGACAATTGCTAAGGAACAGTCACATTTTTCGGAATATTTCATAATATACATTGATTGAAGAAATAAAACTCCGTACATATTTAGTAGAGATACTGTGCATTATTTATTATGCAAAATGGTACAGATTACGCCACATGGTAATAGAAGAAAAGGAAAAACAAAAAAGATGCTCTTTGGAGCATTTCCAAACAGCCACGAAAAATGGGTCTTCCTGCCAGAATGAAACAGTTATGAGTACCTTAGTAAGGTGTGTGACCTCCTCGGACACTAGTGCACATTTTGCATCTGTTTTTCATGCTATCTACTAAAGTATTGGGGAGTCCTTGGGGGATATTGTCCCACTCCTCTCTCAAGGCGATTTTCAGTTCTTGCATGGTTTGGGGAGTGCAAGTTCTTTGAAAAACACGTCTGCCAAGAGCATCCCAGGAATGCTCTATAAGATTTAGGTCAGGAGAGTAAGCAGGCCATGTCATACGTTCAATATTTTCACTTTCTAGTGTGTCCGATACTTCAGCGGTCCTGTGTGGGCGCATATTGTCTTCCATAAACAGAACATCTGGACCTAACGCACCCCTAAAATGACGAACATGATCCAGAATAATCTCTGCAATACCGCTGTGATGTAACGGTACCTCGCTGAAAGATGTGAAGCGGTGTTTTACCATTGTGCATAATGCCTGCCCACACCATCACGCCTTGGCCATACCGATGACGGTCCTGGACATTTTGTGGTGCATAACGTGTTCCCATCTCTCTCCACACTAACTGGTGGCCAGAATCACTTGTCACAGTGAAACGGGATTCGTCAGAGAACATCACTCTGGACCACTGTGGCTGACCCCAACCAATATGTTCCTTACACCAACGTAATCTTTCTCGACGATGGCGTGGTTGAAGTGGGATGCATTGAACAGGCTTCCGTGCATACAAACCCAACCTGATTTAATCGCCTAGAAATGGATCTGGCTGATACATTTGTACCGGTAGCGGTTGCAAGGTCGGCAGCTATCTGACTAAGAGTGAGATGGCTGTTCCATTTCGCCACTAGGGATACATATTGTTCCTCTTGAGGTGTGGTGTTCCTTCCACGTCCACCGGCGTACTTTCACATAGCATTTCCAACTTCAGCGGCCTTTTTAAATCGCGATATGACACTTTTTGCCACTCCCATTTTTCTGGCCACAGTAGTGACACTTTGACCTGCTTCGAGCCGTCCAACTGCTCGTCCACCATCGTGCGCACTCAAATGGTGTCTTACAGACATTTTGCTCTTAATTATAGCCACACCACACTGATTTTCACAGAAATAACTTCCAACAACCTACGGCACTATTTTCGTCAAACACCTAACTGCATGAACTTTTGAAAGAATAAAGAGTTTTCGTGGACTGCCTTTTATACAGATAACAGGTCCTGCCCTATTACGCCCTCTGCATTTCATTTTACTGTGATTAGTCTGCTGTCGGGAACGCTAGTCTGAAAAAACCAGTTGTTCCTTAGCAATTGTCAAGCAGTGTATATATATATATATATATATATATATATATATATATATATATATATATATATATATATATATATATATATATATATATATATATATATATATATATATATATATATATATATATATAAAATATATATATATATATATATATATATATATATACATATATATATATACCCGCATACCAGCGGTGCATAGGGATCGCTATAAAATGAACGCCATTGACTAGCCAAAATGCCAAGCTCTGAGTGTTTAATTACTGCCACTCATACAAAATTCTCAGTTCCATTTGGGACACCCTTATACCAGTGGCGCAAAGGGATCGCTATAAAATGAACGCCCTTGACCAGCAAATATGCAAACCTCTGCGTGTTTTATTACTGCCACTGATACAAAAGTCTCACTTTCATTTGGGACTCCCTTATACTTATGGCGCATACGGATTGCTATAAAATGAATGCCACTGACCATCGAAAATGCGAAGCCCTGAGTGTTTAATTATTGCCACCCATACAAAATTCCCACTTTCATTTGGGACACCCTTATACTAGTTGGGCATAGGGTTCGCTATAAAATGAACCTCCGCGACAGTAGACTATCCCTTCCGTAATCCATTGTTGCCAACACCGGGTAACTACCAAATATCGCTCCGACCGAGTTGGTGGCCGATACGCCTGTTCGACCAACCTGCTTCAGAGAAGCAGGTTGTATAGTATTGGCGTATAGTATAGCTGTACTATACTATACTTTACGCCCCCTCTGAAAGTCCGACAACTGTTTGTACTGTCGGCGGTTACGTCTGAGAGGCATCTCTAGTCACAATACCGTCCATCCAAGTCGACATATCTGTTTGAATAACCCTATGGCACGAGCAATCATGCTTTTAAACTCCCCCAGCTGCGCAACTCATATGCGCATAGCGCACTTACCCTTGTCTCATTGGCGTCGAAATTTTAATCATTTTCATATATCTCTTACCGGGCTACATTCCTGCCAAGTTTCGTGATAGTAGCTCGATTTCTTCTGGGTGCATATATTTTTTGTGACAGAGTGTATATATATATATATATATATATATATATATATATATATATATATATGTATGTATTATATATATATATGTATTATATATATGTATGTATTATATATATATATGTATTATATATATATATATATATATATATATATATATTGGCCTTGGGATGTCTTTTAGTTATACCTACATCCTATTCAGATAGTTCCCGTTGAGGTAACTGATTGGGTTAGGCTCCCTGAAGACGAGACCTGTCGGTTACCTCGTATTTCTGGTTTAGTTCCGGCACTATTACAGTATCTTGCCTCTGGTGCGTGGATGCCCTGAGTGCTTGATTTCTGAATTTTTTTTGTCTATATTCTTCTTATAATTATCTAGCTCTGTTAAATTTAGTTATATTTGCCTTTTTGAATGTAAAGATATGCAGCAACTGCGCAATCTTTTTTGAAAAGTTATTTATGTTTCCAATGCTAGGGTAGGTTTTGAGTTAATTTGTTTGGAAGTCTATGCCTGCCTTTTTATTATTTTTTTATTTTATTTTATTCTTTAGCTTATGTTGTTTTGTTTATATATATATATATATAAAATCGAGTGACATATTAATAAATTTATTTAGTTGAAGACACCTCTTTAAACAATTCGTTAATTTCTATAGAACAACATTTAACCGTAATTTAATATTAGTGTCTCTGGTCGAGTGTTTGCGAATTTCGCCGTTTCATCGCAAATCACGGAAGTGCATTCAGGCAACTGAATGAGTTGCGGTCGGGGCCGTTTGCTGACAAATTCGCTGTCACCAAGCATTATTCAATCGCAGTTCACATCTCCCGGAGCAGGAAACTGTTGATTGAGACTCAATGGCAAATGAATTCTCATTATTAATTTGCGAGAACTGGGGTATTCTGTATTCTATGGCTTCTGCGTTGTTCCCCCCTGCGTTGAGGGGAAGTCATTCATCATGCATTGTGTGAACATGGGAAATGGATTGTGAGGGAGAGAACACGAGTTTACTATGTTTTGATGTATCAGGAGGGTAAGAGGTATTGAACCTCTAAACAATCAACTCTGCTGCGATATTATCGGAGTTCGACTATTTGTTTCGTATAGAAAAAATGATACCTTAAAAAATAAACACTTCATACGTATAAGGATGACCCAAATAAAAGTGAGACTCTTTTGGTTTTTCTGTAATGGTTTATTGGTCGAAATATATCAATATACGGGAAGTAATGGGGATACATTTGCTACATATCCTCTATCTTTGATAGCCGTGGTCGGTTCAAGCAAGTGTTCCAGCGCTTACTAGACTTTTGACATCTTCAACGAAGAACGTCCGTGGGTTGTCTGCGTAAAAATTCTTGAACGACATTCCGGATGTTTGCATCGTTAGCAAACCGGCGTTCCCTGAAAACTTTTATCGGTGGCCTGAAGATATGGTAGTAGCATGGCGAAAGGTCGGTTCTATAATGGCACGACGATGCAAACATCGGAACGTCGTTCAAGACTTTTTACGCAGACAACCCACGAACGTTCTTCGCTGAGGACGTCAAAAGGCTAGTAAGCGCTGGAACACTAGCTTGAACCGACCACAGCTATCAAAGATAGAGGATATGTAGCAAATGTATCCCCATTACTTAACGTATATTGACATATTGCAACCAATAAACCATTACAGATAAACCCCAAAAGTCTCACTTTTATTTGGGTCATCCTTATACGTATGGTCGTGTACCTCTCATGGGAAGCTCAGCAGCAAATCTTGTCCACGGCCGTCGATTCCATGGGGATGGCCAGGAGTGCTTCTGCTTGTCTCCGCATGTCCCGTGCTCACACGTTCTTTGCGAAAATCCCTAAACCATTTGAATACTGTGCACTGTGACAGACACTCATGAGTACATGCATACCCCATACGACGATGTGTTCTGGCTTCACAAATACTTTCTGTAGTCAAATATTCCCTAACCGCTCGATGGACCTATCTGGCGAACCCATGGCCCGACCGTATGGAGGGAATAATCTTGCTTAAGACCATTCAAACAGCACACTGACTTTTTCCGACGACATCAGCTTTGTTTTGTAACGTACAACGTCATCTACTGGTGCAAACGCAAAGATCTTGGCACTGAACCAATGCTGCTAAAAATAAAGTCTCATTAGCGTTTGGACCACGCTTATACATACACACATATACAGAGGCTGTTCGCACATTTTTTAGACGATTTTGGTAAGAGGTAATAAAAATTGTTTGCTGCAAAAGAAATAATTGCAATTGTACTATGTTTTTAAAAGTCAAAATTATCGTCTGCGGCTTGAAAGTTTTGTTTTTATTCAAAATGGCGTTTTTAACAAAGCAGTGGTCCGATGGCTACATTAATGCTCTTTCCGAAGAGAAATATGCATACTCCGTTATCCAAAAACAATGTGAGAGTCATGGTTTTGTGATATCTAAAGCGTCGATAGGTAATATCGTCAACAAGAAAGAAAAAAAACGTCAAATTGGAGCCTCAAGTGGGACAAAAATTCCAAACAAGTATCCAAGGAAAAAACGGACATCTTCGACTATTGCAAAGGTACGCTGTTTAATGTTAAAAGAAAATCCCCCTAGTCAAAGGATAGTTGCAAAATCATTAAAATGCTCGGTGTCCACTGTAAACAAAATGATAAACGTTGATTTAAATGTTAAGAAAGCGAAAAAACGCAATGTGCATCGTCTTCTTCCAAATCATATCGCTGAACGCAGGACACGCTGCAGAATTCTATATGAGAAACACGTATCCAAAGAAAAATGGAAAACAGTTGTCACAATAGATGAATCATAGGTGTATTTAAATGACTGCAGCAAAAAAAGAGCCATTTATTATCATAAAAGGGGAGAAAAAAATTTAAGTACATGGTTCAAAGAATCGGAAGAAAGTTTTTCTAAGGGATTCATGATTGTTGCTGGTTTTTCTTATAATGGCACGTTAAAAATAAAGAGAGGGGAAAAAATGTCAAGATTAACTCCAAATACTATCAGAAACATATTTTATCGCCAATTTTTCTGAATGAAACACCATCGCTTTACCCACAGTGCCATCAATCTGTGAGACTCCATCAGGACAAAGCTAGTAGTCACACATCAAAATCCACTGTAAATTTCCTAAAAGAAATGGAACAAAAAACTGGTATCAAGGCCATACCCTTCACTGATATCTCTACTAAATCTCCCGATGTATCACCTAAGGATTTTTGTGCTTTCGGACTTTTAAAATCTGCATTATCCAAACTTCGTCCCAAAACCCTTACAGGACTCTGGAAAGCTGCTCAGGAGGAATGGGATAGAATACCTCTTCTGACACTTCAAAAGGCATTATTATCCTGGAAATTGTGGTGTCGAAAGATAGTTCAGAATAAGGGATGTCAAATAGAACATTTAGAACACAAGAATTTTATGTAATTTAGTTTTGTGAATACAATATACATCGTCTAAAATATGTGTGAACAGCCTCTGTATATATATATATATATATATATATATATATATATATATATATATATATATATATATATATATATATATATATATATATATATATATATATATATATATATATAAATTACAACCAATTTCAACACAATGTCTATTTTTTAATATCGATTAACATATCAATAAATTCATTAAGTCGGAAATACTTCTAGACAATTCTCTAATTTCTATAGGGCAACAATTTTACCGCACTTGAATATTATTCTCGCTGGCCCAGTGCTTGGGAATTTCACCGCTTCATCGCAAATCACGGAAGTGCATTAGGTGCAGCTGAATGATTTGAGGTTCGGGGGGGGCTGCTTGTTGACAACTCACTGTAACTTAGCATTATTCCATTGTAATTCACATCTCTCGGAGCAGGAAATTGTTGATTGAGACTCAATTGCGAATGAACTCTGATTATTAATTTTGGTGATTTGGGGTATTCTGTATTCTATGGCTTCTGTGTTGCTCCGTAGGTTTGCAGAGGGGGGTAGTCAATAATCATCGCATTGTTTGAGCAGGTGGAATAGCTGGAGAGAGAGAATATATGGGTTTATTATGTTTTGATGTGTATGAAGGGTAAAAGGTATTGTACTTCTTAACAATCAACTGTGTGATATTCTGGGAGTTAAACTGTTTATCTCATATTGCCAATTTAATACTTTAAAAATTAATCGTATACACACACACATATATAATATATCGAGGTGGTTATCAAAATAATGGAAACGACTATCAATATTAGTGGTGTTTATGAACGTGCTTCGTATTGAACAGCTCAGACGCACATCACGCGTGCCTGTGGCGCCAATTCAAAGCGCTATTTAAGGCTTGGAGATTTCGACAATTTCAAGTTCGACAATTGTGTTTTTCTTGTGGTTTTTTCAAAAAAATGATCAATTATGCCTCGTCGAAAACAGCGATCATCTTTTGATCAAGTATCCGAGTTCGACAGAGGAAGGATAGTGGCCTACCGAGATTGTGGATTATCTTTCAAGGAAATCGGTAGTCGTGTTGGACGAAACCAAACAACTGTAATGCGGATATGTGATCGTTGGATGCAGGAAGGTACGACGGACCGGCGTGTTCGATCGCATCCACCTCAGCGCACCACTTCACGTGATGACAGGCAAATTGTGCGCATGGCAGTAACGGATCGCTCAGTCACATCACGAACCATAGCACAGCACATGCAGTCTGTAACGTATCATCCAGTGTCTGCGCGTACCATTCGACGCCGTTTACAGCAGAGTGGTCTGTCCGCAAGACGTCCATTGCTTTGTCTACCCCTGACGCAGAACCACAGACGTCTCCGCCGCCAATGGTGCGATGACAGAAGGATGTGGACGGCAGAATGGATATATAGATACATATATATCTATATAGATACATATATATATATATATATATACATATATATATATATATATACATATATATATATATATATATATATACATATATATGTATATATATATATACATATATATATATATATATATATATATATATATATATGTATATATATATATATATATATATATATATATATATATATATATATATATATATATATATATATATATATATATATATATATATATATATATATATATATATATATATATATATATATATAGCTATGCACGAGGATACAATTAGGTCAATGATATATTGTTCAGATTTCAGGCCGCGGACACATGTTCGTCAACCTCTGTAATAATCCATCGGGGTTTGCCTATTCGCTAACAGGAGAACTTGATGGCTCTAAGTCAACGTTGAGAATATATTCAATTTATTCCGATAGCGATTCAGATATTCAGCCTGCTGTGAGCGGATGCTATATTGTTCGCGGAGTGTATTGAGTGCAGATGTGTGAAGCGTTTCACGACAATCGCGAGAACGTGTCGAATGGATGTTGGATACAAAGGAAGAAGCTTGGAACAATGGGAAAAGGCATTTGAGATCCTAAGTCACGATCGCGTCGGCCCTGAAGACAAAGAAATGTTTCATTGTCAAATGTTTTAATTCAAACTATCATATGATACTGGTACCTTAAGAATTAAAAGCATATATATATATATATATATATATATATATATATATATATATATATATATATATATATATATATATACAGATGGTTATCAAAATAATGGAAAAACTGAGAAACATCATGAAAATCTTTATTAATACGGCGCAGAATCACCTTTGTTATATAATATCACCTGATTCCCCTCATAATTGAATTATACAAGTCATAAATAGTGGTTAAGAATATATTATACCATTCTTCAGGGAAAAATCATGAAAGTTCCTGTGGACATGCTGTAGTGGATATCGATACCTTTACTTATCCGCTTATACATATCACGGTGATTGAATGATTTATAGTCGAGGGGATTGTACAGGGCAAGATAAGATATTTGACTTCATTTTCATGCTCTTCAAAGCAATACTTGATAGATTTAGCTGTATGTATACGGGGATTATCATACCGGAGAAAGCCCTCTCCTGCAAGAAACAATTTGCACAATAGGATGGACTAGTGAGCTAAAATTTCGACATAGTCCTTCTCATTCAATCTCCCTGTTAGGGCCCCAAGAAAACTATGAGATGCCATCCCAAACTGTGATAGATCTACCTCAATGATTGAAAGTTGACATGAGACAGCCAGAATCTCACGCTTGTGCAGGTGTTCTCCAGACATACGCATGTCCTGTTGCGAGGAACAATGTGAACAATGATTCGTCCAAAATGCCGTTTTTGGACATATTACTCGTTTGGACATATTACTCGTTCGGACATATTACAAAATTTGCGCTAGTGCACCATTGTGTACAATATTTTTATTGGCATCTATTACAAATGGCTTGGGAATAACTTCTCTTCCGTCAATGCTTTGTTTGTGAAGTTCCCTTCTACCTCTAATGGTTGATACCAGAACATGCAGATGATGATTGAACTCTTCAGTCATTTTGGTTGGAGTTGTTTTCTATCTTCGTGTCACAATCCGTTTCAATACCTCGTCCGTCTCTGTAACTCAGCTCTCCCTTTCGTCCACTATTCTGTTGGGCAAACGATGTTTTGCCGTGCACTCTGTATGCCATCATGACTTTTGATACCATAGCTCGAAAAACACCAATTATCCTGGGGGTTACAGCAACAGATACTCCGATTTAAACGCGCTTCAACAATTTGCCCTTTTCATAAGGTCTGCAAGGTTTGATATTTTACACTGTTCTCCACAAAATCACGATGCCCTTAGCTTTATTACTGCTACCTGACAGTAGAATAATACATACACTATATTATATAAAAAAAAAACCGGTGGCCAGATTTGTTTTTAAAGAATACGAAGCAACTCCTTCAATGGCTAGAAGCCCCAGGGCTGTCGGGCCATTGAAGGAGAATAACAAGCAAGAATCTCCAATGGTTTATAAAGCATGCGGAAGTTCGGCTCCACGAGCTCTTCTGCTCTGTGCCAACTATAGGCATCGTACATGTTTTTATTAACTCGCTTTCTTGTTTGTTTGTGTGTTTGTGTGTTTTTCCAGTACAAATCTTGCAATCGATTTTTAACTAACTTCCCGACTAGCTAGACATTTGAAACTTTTAGAATAGCTCAGAACACGATGACAATGCATTATTTTGATACTTTTAGCCATCTTTAAGCTGAATTAAATTAATTTTCAGTTATTTTCAGTTAATTTGGTTTTGCAGACTGGTGCAGGCATCTATCGGCCGGTACGGGAACGAAAAGTTAAACGCAAGTTAACTTCCAATTAAGTCAATTTTCTTTCAAGTTGATGGGATAATTCATCAAAAAAATTTTAAAAAAGTATTTATTAATACATAGAATCGTCAAGTTTATATGATTCAACAGAAAATTTAAAAACATGGTGTATAAATGTTCTTTTTATCTTGCAATTATGTTATTATATATTGTGTTAAATCTGAAGCTTGAACTTCGTTATAGTCCTAAGGTAGTGTTCTTGATATTTGCTACCTCTTCTAGGACTATATAGCAAATAACAAACTTGTGTTACCGTTGACTGGTATCTTCATTCACAAATATTGTCGAACATAAAGCAACAATATTTCGAATGACAGTAAAATTCATTTTTTTCTGTCGTTCGTTTCTTTTAAAACAAAAGAAGATTATGTTTGAAAAAGAAATGTAATTTTAAAAATCAATGATGAATATGGAAATCCTGAATCCGAAAATTTCTCCGGTTGTCTCAAAATTATGTCCGAGTTCTTACACGAAACACGTTTGCAATCTACTTTGAATTTGTTTCGAATTTTTTTTTAAGTGCAAAACATTTCCTAAACGCGTTAGATGAACTCGCTGATGCATATTCTTTCAAAAAACAATCTGTGTTCTACTTCGGTTTAGAAAGAAATCCCTGAAGCTTATTCAACGTTAATTACTTCTTTGGGTCACGCTGACTTGCTGAGTGTTTTTTTCCCTCCTTTCACAGGAAATTAACATAAACTGGGAATTGCAGTTAGAATGTAGCGGATATTGAAGGAATCTAAGTCCTTTTTTCGAACACATAAAGATATTTTCTTATTATTTGGCTGAGGAAGAGAACTCTTTTTATGTCCTTTTTGGCAACAGTGAATTTGAACGGGAGGAAACTAGTTATTGCGGTCTAAAAAATTCTAGATTGCCTTCTTTTGCACCTTTTAATGGCATTGACTCTTCCTGATAAGGAACAGACAATTTTCTTTGAAAGTTTCTTTATATTCATTTATTTTATACTTTGCCTCGTTGCATAAATATGTTTGGAATATTTGTTTTCAAATTGCAAAAGAACGTTTCCTTTCGAATAAAAAGAAATATTGTATTTTATTACGTTCCCCTTTCCACTAATTTTATTGTTTTTCTTGTCGTGTAAATGTGCTTGAAATATTTGTTTTTAATTTTCAAAAGAACTTTTCCTTTTAAGCAAAAATGATAGTATCGCATTTTGTTGTGCTCCCGTTTCCATTATTTTTATCATTTTTTTGTTTCTGTTGCATAATTGTGTTTGGAATATTTGTTTTTAATTTTCAAAAGAACATTTCTTTTTAAATAAAGCTAACAGTAATATTGTATTTTATTCTGTACCTCATTCTATTATTTTAATCGTTTTTCTTGTTGCGTAAATATTTGTTTTCACTTTTCAAAAGAACATTTAAAAAAAAATAATACTTATAATAATATTATTCTGTTCCTCTTTCTATTATGTTTATCGTTTTCTCGGTACGTAAAAGTTATAGTATTATTTGTTTTTAATTTTAAAAAGAAAATTTCTTTTTAAATAATGCTAACAATAAAATTGTATTTTGTTGTGTACATCATTCTTCTATTTTTATCGTTTTACTCAGTATGTAAAAGTGATAGGAATATTTGTTTACAATTTTCAAAAGAATATTTCTCTTTAAATAATACTAACAATAATATTGTATTTTATTTTGTACATCATTCTTCTATTTTTATCGTTTTACTCAGTATGTAAAAGTGATAGGAATATTTGTTTACAATTTTCAAAAGAATATTTCTCTTTAAATAATACTAACAATAATATTGTATTTTATTTTGTACATCATTCTACTATTTTTATCGTTTTCCTCAGTACGCAAAAGTGATAGGAATATTTGTTTACATTTTTCAAAAGAATATTTCTTTTTAAATAATACTAACAATAATATTGTATTTTATTTTGTACATCATTCTTCTATTTTAATCGTTTTCCTCAGTATGTAAAAGTGATAGGAATATTTGTTTACAATTTTCAATAGAATATTTCTTTTTAAATAATACTAACAATAATATTGTATTTTATTTTGTACATCATTCTACTATTTTTATCGTTTTCCTCAGTACGTAAAAGTTATAGGAATATTTGTTTACAATTTTCAAAAGAATATTTCTTTTTAAATAATACTAACAATAATATTGTATTTTATTTTGTACATCATTCTTCTATTTTTATCGTTTTCCTCAGTATTTAAAAGTGATAGGAATATTTGTTTGCAATTTTCAAAAGAATATTTCTTTTTAAATAATACTAACAATAATATTGTATTTTATTTTGTACATCATTCTACTATTTTTATCGTTTTCCTCAGTACGTAAAAGTGATAGGAATATTTGTTTACAGTTTTCAAAAGAATATTTCTTTTTAAATAATACTAACAATAATATTGTATTTTATTTTGTACATCATTCTACTATTTTTATCGTTTTCCTCAGTACGTAAAAGTGATAGGAATATTTGTTTACATTTTTTAAAAGAATATTTCTTTTTAAATAATACTAACAATAATATTGTATTTTATTTTGTACATCATTCTTCTATTTTTATCGTTTTCTTCAGTATGTAAAAGTGATAGGAATATTTGTTTACAATTTTCAAAAGAATATTTCCTTTCAAATTATGCAACTGTAATAACCCAGGTGGGGTTATCAGGCTGTGAACGTATAGCTATTAATTAATGTCGCGTTGCGACCAAAGCTGTTTCAACACACACCAATGAAAGGGTTACAACTCTCAGGAACTACACACAGGTTACATATATACAATTTTATTTACACACATGTATTTGCCGATTCATTATACAGCATCGTGCTAAATACAGAATCATCCAATATGATATATTCAATTATATTTATAAACATTTCATCTTCACAAATAAAGCAAGCCGACCCTTGTGGGTTAAGAGGCGATAATGTAATAACGGGATGTGAAATAGATATAATTAATTAAATGCTCACCCGTGGGTTGCCGGCACTGTTGCTTAGTCTCACTACACCACTAGCGCACATAAGGTTTGGTAATACTTGATAGTCCGGGTACACTAGGTCCATCTGAACAGATCGATGCGGACAATTACAGTTCGCTGCTCACACATTGGTTGTCGGCACTGTCTCGTACTCACGTTGCACCACTAGCACACCTAAATTCGGTAATGCTTAAAAGTCACTGTGCACTAAGTTCGTCTACATTGATACTAAAAAGTCAATGATCGATGATAACTCAGGATGGATCTCGAACACTGGGTTGCGATGGTTCTCTTAGGTTGCTTCACGGGTCAGTCAGCACTGGATGTTGGTCATCGACGTATTCATCATAGCACCTTGTATCAAATCTCGCTCCGGTAGTGTTTACTCGTTGGTCACCTTATTTCGGAATACTTTCATCGTCACGCCGTAGTTATATATATTTGCGTTATATTTCTTTATGTCCTCTCGTGGATTCATCAATTGCGTTGCCTCGGGATGCTTCTCGTTCACGCAGCAGCTTACTTCGTCTCTTTTTCTTCCTTTCGTATGGATCACTCTCGCACGCGATATTCTGTTGTTCGTAATTTCGTTGGCCAAGCGGTGGCTCCGTTATTTTTTGTTCATTTTGTTTAAGTCATGGGGCTCTCTCTAAAAAATGCTTCACACCATGTATATATATTTCTTTTCTTTTTTTGTGATTGGTTCTTGCCTTTTGGCTTCCTATTCGCTCGCCCCGCCTCTTGATTGTGTTGGGGGCTGAGCCACTTAGTTCGTAGGTTGGTTCATGTTTTATGATTTGCATTTTTAATTATGTTGGGCGCCTCTCCTCGTCTGGGAAATTTCTCAACTCCTCATGCACAGGTTTCCTAATCTTTGATCTTCGATTTATGGCTGCTGTCCTCTTACTTATTTTATGGTGTTTTATTGCCCGTGTTATTGTGCACTGCCGACGCTCTGCTCACAGGCGCCATGAGGCGTCATAAATTCTGCTCACAATACCGGCTGTGTGGTCCTACCAATTTAGATTTCGCGTATTCACATCCCGTTTATTACAACAAGTTATATTGTATTTACTCTGTTCCCTTCCGGTTATTGTTATCTTTTTTCGTAAATGCCTTTGGTATGTTTGATTTTCATTTTCAAAAGTAAAT
>OU015490.1:50052882-50057882 GCA_907164885.2 Dolomedes plantarius
GCCATATCTTCACCTATCGGTCACTTTTGGAACTTTTTTTTAGCGGAAACTCTTTCCCATGTCGTCCTTAGTCCCTCTATCAATTTTGGTGGAATCCCGGTTGATAGATCGCGCTACAGATGGCTGTGAGTAGTGTCAGCTTAATAAAAATCACCCTGTATATATCCCTGTATATAGTCGAACCCCGTTAATACGTGAAACCGCTTAAGGCGCGAATTTTCCTCGGTCCCTTGAAAAATACGTGTCTTATGCGTGTAAAAAAATCCCTCTTGATACGCGATTAATTCGCAAACCCGCTTAAGGCGCAAAATTTTATCAGTCCCATGGGATGAAAAAACTTCGTTTAATACGCTAACGCAGCTTGATTCCAAAGAGGGGAGATTTTAGGTGGAATAATGACCCAAGCATTGCATATAACAATTCTTTAAACTCGGATTGACTTTTCTGTCCAAATTTAATAAAACTATTAATCGTCAATATTGATAGCTACTTTGCCAAAAATTAATTTTTGTGTCACTATTGACTTTATTAACTTTTATTATTAACTTTTTACCTTTTTTTTATATTGACTTTCTATTATTATCGACACTGTTCTTTATTTGTACTGTATGCCTAACAAGGATTTAAATTTTGTTAACTTTATGTGGTTAACAGAAATTTTTGTGTTCGTTTTGTTCAATTTTATGTGTTGTGCGTAATGAATCTAAGTTTGAAAAGACTTACGGGATAATTACTTACGTCAGTAACCCTTATTTTAATTTCAAATTTCGGTCGCTCCTGCTAAATAAACACATAGTAATGAAAACAAATAAAATATCATTCTATGGTTTAAAGACACTTAAAATTGTCCTGAAAATGTGTTTTATCCGTATAGGGTGTTATTAGATGGACCATTGGGCGAAAATTCGCGAACTTCGGTTAATATGCAAACTTCGGTTAATTCGCGAACCCGTTTAATACGCGAATATTTTTCGTTTCCTGGATTCGCGTACTAAAAGCTTTCGATCGTTATATATATATATATATATATATATATATATATATATATATATATATATATATATATATATATATATATATATATATATATATATATATATATATATATATATATATAGTACCAAATCCGAGCGACGGGTAGATATTCTAAAAAGTGAATTTCAAATACAGAAATAAATATGCTAGTTACCGCCAATTTAGTAAAAAAAATTTATATAACATTAAATCTTCATTACATTTTCTCGAAACTTGCAGAAGAGTAGGCAAGATAAAAAAAATTGAATCTTCGCTGGAAGCTAACAATTCCAGCACCTAATAGCTTTTCTTTAACAAGGAGGAATTCAGATAGAATAGTTAATTACAATATACAAATTATTAACAAGTAGCATATGACCTTAAAAGTCTTTCTAGGACCTCGTCTGGCTATCCTAGTCAAAGAACCGTAGAACATCTACCAAGAAAATATCTTCTCCTAAAAATTCAACAATTCATATCAATACTATCTTTAGAACTGATCTTTTTATTCCAGACTCTTATTCACCTAGGAAATAAAACCCGTGTTGCCACACCGCTCAACCAAACCATTTTCCAACAATAGACCCAAGAGCAGGATTTATTGCTTACTCCATGGTAGACGCGTGAACGTGCTAAACCATTGGTTTTATTTATCGTGGATTCCAAAACATCGAATTCTGGCGATAACACGCCAAGTTGGCCCCAAACTCATAACAATATATATATATATATATATATATATATATATATATATATATATATATATATAACTGCAAACTGAATTTTACTGAGAAACTTTGAGATAAACTGAAATGAGACTGACAGAGCAGTGAAATGGACTTGGCAATTGACAAATTTGTTGCAAAATGCCCGGTAAGTTTCAACTAATATACATAGTTTATTTAAAGATCAAATCTGCATTGTCCGCATTGTTTCAATTTATGTTAAGAATTTACTTTAATTCCTAGGTAAAATATACAATAGAACTCGCGTGTAATGATATCACAATAGCACTTGCTACAGCTTTTCTAAGTAATATATAAACTTCATTGCATCCGAAACATTTCCAAGTATCCAGTCTTAGAAGAAAATTTTTAAAAATAACAAAGAAATGCGGAACAAAGTTCTCCCTATACGGCTAGTGAAAGATTAAACTTGATTTATTACCCCATATAAGAAAAGTTTCTTAAGATTATAGAGCAACTTAGGCCAAAATATCTAAATATTTAATAGACTATCGCATTTATTTAAATTTGAACACTCTTTTGGAATTCACTTAAAATTGTTTTCCTTTGAGTAAAACAACTTTTAGGGAACTTTTAGAATATTTTTTCAGTGGTCCTATCTTAACTGAACGCAAAGATATATGGGCATCGAAATTGTTTTGAGACCTCGATAGCAAATTTAGCAGCATAGACAGGCGCTGTCTGGAAGTTCCTAAAAGAAATAGTACTACCTCAAAATGTGACGTCAGTATTCCGTAAACAATATGAATCATTGGTAAAAACCTATAAAAACCAAGAACCCTCGGAGAGCAGTTTTGAATATGATGTAACTCCCGGGAATGACGGTAGATCTGCTATCAGAGATTCCATTTTTTGCCAATGATTGACAGCTCAAAGTTGTGATTCCGGTGAGAGACGGGTGATAGTGCTTCTATATAGAACCGCTTTCTACTTCTATTCCTTTTGTTGTGATTTGCTGCTCCTTAGAGTGACTGTAGTTCATGCTTTTAGAGATGCTGTTTTGCACTATATCTTTACCTGTTCAGATGTTCTAGATTTTATGTGTCTGTTCTGTGACGATTGATCGTACTCTTGCAAATGCCGTTTTCTTCAATTCTTTTTGCACTTATTCGCTGTACAAATCTAATGCTACTTGGTCTTTATGGTAACTGATAAGTAAAAGTGCTATTCTGTACTTATTGTACAGAATAAGTTAAACTGTACATTGCAGTCTAATATATTCTTTATAGTAACCAATACTTCACATTCTTGTTACTGACTAATCGTTCTATCAGAGAGGATTTTGTACTGGTTCCTTTACAGTACTTTTTCAATTCGTATTCCTACTGCCTGAATACCAAAGATTTATTTCAAAGGAAACCATTGTTTAAAATAAAAAAACAGGAATCTAGCTGTGCTTATCCTAAGAAAACTTATTATTTGCAATCTTATGATACTTATTATCTGCAGTAACCGATAAGGAAAAGTACTAGTGTTCTTTTACTGTATAGAATAAGTTAGACTCTACAATCAGTAAAGAATAAATTTGACTGTACAGAAATGTGGTTTTCTTCAATTCCTTTTGTAGTACTTCCCTGTTTAAATCTGATGATACTTACGACAACAAACTACTTACGATTAAAAAGTAGTGTTTTGTACTTACAGTAAAGAATACCTTACACTATAAAGAATAAGTTACTTTTCAAAAGTCACCCCTCAAAAGGGCCACATTTTGTTGGGAAGCATTAATGGACGCCTAATAAGCATTAATAAGTTTCATTATATGTAAATAAATAAATAAATGAATAAATAAATAAATTTATATATGTATGTGTGTATGTATGTGTATATATATATATATATATATATATATATATATATATATATATATATATATATATATATATATATATATATATATATATATATATATATATATATATACTGGTGTACAAAACCTAAGGACGGATGTTTCGGTAAACGATGGCACAGAATCAAAAGCAGCAGCTTCTGGGAATTTGCATAGAATTTGCATAAAGGCATGATGGAAAGCGAAACAAGGTGGCGACGCAAATTTTTAACTACTGCACTTGGGGGTCACGTGACGGCGTAGAGACCGGTTTGCTGGCATTCGGTGCATGCAGCCAGTTTGTGCTGGACGTTCCATTTCAACAGGTCGGAAGAACGTTGCGCTGTGGAAAGTGAGGTCACGTCTAGCAGACGTCATTTAGAGGATTTCCCACGTGAACGAATAATTGGAAAACTGGGGAAGGGCCCTAAAGTTTGCTAGGGAACTGGACATAGCCCGCAGCGTTGTTTCCAGGCTTTGGGCAGTGAACAGTGTAGCAGGCTCAAGCTAGGAGATCGTTCTCGCAGTAAGACGCCCGAATACCATTGGTACATTGTTCTAACATGAAAAAGGAGCCAGTGCAGTTCATCTGGTCAAATGGCAAGTCAGATCCATGCAGCCACAAGAACTCAGATATCCCGGTAAGATGTTGAAAGACGTTTGCGACAGACAGGACTATACGTCCGAAGACATGTTGTGTGTGTCCCACTTACGAGAGTTCGCCGTACCGAAGGTTTGTAATGGTGCCGTCTGCATTGCCATTGGACCGAGGACGACTGGTCCAATTCCCTCTTCATAGATAAAAGCCGCTTCAGTCTTTTTCTGATAGTAGATGGCAACTGATATGGCGTAAAGTTGATAGTGCTTGTTGTCCAGAAAATATCCACGTATGGGACTGATAGGGTACTTGTGTAGCATCATGGTATGAGCAGGCATCATGGTCAATGGCCGCACGCTACATCCGCTTGAAATATGGACCATGATCACTGCACGGTACATTGCTGAAGTTCTGCTGTCTCATGTTCGTCTTTTCCGTGCTGCTGTCGGCGATAACTTTCTGCCCATGGATTATAACGTGCCTTGTCACCACGCCAACATTGTCCAGGTATGTCTGGAGAGCGAGGAGTTTAATCGTATCACGTGGCCAGCATGCTCACCTGATCTAAATGCAACAGAAAATGTATGGGATGCCTTGAGGCGACGTCTTACTGCTTGCCCATATCCGCTGCTAAACAAGCCGTTCCTCATCAGGCAGTGAAAGAGGAGTGCGACAAGTTTCCTCGAAACCTCATGGATCACGACATTCAAAGCATGCCACGACGAGTGGAAAATTTTATTGCCCTGCATGGGGTATATATCCCTTACTGACATGTCTATCCGGGGATTGCCTGTCGTTAGTAATCTGCATTCTT
>OU015490.1:50060382-50062882 GCA_907164885.2 Dolomedes plantarius
GATCTTTTAAGTTCTAACCAATCACCCACCCAGAGAATAAGCAAGCATGAGTCAATGTATATACCACGATCAGGAAAGAGGAATTAATCAAGGTTAGATCGAAAAAACTCTATTGCATTAACTTTCCTGGAACTTTTTAAGTATAAATTATCCCCCACAGTGAAAATAGAAAACTTGAGAAAACACCGAGGCTATATACTTCGATTCTATAATACAACAAGGATTAAACAAAATTCCATAGAATAAACCTTTTTGCATTCTCTTTCCTGGATCTTTTAAGATCAGATTAATAATCCACACAGGGAAATAGCGAACACGAGAAAACACTCAAGCTAGATACTACAACCTGGATTCATTCATCACAACTAAAAACCGCCCTTTTTTTCTGCGGAATTCGAATAATCATTAGAATGCAACTACCTCATTACGATTACGATTAAAAATCGCTTCTTTTCCAAAGTATCTCGGAACAACAGTTCAAGTTATTACAATTTAGTTTTCTTGTTGTTTTGCATATCTATGTGACATGAAGGGGGGGGGGGGGCTAAAAGACGATCAGTTAAAAGCCCACTACGGTTAGATGCGAACATCCAAGCCAGTGCGGGAAATGAACCCGCAGACTAAAGTATATATATATATATATATATATATATATTTATATAATATATATATTTATATATACTATATATATATATATATATATATATATATATATATATATATATATATATATAAGTGAGAGCACCCTAGGCATTATCTCACAGTGAGACACAAGAGAATCTACGTAATAAAGAAAATACACTTAATTCTCGCAATACCGATATCCAATACAAAGTTAACCCCGTTAAAACAATCTTTGGGGAAAATTTACAATCATTTGAATGCAAAATGACATTTTATAAGTTATAAGTAAATGTTTTGATAATTATTAATATTTTATAAATTGAAGATTAATGTCTGAAAAGGTAACTGCAAATAGACTTAAACACCTGCTAAATAGGATCAAAACAATTTGAATTTTGTGGTAATATGCATAAAAAGTGTAATGTTACTTAAATACAAAGAAAAATGATGAAAATTTAAAAGTCTTTATTTAAACGTTTTAATTTCTGAAAAGGTAACTGCAAATATACTCAAAAACTAGCAAAATAGATTCAAAACAAATTTAATTTTGTGGTCGTAGGCTACTCAAAATGTATAAATAAATACTGAAAGAATTAGAGTTGTCATGTCTACGTGCGTATTATTTTACGTCTACTTTCCTATACAAATA
Source organism: Dolomedes plantarius (assembly GCA_907164885.2). Taxonomy (NCBI): domain Eukaryota; kingdom Metazoa; phylum Arthropoda; class Arachnida; order Araneae; family Dolomedidae; genus Dolomedes; species Dolomedes plantarius. The sequence goes on from OU015490.1 coordinate 50,061,656, forward strand.
CAAAAACAAAATACAAAAATAGCCGTTTGCTAATCTGTGATTAAAGTAATATTGTGATAAATATCTCCTTATCAAAACACTGGGACGAAATATCAATATCTTAATTGGTAACGACAAACATACTCAAGCAATTTAAATTTTGTGATGATAGAGAAAAAAATGAATGTTATCCAAAATAAATACTGAAAGGATTAGACTTATATGTCTACGCTAACTTTATTTAAACGTCCACCTTCCTATGCAAAAACAGATTTAAAAAATAGCAGTTTGCTAATCTGTGATTAAAATAATATCTGGAAAATATTAATTACTGAAAATGTAACTGCAAATAGACTCAAAAACTAGCAATATTGACTCAAACAATTTAAATTTTGTGAAGATAGGTATAAATAATTTAATGTTATTCAAAAATAAATACTTAAAGGATTAGAATTTTCTGACTACGCTCACTTTATTCTTTCTATGCAAAAACAGATTTCCTATGCAAAATAGCCGTTGGCTAATCTGGGATTAAAATAAAATGGAGATAACTATCTCCATAGCTTAACACCGGGATGAAATATTAATTTCTGAAGAGGTAACTGCAAATAAGCTCATAAACTTGGAGAAATGCTCTGTATATTTTACAGCCAGAGAGTATTAACTTCGAAATGCTTTGATATGTTTAGAGTTCCTTACACCACCCTACATCACAATAACTGTCCCTTAAATAATATTTGTTCTCCCTTGTAATATTGTTGTAAGTGTGTTTAACTAATGTTTAAAGACTAGTAACTCAACAATAATTAAATACAAGCTTTAACGCAAATAAGACAATTAGATAAAGCGGATAAGACTGTCATAATGTATTTTTGTAGGCAATCTGTACTGATATTTAAAATAATATGATTACGTAATCTTCATGAGTGAATGAAGGTGGTCACGTGGAGCAGATTTTCCTACATCGTCGTGGACACGATTAACAACTGCTCCTCTTGTGCAATTTCGTCCTAATCTGTTCTTGTTTCTGCAAACTGAACTGTTTTTGTTTCTCCCTTACCTTTACTTAATGTGGTTCGATAACAAGGTGATCAGAAACAAGTCAATAAATGTTAATATTGTTTCAGTATTCCGTTTTGGTCGTTTATTGTGTTAAATTTCATGTTTTTCACGAAAAGGCGCCCTCTGGGGGACATTTTGGAACTAATTTTTTCTTCGAAATTCCATGAGCGCATCTCGTGTATAGCC
>OU015490.1:50067882-50100382 GCA_907164885.2 Dolomedes plantarius
TTAACTAACTTCCCGACTAGCTAGACATTTGAAACTATTAGAATAGCTCAGAACACGATGACAATGCATTATTTTAATACTTTTAGCCATCTTTAAGCAGTATTGAATTCATTTTCAGTTAATTTTGTTTTGTAGACTGCTGCAGCCATCTATCGGCCGGGACCGAAACAAAAAGTTAAACGCAAGTTAACTTCCAATTCTTGATCTAAACGATTGATTACGCATTTGATCATTTTCTTTCAAGTTCATGGGATAATTCATTAAAATTTTTTATAGTATTTATTAATACATAGAATTGTCAAGTTTATATGATTCAATAGAAAATTTAAAAACATGGTATATAAAAAGTTCTTTTTATCTAGTAATTATTTTCAATTTAATAAACTAAAATTCTAACAAGGGTGCTCCAAATTTCTAATCTCATTCCCTAGAGTGGCGTGAACGTAAAAAGTTTGGGAATCCTTAAGATATAGCATAAGGTATGGGCAAACTTTTAAAACAGGGGTACTGCTAACGAGACAGTTTTTTGGGAGCACAGAAACTTTACGAAAAAAGGAATACAAACCTATTTTCCTGATAGTTAATGGTTTAAAACTAGACTATGAATATTAACCAATTTCACATATAGAGCGAAAAATTTCTTTTCTAGTATTTGAGTGCAAAAAATGTACGTAAATCAGAAAGTTTTGGATAATTAAATAAGTTTTAATCAAAATGTTATTCTATTAAATACGATAGACATTTTAAATTACGAAGAGAACATCTGGATGACGCTTAATATGCATGAAATTAAGCACTCGAGTTACACGCACTGCTCTGAAAAGTTAAAAATAGTTAAAAAAATTTGTAAATATTCTTTATTTCTCTTAAATTAATGTTTATTTGGTGGTAAATTCTGTTTATTTACTGTTTCAATATGTGATCACCCCGGGAATTTTTCGACAATTGTGGTCAGCTTGGCGAGAAATTTGGCGACATTTGATGACCTTTTCCGGTGTTCAGAAAACCAACCATATTTCACCGAGGCAGCTTGGTTATCGAGTTCTGGAGTTTTCCACACCTAGAACTATAGAGAATGTCGCCAAGGGTATATAAACAAGCCGTATTACCCTCCAAAAAATTTCCATTCATTCATTTCTCAGTTGAAACTTAGCTGCTCTGTGCGAACTGTTTACTTGCAATTGTCCCTGCGTGTATTGTATCTTTTACTGAAATTCGTTGTAGTCCTAGATTACTGATTGTAACATTTCAGAACTGTTTATGACCAAAACTCTGGTACCTGATCCAGTGCTCTGGAGCAGATTGGCGAAATTGTTGAAACAGATGTTTACTTTCGGCCAGAGACTCGCACACGCTAAAACTGGAAGTGTCATAAAGCTTTCTTTACTATTTTGAATTATTAAATACGTCCATTTCTAGCCGAAACAGGTCGCTTACACCAATCTTCAATGCATGGGATGGTATTAAAAATCACTTAAATTAAAAACGTTGATTCTAATAAATCGATAAAAATCTAAACGGCTGAAAAGATTTTTAAAAAAAATTGGTTTAAGCGACATTTTTTAGTAAACATGGAAATATGAAAATGTAACATAGACTCATGAACAGATAAAATGCTAAAATTTTTTAGCTACGTATTTTGAAAGTTTGAAAACATAAAATTCAAACAAAACCTGATTGTAATATTTATTTATTTATTTATTCCAGACGATGATCTTTTCGTTGTCTAACTGAAAACCCTGCGAATTACCGAGTTAGTGGACGTTTCTGAAGCACATAAGGCTACAAGGAACTAGCGAATGCAGAGTTGAACAAGTGAGTTTTGATTGTTCCGTTTTCTATTGATTAGTGTAAAATTTTAAAAAAATAGGTGAAATAAAGCTAAACCTTATTTCAAGTAAATTTTTTCATTCACAACAAGTTATAGATGTGATATCGTAAATTCACCATATTTTCACCTAAAAAATTAGAAAACAATCGGAAACAAATTAAATTAAAAAAGTTTTTTTTAAAAATACAGCTGTTTTAAACGTCAGTAAACAATTTGAAAATCTGTATTTCAGTTAATAATTAACGAATCGCAATGCAATAAGTACAGACACGCCAGGTTTTCTTTAACACCAGAGAAATGTTACACAATTAATAACAAATATGTCCACCAGATGGCGCTCTTCTGAAAAAAATAGAGGATTAAGATGATAATGCTTCAACAGTGCTTTAACAGCTAATGCCAAGCTTCTTGCCGTCACTATATCTTGTTTTGTTGTTTGCGGTTTTTTTATGGCGGCCATGTTTGTAGGTACGTCAATGCTATTGCAGCACCATCTGGGGGACATATTTGAGGATAATAATGTAATTTTTTTCGGGTATAAAAAAACCAGAAATTTTATCATGTGTGTCTGTACTTATTGCGTTGCCATGCGTTAATTAGTCACTGAAATAAGAATTTTTAAAATGTTGACTGCCTCTTGCATCACCCGGTATATACACTGAAGTGCCACTGAATTAGGGATAGCAAAGCCTATGCAAATTGTGTAGCGCTGCGCATCATGTATGCGCAAGTGAGGACGCTGTGGTAACTGCATATATAGCGCGTACTGTGGTTGTTCTGAATTAGTTGTTGGAATTGTCAGTATGGGCAAACTGCTTGATTTAGACGCCTTCGATCGCGGACAAATCGTAGGTGCGCGACTCATGGGCCATTCAATTTCCGAAATCGTCAGACAGCTAGGATTTTCAAGGTCTACAGTGTCAAGAGTATACCAAGAATACATGGATGGTGGAAAAAAAACTAGAGATCGGGCAAACTGCAAAGGACAATTAGCCTTGACAGTGCGTGGTGAGAGACGGCTCAGGCGTATTGTACGTAGCCAGCGAAGCCAAACATTAGCTCAAATTACCACCCAGTTTAATGACGGTGCCAGTCGTACAGTCAGTAAACGGACTGTGCAACGCTCGCTTCACCGTATGGGTTTCGGGAGCCGTCGACCTACGAGAGTACCATTGCTCTATACTCGCCATCGGGCTGCACGCCTTGCCTGGGCAACAGAGCATAGAGACTGGAGTGTAGAGGACTGGAAACGAGTAGCATGGAGTGATGAGTCTCGATTCCGACTACGTAATGCCGACGGGAGGCTGAGAATATGGCGTCAGGCTCATGAAGCCATGGATCCTGCATGCGTGGCTGGAACTGTACAAGGGCATAGTGGCTCAATCATGGTCTGGGGTGTTTTTTTCGTGGCACAGTTTGGGATCTTCGGTGCGTGTACCAACCTCCCTCAATACAATTCGGTACGTAGAGTTGCTGGGTGATCACCTCCATCCGTTTATGCTGTTCTGTTATCCGCACGGTAATGGAGTTTTCCAGCAAGACAACTGTACCTCTCACAAGTCCCGGTTGGCTACTGGCTGGTTGGATGAGCATTCCTCTGACTTCTCTGTCATGAATTGACCACTTAGAAGCCCAGACTTAAATCCTATTGAGCATCTTTGGGATGTTTTGGAACAAGGTGTGAAAGGCCATCACACAGCCCCAAAGAACCTTACTGAATTATGGACAGCTTTAGCCAATATTTGGCAAGCCATTCCCGTGGAACGTTTCCAGAAACTTGTTGAATCTATGCCTGGTCGTGTGGCAGCCGTTATCAAGGCCAGAGGAGGCCCAACTCGTTAATAGGTAGGTATCCCTAATTCAGTGGCACTTCAGTGTATATACAGTGCCGTAACTAGCCATTCCTGTGACCCGGGGAAAAATTTGCTTATGCGCCCCTTAATTAATTAGGTTTGGGAAAAGTAATAAAACAAATACAGCATTCTGAGCCCCCCTTTAAAGTGGGCCATGGGAGGGGGCTCCTGTTGCCCCTGCCTAGTTACGGCACTGTACTATATGTATATATACGTATATATCTATATGTATATATAGATATATACACTCATGGACAAAAAAATTAGTGCACCAAGAAGGAGTCGTCAAAATAAAACGAAATTTTACATACGTAATGACAACTCTGGTATAAGTAAATGATAAGAAAATCAAAGAAAAAGGAAGCAGTTGGCTGTACACGTGCATTTCTTACGATGTGGTGGTCTTCTCGACGACTGGTCTGTCGAGGGCGTCCTGAGCCTGGTCTTCGTGTACATGACATCTCTCGGGTCCACTGGTCCCAACACCTCCTCACAACATAATCAGAGCGGCCTAATGGACGAGCTACTCGCCTAGCTGACCACCCAGCATCCATCATCCCGACGATACTCCCCCTCTCAAACTGCGACAACTGCTTATATTGTCTTCGAACACGGCGTAATGGCATGTCTATCTCAGCTCTTCCTTGGTAAATGATTCAGCACACTGTAACAAGCTTTGGTTACCTGTTTTATACTCCACAGAGTACGATGTTCAACGCACTCTACCGGCTATACGTAATGCGCAATCACGCTGCATTTCTAATCATTTGCATATCTCCCCGACATGTACCTTCATTGCAAGTTTCGTTACGATCCCGCAATTATTTCTTGGTGAGCTAATTTTTTTGTCCATGAGTGACCATACTTTGTGGGCAAAAAGTCCGTATAAACTTTAAAAATTCCCAGAAACCGGAAAATTAACCAAAATAAAAAGGTTTGCTGGGTTAACATCGCTAGGTCACGGAATTTTTGTTGAGACAGGAAAAAAAAACCTTCAAAAAACAGCCGACAGGTGGCGCTGACTTACACAAGTCAAACGAAAGATACGCAAATAACGAAAAGATTGCTTCTAAATCGTTTAATACCGCATTAGGTGTTCCATATGACCCCCACCACAGGGAATAAGGCATTGCAGGCTAGTCAGAAGTCCAGAAACGGCAAATTGCAGCAGGTCCGGATGTATACATGACACCTCTCGGCGGATCGCGGAACAATGGTGAACTGGTTGTGGATTAGGAGCGCACGTTCTTATGACCATCTCATTTGCATATTTCCACAGAATTCGCTTGTACCACCGCCACCTGTCGGCTGTTTTTTGAGTTATTTTTTTTCCTTTCTTAAAAAAAATTCCGTGACCTAGAGATGTTAACCGAGCAAACTTATTTTCATTTTGGTTATTTTTCCGGTTTTTATGAATTTTAACAGTTTATACGGACTTTTTGCCCACCCGGTATATATATCCTATGTATATATATATATATATATATATATATATATATATATATATATATATATATATATATATACAGTCTAACCTCCATATATCGAAGTAGCAAAATGCCGGAAAAAAATTCGATATATAGAAATTTCGATGTATAGAACTGATCTTAGTTTTATCATAATTCTCCTAAAACTTTAAAATTAAAGCTAATTTTCGTATACAAAACTCCATTTCTAATTTATATGCGAATCACATTAAATGAAAGTTAATAACTAAAAATTGAATTCATATTAAAGATTTATTGAGTACTATATACCTTTAAAAAAACAATCCAGACAGTACTTACAGTGATTACAGTTACATTCTTTAAAAAAAAACTACGAATATCTTGCTGAACAGCCATTTTTGCGGAAAGTTCATGAAAGAAATGCTCTCAGTTATTCAGTCCAATAAAAACTTCATCAGGGACATTTTCCGCGAATTAAAGTCCACGACGTATTGTTTCAAACGCCAAAAATTGGGACATTTTATTCTAAAGTGGAATAAAATCTCCCAAAATGTCGTGAAAAAAAATTTCGATATATAGAGATTTTTTCGATATATAGAAACAGTTTTTCTATGTAATGAACATGGAAATTTGCTAAGAGTTCGATATATAGAAAATTTCGATATGGGGAAGTTCGATATATGGAGGTTCGACTGTATATATATATATATACATATATATATATATATATATATATATATATAGATATATATATATATAGATATATATATATATATATATATATATATATATATATATATATATATATATATATATATATATATATATACAGTGGAATCTCGATCTACCGTTTTTCAAGGGACCGACTGAATTGAACGATAAATACGGGAAACGATAGATCCGGGAACATAACAAAGCAATATGATCGTCGGGACTGGGTGAAATAAACAACACATACGGGAAAACGATGATTCGGAAAACGATCGATCGAGATTCTACTGTATATATATATATATATATATATATATATATATATATCAGGCCTGTTTCGTGCATTTTCCTCAGTGTTGCTGGTTGTAGAGATCACTGAAAAAAGAAACTTTAAATTCGTATTTCAATTAACAGTTTTATAGCATTTTTGCTCGGATCGTGTTAGAGATTTAGAGGAAAAGTAAAATGCGTGATCGTTAATATTTTTAAAGTGCTTTTAATTGCCGGATAATGATGCGCTAGCTGGTTTAGACGCATTTTTAATTTCCGAACTATTTCTGCGTAGTTGTTAGTCGCCATAAATTTATATCGTTAATATATTTTATTAGAACTGAAGTGCCATGACATTGACAGATCTGCGATTCTGCCTTTTTCATGTTCGCCGAAATTTCCAATAAAAACAAGTTGTGTAGCAATTCCTTGGTGACGTAAAATAGGGGAAAAGTACAAGTAATATTATAGTACCTTGGCGACGTTTAACAGAGGAGAAAAAAAAAATGCGATATATCAGTGACTTGGCGACGTTTAACAGAAGAAGGAAAAATAATGAATTTAATCAATAACACCTTGCTGGTTATATAAAATCTAGCACCGAGTTTTGTTCTATATTTTATTTATAAAATAAATTTCATTTAGAGACGATGCTTTCTCAAGCTCTTGCTGACAGGTATGATTTATTATATTCCTCCAGCGTGTTAAATTGTTCAGTGGCCCAGTTCGCAAGAGCAATGGGACAGTGATCCGAACGTCCCTGGTTTGATGCTCGTCGCTGCAAATCCACCACCGTGTTCACTACTGGTGGCCGGGGCACGTAAATTAGGGCGTGGCTGCAATGTCCTCCGTGTTCTCAAATTTACCTCTGGAGGTGTGGGGTCAAGTGTTCCCGGCTCGTCACTCCACTCAGTTCAAAATTACGTGACCGGTCATTTAGCCAAGTCGGACTCCGACCCTTGTGGTGCTAATTCAAAACAGGAGCCGCACCTTCATCGCCCATAGCCTTTGGGACTTGATCTGATGTTGTTATCGGTCAAGTGGCATAAGCCACTTGACCGATAACAGCAACAACAATAACAAATTTGTAAGGTATACGTAAGATTCGATTCACAAGAATCGAACTTTTGAGTGAATGAATTAAAGAAGCTGCTTGAGATATGCTAATTTCGGCATACGCGCTTGGTATAAATACCATGCAGCTTGATTAAAGAGAAGAAGGTTTTGTTAAGGTTGATAGATAAGCGAGTTAAGGGAGCTACGAGGTAAGCAGCTCCAGGTGTTAGCCGGCGCTAGTGCTTAGGGGGCCCAAAATTTACGTGGCTGTACTGCTGGTTTGACTCTCTGCTGGTTTGTGAGTACTTGCAAAGTGTATTTCTATTGAATATTAATATATATTCCGTACAAGTAGTACGTATGCTTATTGCTATAAAAGCAAATTCTATATGTGCAACGAATTCAATAAACATTGTTTCATGTATAAACTGTGTTTGTATCAAATTCATTTAGAATGCCACTTCAAATTATATACACCCAAGTCTGGGTAGAAGTGAGCTATTCTCTATAAATTGTTCAACTAAGCATGAAAAGCTTTTGGAATTTTTGAATTTCAGGCTTGTCATGCGTACTTGAAATTGATTTAGATTTGTCTGAATTCTTTCCAGTGGTGGTTTTGGCTACGCAAAAAAAAAACAAAGCAAGAGAACGATATAAATACAAGAGCAATGATAAATTTTTTGGGGGGTTACTTGTATCAAAAGTTCCTTCATCTGAGTATTTGAAATAAACGGAAAGTTGAAAAATATGTTTTATAATTTTATAATACCATTTTATGCAACTTCTGGAAAAAACTCAAGTACTTGAACAAAAATTTAAGCCTATGGAAAAAGGAGAGAGAGCTAGGTATGAATCCTGCAAAACATTCAGCTAGTGATCACTCAACTGGATACATCGACAACGCAAGGCATTTATGTAACAACTAGCTGAAAACCCGCACTTCGCTACGGAGTACATTCAAATTAAATACAACGGTCAATGTATGCAATTTATGCCAAAAGAAAATAAATAAATATATATATATATATATATATATATATATATATATATATATTTATAATAAATACGACGATCAATATAAACAATTGATGTAGAAAAAAAATATATATTTATAAAAAAATCGTAAGGGATATTTTTATAGACAAAATAATGTCCAATCGTCTGCCGCATTCGCAAGGAAAAAAAATATTTTTTTGTCTATTTATTTGTTGTGCACGTGACGATAAATTTATTTAAAGTACCAGAAAAAGAAATCATCTGATCGGCATTTAATAAATTAAATTCTAAAAATTAATCCTTAAAAATTCACCAAAAATCAGAAAATAGAGGTAAAGATTCGAAAAAGATCCCATTTTAAAGGAATTTTTATGATCTTTCTCTCGATATAAATTTTATAACCCTCAAATTATTATTTTAAATGCAAACTTAAAAAAAGTTACTGAAACAGCTTAAAAATTTAATTTTAAAAAATCTAAGAAGAATTTTTCAAAAATCTCTCTCAGTGCACTCCTACACTATAAGAAGAATCGCCATGCAAAATTTCAGCCCTTTAGGTCCAGCGGTTTGATCTGTGCGTTGTATGTCAGTCAGTGAGTCAGCTACGGAACTGTTTTATATATATAGATACTGTGTTAAGTTAGTAGAAACGAAAGGTTTAAAATGGCAGTATACGGCATGCTTTACATCACATTTATATGTCACATAATGTTAAATACATACTCTGATAGAAGAAAAAACTATACATATTTGACAGTTTTATCCAGAAGTAATAGAAAATACAGAGGGAAATGAATTTCAGTATCTTTCAATAGAATTTTTAAAAATATTTGGTGTGGATATTTGGTTAAATATTTGGTATAAAATGCGTCTAAAACTTTTTCTATATTTTATGCTTCAAAATTTAAAAGTCTTTATGCTTCAAAATTTAAAAGTCAAAATGATTAAATTGAAAATTTGCTTGCTCGACTAAATATCCATAGCATTGTCGATTCCAACAACCGACCGTTTTATACAAAATTTTAAACAGCATCATTTGTTGTCATTTTGCCTTCTTAATAAAGCGTTCACTTTCATCTTAGTTTATCAGCTACTACCTAATTCTGTTGAACAAAAGTACGTGTTCGAAGGGCGTATTGCATGCTGACGTTTTTTATTGTTTCTTGATGAGGTTTTTGGTAATGTTAATAAATGTTATTGTTTTTTAAACAACTTATAGAGAATATGCACTTCAACCCTTACTTGGGTATGTATATCTTGAAGTGGCAGTTTAAATAATTTCGTTCAAACACAGTTCTTACATAGCAACAATGTTTATTCAAATATTTTCAATTGTAAATTTTGCTTTTCATCATAAAGCAAGCGCACTAGCAAGCGCAAAAAGTAGCGCACTACTAGTACGAGATATATAATATTTATGCAAGGGAAATGCAATTCAGTATATTTTCTGGTATAACTATTCATGGAATGACAATACAACTTGACATACTCACAAATACTTCGACCAGCAATGCTGCTTTGTAAACTTTGGGCCTAACAAGAACTCGCGTAGGTTTGAAGCAACCTAGCTATGCCTCGAGCGGCTGCTCGCAAAACTCAACTATTATTAAACCAGACTCTAAGCCTAGCTCCAGCTCGATACTTCGTTTCGTCAGCTCTACTCCTCCTTCCACTTCCTCTCACTTCGTCTCACTTCCTTAACACTTCGTTTCTTTAATCTAGCTGCTTGGAATTTATACCAACCGCGTATGCCGCAATTAGCATATCTTAAGCGGCTTCTTTAGATTTATTCACTTAAAAGTTCGATTATTGTGAATCGAATTTTTTGTAAACCTTACAAAGTTTCTACGTATTGAGTGGTGTTGGGGAAAGTATCATTTTCTTTTTCCTCCCCACAAGTATAAAAATGAATCCATACTTAATTTTATGTAAGCATGTTTATGTAAAACCCTTATGCATACTTTTAAGTGAAAATTTGAATATTAAACAGAGCAAACATTAAAATAGACACTATTTTTTTTTTTACTAACTTTAGAACATACACAAGATCTTAAAAAAAAAAAAAAAAAAAAAATATGTCTTTTAAAGTCGAAAACGTGATACGAAAAGTGAAAATTATTGGGTTTTTTTTTCTATAGAACTAAACGAATAACTTGTTCATTCCATTTTTGGTACGAAGTTTCTTGTTCCGTAATTATGGTACAAAAACGACTTCTAGTTTTTAGGCCGATGTTTTACGAAAGAAAAAAAATGTTGCTTAAAAGTTTAACGCAAAACAAAATACTGAATAAAAACGTGAATAACTAGCATTAAATAACATAAAACATATATTTACCATTTGCATAAAAAACGCAAGGAAAAGTTTTAGGAAATTAAGACCATATTCAAGCATAAAAATGGTGGTCGAAATTTTCCAGTTTGTTGCTTACCACATAAAATCTATTACAAAAAACTTTTTAATTAAATTAAATATTTACAGTTTGATGAATATTTTCCATAACTAATTTTTTAATCTTAAAACATATTCTCTATAGGACCGAAAACATTTTTACTTTGCGCATGCATAAAGTTAAGTTTTATATATAAAAAAAAACTTGAAGAATTTCATAGGGAAAGTGACGAAAAAGTAGAATTTTGGCGAAAAAATAATGTAATACTTTTGTGTTACATGGCTAAAAAGAAGTCTTGAGAATAAAAAAGATAGCATTTCAAGGCATCAAGTTAATTTGTGTTTGCTTCAAGCAAAATAAATTTTTATGACTTGGTTTTTCACCTTACATACATTTAAAAGACTTAAATAAAAATTACTCAATGTACTGATTAGAGAATAATTTCATTTGATCTTTTTGGAAGACCTAATCATTTTAAAGAATTTCTTTTAAATTACATTCCTGTCTGCAATAGATTTTATCCTTTTTTTTAACTTCAGGCGCCTGTTTTCCTCATTTTGATTCCCAGGAAGAAAGACGCCTTTTTATTTTTTTAAATACTTCCTAGACTTCTTTTTACATAGGTTTTTCTTGCACAAATTTTTCCTTTTGCGCTGCTTTATTCGCGGAATCAATTCCATTCACAAGAGATGTTTACAAAGATTTAATTAAATTGAATGGTTTAAAGGTTAGCAGTAAACAAAGATCCTAGCCGTGTGCTGTTATATATATATTTATATAAGACAAAGTTGAAAGTGAAAAACCAGAATACGCTATAATACACCATGCAGCCTGAATCTCAAAACATGAAAAGATAAGTATTTAAAAGGTTTTAGACAACATCTCTTAATCAGCGGTGCCGATACTGTCTAAAAAACCAACGGATTGTTTCTGATAAGTATGATCTGACCAATAAACATACTTAGACACCGTAGAGATAAGACTGAAAAGCCAAAACATAAAGTTAAAATATCGATGAACATTATTAGTAAAGGGCATTAAAATAAGTTACTTTCAAGTAAGTCACTAAATGCTGCACTTTTATTGAAAGAAAATAAATAAGACAAAGTTGAAAGTGAAAACGAAGCATAAGCTATATTACACCATGCAGCCTGAATCTAAAAACATGAAAAGATAAGTATTTCATTGGTTTTAGACAGCATCTCTTCATCAGCGGTGCCGATGAAGAGAGCCGATGAAGCCAGCTAGGTGATTATTCATAATCGTCTTTTAATATGCATACTCATAATCATCTTGGTACCAATACACTGCAACGAAGGCTTATCTTAATATAACTTAACTAAATATTTCAATGTTTACAAGGTTGCAAAAAATTCTAGTTAATTTTTATCGATACACTGAAAAGAAGGCTAATTTTAAGATATTTTAATTAAATATTTCAATATTTGTAAGGTTGCAAAACATTCAAGTGGATTTTATCAATACACTGAAAAGAAGACTTATTTTAGAATAATTTAATTAAATATCTCAATATTTACTTGGTTGCAAAAAAATTCAAGTTAATTTAATCAATTCTCCGAAATGAAGCTTTTTTCTAAAATAATTTAACCAAATGATTCAGTGTTTATAAGGTTGCAAAACATTCATGTAAATCTCATCAATACACTGAAATGAAGGCTTATCCTCAGGTAGATCAAATTAGTATTTCAGTATGCATAAGGTTGCAAAACATTGAAGTTTATTTTATCAAACAATGAAATGAAGGCTCATTTTAAGATATAATTTAACTAAATGTTTCAATATGTACAAGGTTACCATAAATTCTAGTTTATCCGTATACTGAGGGGATCGGGGCGGGGGTGGGGCTGAAGTTTGCAGTTTGTACTGTTAGTGATGGCCCTGTGACCCTAAAGTAGGTTCCCTAAATCAGGTTCTTCATGTTATGTGCCTTTGGGAGTAGGTGGGTTTATATTTATAAGTTATCAATACTCTGAAATGAAGGCTTCTTTTAAGAAAACTTTTCTAAATATTTCAATATTTACAAGGTGACAATAAATTCAAGTTAATTTTATATATACACTGATATGAAAGCTATTTTAAGTTAATATAACTACATATATTTTGATATTTATCAGGTTTCAAAATATTCTAGTTATATTATAAATACACTGAAATGAAGGCTTATTCTAAAATAATTTAACTAAATATTAAAATATTTATAAGGTAGCAAAATATTTAAGTTACTTTTGTAAATACACTTATATGAAGTTTTTTATAAATAATTTAACCACTCATATTTCAATATTTATAAGGTTTCAAAACATTCAAGTTATATTATAAATACACTGAAATGAAGGTTTATTCTAAAATAATTTAACTTAATATTTCGATATTTCTAAGATTGCAAAATATCAAGTTACTTTTATAAATATTTTGATATGAAGTTTTTTTTAAATAATTTAACAACTCATAATTCAATATTTATAAGGTTTCAAAACATTCAAGTTATATTATAAGTACACTGAAATGAAGGTTTATTCTAAAATAATTTAACTTAATATTTAGATATTTCTAAGATTGGAAAACATTCAAGTTAATTTTATTAGTACACTTAAATGAAGACTTATTTTAAGATAATTTAACTAAATATTCTAAATGATTCTTGTTATTTAAAGAATTAAGATTTCGAATAAATTTTGCTTCGTTGTTTTCAGAAGTAACATCACTACGTCTACTGAAGTAAAATTGTTGATGACAACATTCTAAATAAAATCTTTGAAAATACAACTCCCATAATGGCAACAGAGTTTCATTGTCGAATATCATGATTGGATTAGTGATGTTATATATACTCTTTATTGCATATAGAGCATAGAATCTCTAATTTCAAAATTCGCTGTTCGATTTCCTGACAGAATAATTGCATTTTATACAGAATCTAAAAAATTTACGAATCCGAAGAAACTGTGATGCCACCGCATCAGATTATAATCGTGCACGAAATTAACACACTTCTTGTGGCAACGGTAAAAAGAAAGAAATTACTGCAAACAGCGTCATTTCTGAGGGCAGTGAAATTTTTATTAAAGTTTCTCGATAGTTCCACTAATCCGCAAAAGAGAGAGAGAGAGAGAGCACCCAACAAAGGAAGGGGAACTTTTCAAAAGGAAATCAAGTACTGTGAAGTTTTCAGTAATCTGGTTAAACGTCCGCTTTAATCGCATTACGAGTTATTCGGAAAGTTGCCGGAGCGTAAGTGAAATTGATGGAGTAAGGCGACATGGAGTGGGTGAACAGGCTGCAACTGTCCAGACTGATTAATAGCAGAACAAAGTTCTCTTATCAGCGCAGAATATTTTGGAGGGGAATTATGATATTCGCAAACATTATATATAAATATGTATAGATTATAAATATGTGTGCGTGTCTATATATATTTATGTAATTATACTTACGTAAATAAATTCACACACACACACACACACATATATATATATTTATATATATATATATATATATATATTTATATATATATATATATATATATATATATATATATATATATATATATATATATATATATATATATATATATATATATATATCTATATCTATATATATATATATATATATATATTTATATATATATATATATATATATATATATATATATATATATATATATATATATATATATAAAGTAATTTTTGGTTAGCTATATAGATACAATTTGGTAAATTGAGCATAAGTTGAATAGAAAATTTTTTGTCACATGTAATAGTCAGATTTAATAGTTATAAAAAATATTATAGGCTTCAAATTTAAAAAAGGAACTTAAATTAAATTAAAAGTTTTGTTTGTATTATGGAGTCACTTTTCCATTCGCTGTTTAAAGTGTGAGGCATTCACACTTTAAACAGCTATACTTTATTGACTTATTTTATCTGGAAGAAACATAAAGGTGTGTCAATATTGCTCCCTGGTGCCGCCTTCTAATTAGTAAAAGCTACCCAAGGGGGGTGACATTTTGAGGGCTCGTACCTTCTCCCACTCACTGACCTCACAGAAGGACTTTCTGGTCTACGTAATTAACATGCCTACATCTAGCCTAGACACGAAGTTTAAGGAAAATTTAAAATGTAATTTCTTTTTAATAAAGTTTCACTTTGTCTTTTAAGACTTTAAATGTAGGAACTTTGATTAGACATATAATTAACATGTGATATAGTACAATTTTTATTTAATCATTTTTAAAACTTAAAAACATAAGCATTTTAAATGAATATTTAAGGTATAGTAAATTTTCAAACGCCTATTTTTATGGACTTGTTTTTCAAAACTGCAATGAAGGTAAAATAATTTAAGATATTTTATCATAGAAAAAATTTACTAGTCCTCAATTTGACCTTTAACTAAGGAACATCTCGATTCAGTGAAAATTGAATGTGCTATATCTTTCATCAAAAAGAGTTATTCGTCCTTTAATGAAGTAATCTCTATTTAACGACTATTGAAGATGCAATATCCATCAAAAAGATTCTTCTTATCTAACGTAAAGGAGCAATCTCGTTTTAGGGAATATTTAATGTATAATAGTTCCGTAAAAGGTCTCTGAAGCTTTTTTTTCTCGACATTTTATGAAAGAACTACGATGTACCGCATAGTTAAGAAGCCATGTCTTTTAAAACGATTACTGGATAAATTTTCAATCCTTCATGATTCTGGCAGATTTAGTAATACATCGTATATCTTTCAATAAAATAATAAAAAAATTGTAATGACCGATATCGCTTTAAAATATACTTTAGATATAATACTCGTATTTTTTATTGCTTGTTTGTTTGTTGAGGGGTGCCATTGCATCAAGAGAGGTTGGACTTCTATCAGGTCCTCGAATTTTGACCCGAGTCTAGTGACGAGAACGGACCACTTGACCCCGCACCTGCAGAGGTACTGTTGAGGAACTTGGAGAACATTGCATCCCCGACAGGTTTTCCCCGTGCACCGGCCGCCATTAGTGTACACGTTGGTGGTTTTGTCATAGACAGGCATCGAATCAGCAACTTTCAGATCGATGGCCCGACGCCTTTGCCGACAGGGCCACCGCGTAGAGATCTTTTACTGGTTCAGACAAATGAAAAATTTTGAAAAACTACTTTTTTAAAGAAAAAACTCCTGATTTAACGAAATTTTCTCCCCAGCAAATAAGAACGTTGTGGGTCCGAAGTAGTCGAGTAGTAGCGCGTCGGTTTTGGGATTGCTCCGATCGAATACCGATAAGCGCTATTAAATACCTTTGTGTCTAGGCCGGATATGGGCACGTTAAATCCATAGACCGGAAAGTACTCCTTTGAGTTCAGCGTGGGGAAGGTACAATCACCCCCAGATGTCGCCACTGGGGGTGTTCAGTCAAAATTGAAGAGGCACCCAGCCAGTTAAAAACTTTATTAAGAAGGCCAGTTAAAATCTAATTTAGAGGTTCGTAATCTAAACCGAGCCCTTGGAGACAAGGACAAATTATTTAGAGAAAAGAGTTTAATTCCCCTTTCAGATCAACTAGAGAGAAATTATTAGTGATTTTACATATTTCACGAGGAAGCTTGATATTCTAACTGATCCGGGAACGATAGAAAAACTGGAATGGGCTTGAAATTCATTTTCTGCTGGTTCTGACTGTCATTGGAGAGATTTCTCTAGAAGAAAATAATTCTCTTCACGAGTACAAAAATTCGAAAGCCTTTGTCTAATTTAAGAAAATGATGACATGTAAAATAAATATTTTTCCGATTCTAACTATATATACTAATACTCAAATTAGGCCCAAGGTAGCCTAGTGGTAGCTCGTCAGCTTTCGGTACTGGGGCTGCTCGGATCGAATCTCGGCAAGTGCTATTAAATACCCCCGTGACTATCTAGGACGGATAAGGTACGTTAAATTCACAGACGGGAAAGTCCTCCTCTGATCTCAAGGAGGGTGGGAGAGGGTACGATCCCACCCAGATGTCTCTCTTGGGGGTGCTTGATTGAGTTGTCAAAATTTAGGTGGCTCCTTGCTAAATCGGACTCCGACCCTTGTGGTGCTATTATAAACCGGAACCACAGTACTCAGCCCGAACCCTATATTGACCTGGTCTGGAACTTCCAGACACGTGGCATTAGGAACAACAACAAGAACAACTGAACTTTGTTCTGAGTATATTCGCCGATTCACACAGCAGTTTTGTTGACTGCTTTACTGCGGGAGCATCACATAGGGGAACTAACACTACTCCCTATGAGAGCACAGCAGACGAACATCCATGCCTTAACCGGTATTAGAACCCGGGCCTGCTTTGTTGATGAGAGCGATGGTAACTGATATATAATGTAGATAGCAACTTTGCGAATTTTTCTCAATGAAAAATTAAGATATGATATTTTACGTCAATTTCGTTACTATGCGAAAATTGAGAAAATATGCTGTTAAAGAAAGATACTTAGCGATAATAAGATGATAGCGATGGTAACTGCTATACAATATAGATAGCAACTTTACGAATTTTTCTGAATGAAAAATTAAGATATGATATTTTACGTCAATTTCGTTACTATGCGAAAATTGAGAAAATATGCTGTTAAAGAAAGATACTTAGCGATAATAAGATGATAGCGATGCTAACTGCTATACAATATAGATTGCAACTTTACGAATTTTTCTGAATGAAAAATTATGATATGATATTTTACGTCAATTTCGTTACTATGCGAAAATTGAGAAAATATGCTGTTAAAGAAAGATACTTAGCGATAATAAGATGATAGCGATGGTAACTGCTATACAATATAGATGCAACTTTACGAATTTTTCTGAATAAAAAATTAAGATAGGATATTTTACGTCAATTTCGTTACTATGCGAAAATTGAAAAAATATGCTGTTAAAGAAAGATACTTAGCGATAGTAATATGATAGCGATGCTAACTGCTATACAATATAGATTGCAACTTTACGAATTTTTCTAAATGAAAAATTAAGATATGATATTTTACGGCAATTTCGTTACTATGCAAAAATTGAGATATATGCAGTTAAAGAAAGATTTTCGATTTTTAACAATATTAGTTAAACAATATCGATTCGACACTAGTTACTGTACATTATTGAGTGAAAGTTTACAATTTTTCGTTTATTCGAGAAGTTTTACAGCAAATTACGGCAATTTTATGATTTAGCCAAAATTGAGTTAGTGTGCTTTTAAAGATGGATACTGTATTTTTAAAAACGTTAGCTAAACAATCTCGATTCATTGCTCATTACTGTACAATGTGGAGTGAAAGTTTTCAAATTTTTCATTTACTTATATTTTAAGGCAAATAACGGCACTTTTAAGATTTAGCAAAAATCTATATATATAAAACGTGTTGGTCCGCTTATATGGCGCCCCCATAATAAAGTGGCCAGCAAAACCGCGGTGAATTATAGGCGAATGTCTTCGTGACAAGTGCCTCCGCATTTAAAAAAAAAATATATATATATAAAACGCGTAGGTATGAGGCACAAAATTCGACGATATTTCTATACTCCGAATGGCAACGGCTGCAACTACCACATGTAAACACTAGCGGCCGCACGCTTTCAGTGCGCTATGAGCGCACTGAAATCAGGAATGCTCGAAAGCGAGCTGTACGATGAAGTGAAAATTGGGAACAGTCTCAAAAAACAAAGTGAAGAAGAAATAATTCATTAAGAGAGATGCGTGAAAGAGAGAGCATAAATGATCGCGAAGTTAGGCTTAACCGTCGCAGGCATAGCAACCTACAGCCAGTAATAGTTAATTTTCTACACTTTTTTCAGTACTTGCTGAATTTTTACTCCATTTTATAAGTTGATTAGTGGAAGAAATTTTCCCAACAATTTATTATTTGATATGATTAAGTGTAGATATCGGAATTGTGAACAATAGTACATACAGAGAGTGATGTAATCCACACTATATTTTAGTACTTGCTGAATTCTTACTCCATTTTTAAAGTGAAAAAAATTTTCCGCAACAATTTCTTATTTGATGTAATGATAAAGTGTAGATATATTAATTTTGAAAAATAGTACATACAGAGAGATATGTAATTTTTAAAATCATTGGTGTTGGTTTTCTCAGTCTTATCTTTAACTCTGAACTGAAGTAATGGAAATTCATATTTTTTAATCACGATGTTTCAGAATCAGCCTTATGAAGAATACCCCTTAGCAACGTATATTTATGACGACAGGTAATGGTAACATTCCTTACATATGTTATTTTCAGTTGAGTTGTTTTGCAAAAGCGACCATGCTGGTCGCGCAGCGGCTAGTTGAGATGTAATGCTTGAAGCATACTGGATTTTTATAAACGTTAATTTAACAAATTCGATTCAACGCTAGTTTGCATACAATGTGGACTGCAATTTTGCGAATTTTTCAAATATTTACTATACTGAAATTTACGGCAGTTTTACGATTTAGCGAAAATTGACCTATTATGCTTTTATAGAAGGATACTGGATTTTTAAAATCGTTAATTAAACAATCTCGATTCATCGCTTACTACTATACAATGTGGACTGCAATTTTGCGAATTTTTCAAATATTTACTTTACCGAAATTTACGGCAGTTTTAGGATTTAGCAAAAATTGAGCTATTATGCTTTTATAGAAGGATACTGTATTTTTAAAATCGTTAATTAAACAATCTCGATTCATCGCTTACTGCTAAAAAATGCGGAGTGAAAGTTTATGATTTTTCATTCATTTGCGAAATTTGACAGCGAATTACTGCAAGCACTTTAAGACTAAGTGAAAACTGGGTTATTGTCAATTTAAGGAAGGATGCTGGATTTTTAAAAACGTCAATTAAACAATCTCTATTTATCGCCTATTACTATACAATGTGGAGTGGAAGATTACAATATTTCAATCATTTGCGAAATTTTACGGCAAATTACTGCAATTTTAAGATTAAGCGAAAATTGTTCTATTGTGCATTTAAAGAAGGATAGTGGATTTTTAAAAACGTTAATTAAACAATCTCGATTCCTCGCCTACTACTATACAATGTGGAGTGAAAGTTCACAATTTTTCATTAATTTGTGAAATTTTACGGCAAATGACTGCAATTTTAAGCGAAAATTGAGTTATTGTACTTTTAAGGGAGGATACTGGACTGTAAAAATCGTTAATTTCACAGTCTAGATTCATCGCATACTGCTATACAATGTGGAGTGAAAGTTTACAATTTTTCAATTATTTGCGAAATTTTACGGCAAATTACTGCAATTTTATGATTTAGTGAAAGCTGAGATATTATGCTCCTAAATATAGACATTGGATTGTTAAAAATTCCAATTAAGCAATCACGAATCAAAGACGCTATATTTAAGTTTAGACTAATATCCCGCAAAAACTTTATTGGTTCAATTTTAGAATCTTTTGTGAAGCACATCCAGTTTAAAATTCATTTGAGATTGCATGTGCTAACCCTATTGGATTCGCTCACCTCATTGTTTACCTATGGAGAAAATGTGTCCATGGATTGATGACTTGGACTGAAAGATTTTCTTTTAAAACTGCACATTCTTTTAAAATTGTAATAGAGAAAGAAATTTTACACCTTCGTGTATATTTCGCTTATAAAAAAAATGCAAATAATAATTCATAATTTAAATTATTCGGGGAAAAAACCTGGTATCGTGTGTTTTAACCGCTCATAAATTCCTTTGGCGGATGAAATGTATAGAATTAATTCTGTTGCAATCTGCAGAAAAGTACGGGATATCTGAAAATACCATTTTTGTTTGTCTATCAGCATTTATGGAGATGTCAATAGCAGACACATTTTCACAATAGGTTAACAATGAGTTGAGCGAATCCAATAGAGTCAGTTCACAGCAGCTTAAGGGCCTGTTCACATAGGAGTGCGTTGCGTTGCGTTAAGGAAAAGATGACGTTGAGACGAAAATAAACCAATCATAGGCGTTAAAAATTTCATTGCTAATCGTTTGGAGGCCTATGATTGGTTTATATTCGTCTCAACGTCATCTTTTCTTTAACGCAACGTAACGGACTCCTATGTGAACAGGCCCTTAGACGCATCCTGAGGTAAAAGCAAATACTGAAAAATTTGAAATTTTACGAATCTTTTATTCATTTACGATATTTTACGGCATATTACGGCAATTTTAGGATTTAATGAAAACTGAAATATCATGCTCTTAAAGAAAGATACTGGATTTTTAAATCCCTTAATTAAGCAACCTTTAATTAAACCTTTAATCGATTCAAATATGCGATAACTAATTTTAGACTTATTATCTTTCAGAAAGTTTATCGGTCCAATTTTACCAATCTTTTGTGAAGCACATCAAGGGTTTATTTAACGATTTTAATATTTATTTAAACGCATCCATAGGAAAAAGTAAATACGGGAGAAAAAAAATTGCAGTTCAAATATATTCCCTTTCTACCGCCTGAAATATTTCAATTTGTAATTACAATTCCCGTTCGGAACAATAAACACAGACACAAAAGTGCTGCTATAAGATAATGAACACAGTTCAAAAAGATTTCTGTCATTTCAGTTCCTGAATATATCCTCGAAACCAAATGAAAAGACACAAAGGGTCTTAATTATGATCATTAAATCTCTTTATGTGTTACTCGATATTTAATCATCTTTAAAAACAAGTCTTTATCTTATTAATTTTTTAACATCACTCGAACTTTATCTTGATTACTTTAAGAGGATTTATTTCGAATCGGAGCCGAACACAAATGATTTATTAAATGGTAATTAACGATCTGAGCCGAAGTCGTCGAGGTTCAATCTAATTTTTAAACTTGAAATTCACTGCGCGGAGTTGAGTAGACAGCGGGAAAGGAATTAACTTTTAATTTGGCGACTTTCGTCGCCCTTTGTGGAATCAATAAGCGAGTGAAATGAGAGATGATGTTAAAAGACTACTCCCAAACAGGGGAAATTAATCTATTTGTCAACGACTTCTTGAGAGAAGATTAGGAAAAGATTAGGACAAGAATGGAGAATGTATTAGCTATGAAGCCCTTTTCTGATGATATGTTGCAGTTTGGTTTCGTTCGACGATATACGGGGATGACTACTCCGGAAAACTGCGTCAAAATTTTATTTACCTTTTAGTTTAAACAGATCTCAAATATAACAAACAGTCATGTAGGACTACAACAAATTTCAGCGAAAAACTTCAGGTTTGAAATAATGCACAGAGGCACGATAGCAGGCTTACAATTCCCACAGAGAAGCCGAGAACCAACTGAGAAAAAATGAATGAATTTTAACTTTAAAAGCAGAGTTCGAGACGCTCATGTACACTTGGCGACATTCTCGATGGTTCTAGAAATGAAAAATTCCAGAACTCGACAACCACGCCCTCTAGGTGAAATCTGTTTGCATCCAAAAGCTCGCCACATATCGCCAAATTTGCCATCACATTAAAATATGAAGCTCAATGACAGCAAGGAAACGTCATTCAACACAGAATAAACATAAATTAAAGGGAAATAAAGAATAATTATAAATAATTAGATCTATAGGGTGTCCATAAATTATTGTCGGGGTATCCTTACCTCAAAACTTTTGATTTAAGAAAATGGTGAAAAACATTATTACATATTCGTAAAGTACGACATAAAAAGTTTTTTTAATGGCAAAAGCAAAGTTATGAATACTCAGATTAATGAATTTTGAGCACAAAGTTAGATAGTTTCCTCATAGCAGCCTTTCGTGGCACGTAACACAACGAGAAGGAACTCAAGTTCCCGCCAAGTGTTGTTCAGCACTTGAGGTTTAACACTTTGGATCGCAGCAGCAATTATGCGCTTGAGTTCATGCAGTGAGGACAAATGGATTTTGTAGATAATGCCCTTGACATACCCCCCCCCCCAAAAAAAAAGTCCAGTGGTGTGATATCTGCTGATCCCGGATTCCATCCACTGAATGGGTTCATCTCGTCCACACCATCTGTTGAGAAAGGTCATGTCCAGGAACTCGCATACCATTATGCCCCAATGTGGTAGTGCACCATCTTGCTAGAATATCACATGTGGCTGACGGCATTGCAACTGGGGAACATCATTTAACTGTAGCATGTCGAGGTAACTCACAGAGTTTACTGCTTTCTCGATAAAGTAAAATGGCCCGATAACTTCAGTGTACGATGAAGCACAACAAACTTTTACCTTCGGGCCATCTCTATCCAGTTCTTGGTATGTGTGAGGTTTCTCTGAGCCCCTCTGCACTGCGAAGAAACATTTCTTGGACGAGATCAACATCTTCCCGTGAAGTTCTCCGTCTTCCTGCTCCTTTTTGGTGTAGGACGCTACCCGTTAACTGAAACTGCTTTAACCAACGTCGGATAGAATTATCTGAAGGCGGAACTTTCCTGTACGTACTCCTGAAGCGATGCTGTGTAGTGGTAAAGGTTACCCCGTAAATGCTGGAGAACACTTGGCGGGAACTTTAGTTCCGTCTCTATGGGTTATGTGCCTTGAAAGGCTGCCATGTGGAAACTATCTAACTTTGTGCTCATAATTCATTAATTTGTTACCATGTTTTTATTTACTCGCTTTCTTGTTTGTGTGTGTGTCCAGTACAAATCTTGCTACCGATTTTTAACTAACTTCCCGACTAGCTAGACATTTGAAACTTTTAGAATAGCTCAGAACACGATGACAATGCAATATTTTAATACTTTTAGCCATCTTTAAGCAGGATTGAATTCATTTTCATTTAATTTTGTTTTGTAGACTGGTGCAGCCATCTATCGACCGGGACGGGAACGAAGTTAACTTCCAATTAACTTAATTTTCTTTCAAGTTGGTGTGATAATTCATCAAAAGATTTTTAAAAAGTATTTATTAACACATAGAATCGTCGAGTTTATATGATTCAACAGAAAATTTAAAAACATGGTATATAAAAAGTTCTTTTTGTCTTGTAATTATGTATTCATAACTTCGTTTGTGCTATTAAGAAAACTTTTCAAGCTGCATTTTACGAATATGTAATAATATATTTCGTCATGTTCTTAAATCATAAGTTATGAGTTAAGGGAACCTGCACAATAATTTATGGACACCCTGTATATACAGCTATTTATAGCAATACTGTTCGCCTTTCGCAATCATTAATGACAATTTCTAAGGTGAAGCAAACACATAACGGTATTCAGGGAGTTTTCAGCCGTACGCGAAAAATTTGTGACTTACTGTAATTAGAAAGATTTAGCGGAAAAATCAGGTGTTCTCATCAAATTTCCAGATATCACAACTAAAAAAACTGATAGTTGACAGAATTTTTTTTTTCATAACACAGCAGCATTTGTCTTTCCGAAATTTGTCCAATCCACACTATTAGTTTTTACCTTCTTTATTATAAAAGCATCATATAGATGAACAAATATCACTCCTTATCTCATTATAATAATTACAAGATAAAAAGAACTTTTTATATACCATGTTTTTAAATTTTCTGTTGAATCATATAAACTTGACAATTCTATGTATTAATAAATACTTTTTCAAAAATTTTTTGATGAATTATCCCATCAACTTGAAAGAAAATGAAGTTAATTGGAAGTTAACTTGCGTTTAACTTTTCGTTCCCGTCCCTGCCGATAGATGGCTGCACCAGTCTACAAAACAAAACTCAGTGTGGCTGTTTTTAGTGCCTTATACAGCAATTTAATATTTTGTGATCTCTTAGAAGTTCTGTTGAAGAGGTTAAATTCCTGCTTTAAAATGCCGTTATGATATGATATTCTTACATCGCACCCCTACTAGAACAGTGTTACATCTCAAAATAGCCATATTTTCAGGAAGAGCTAAAGAAGATATATGTCGAAATTTCCCTTCTTGTTTTATGAAGGCCTATGATAATTTTGGGAAAAAATTATTCTTCGAATCACTTCTTCGAATCACTTCGAATCACTTCGAATGCAAAACTGTATACAATTAAAGTTGTTTTCAATTTTTAAACCATGATTTTGAACTTTATTTACAAGATATAACCCTATTCTAATAATCTCATTTTGTCAACATGAACTGAAAGGCTTGAGAGAATGCTGTCATATTTCTATGCTAATACACAATTTATCTAAACTTTTCACAATACAAAGAAAAAACCTTGATAACATGAACAGCATGTTAGAAAAAAAATACAAATTTATTTTCCAAATAAAATTTAATGAACATTTTTATTACAGGAACATTTTAATACAACAACATTAGGCACTGACAAAAATCTTATTTTCATTCTTCGCGCATGAGCAAATTCCCCCTCCTATTTGTTGAAGAAGGTAATAAGCGCCATCTAGGAGACTGTGTTGGTACTAGGCTTATAACATTATTCGAGAATGAGAAGCACTTCTTATAAAGCATTGTGGTGCAATTATCTCAAAATCGAAAATATCGGAGATGTAATACTCTTCTAGCAAAAGTGCGACATGTTTGGACGCGTGTAAAATGTATGAATTTAGTTCTTCATGTGATAATTTTTCTGGTTCACCATGGATGCGAATTCTTCACACAAAATGCCGTCTTCATCTTCAGAATGCTGTATAGTCTCATCAGGGAAACGTCTCTTCATAAGAGCTGTAGCAAAACTTGGAACAGATTTTGTTGGGACATCAATTTTTAGGATCAACAATGCATTTCATTATAGCCGTAATATTGTCACTTTTTTCACGATTCAAAAGCTTGTGAAATTGGCGTTTTCACACTTTATACGAATTTAACCTTCAGCTTACGGGGCCAATTTTTCCTATTCCCTCATTAGAACGGCCATTAAGGAGGTTATATATACATATATATATATATATATATATATATATATATATATATATATATATATATATACACACACACACACACATACATACATATATATATATATATATATATATATATATATATATATACATACACACACACACACACATATATATATATATATACATACACACACACACACACATACATACATATATATATATATATATATATATATATATATATATATATATATATATATATATATATATATATATATATATATATATATACACATACATATATATATATATATACATATACACTGCTGGCCACCCAAATTGCAACACCAAGAAAGACAAGAGATATCACAAAAAAAATTTATTTTGTAGATAACATGTTGACCAAGTATCAAATGATTAAATTTATAGACTTCTGTGAAGTGTGGTTCCTGCCAAAATCAGTAGCCAGAGTAGCCGCCATTGTTGGAGATCACCGCTGCCACACGCCTCGGCATTGATTCAAAGAGACTTTGGATGAGTTCTTGGGGTACAGCAGACCAAGCAGCTTCCACACGTTGCCAAAGTTGATCTGCTGTGGCAGCTGGGGATGGAATCTGGGTCAATCGTAGAGCAACCATGGAAAGCATGTTTTCTATCGGCGATAGATCCGGTGAGCGAGGCGGCCAGGGAAGCAATTCAATCTGGCGATTGACGAAGAACCGTTGGACACGTGTGGTCGCGCATTATCCTGTTGAAATATGGCTGTGGGCAAGCCCTGAAGGCAAGGAAGGACAACTGGCTCCAACACCTCGGAGATGTAGCGCTGGCTGTTTAAAGTACCGGCAATGCGTGCTAGAGGTGTGCGAGAGTGATATCCAATACCGCCCCATACCATAATACCCGGTGCAGGACCAGTGTGGCGGTGCATAACGCAGCTGTTCGGCATCCTCTCTTCAAGGTGTCTCCAGAATCGAATGCGACCATCATGGTGTTGCAGACAGAAGCGTGACTCGTCAGTAAAGACAATTTCATTCCATTCTGCCGTCCACAAACTTCTGTCATCGCACCATTGGCGGCGGAGACGTCTGTGGTTCTGCGTCAAGGGTAGACAAAGCAATGGACGTCTTGCGGACAGACCACTCTGCTGTAAACGGCGTCGAATGGTACGCGCAGAGCACTGGATGATGCGTTACAGGCTGCATATGCTGTGCTATGGTTCGTGATGTGACTGAGCGATCTGTCACTGCCATGTGCACAATTTGCTTGTCATCACCTGAAGTGTTGCGCTCAGGTGGATGCGATCGAACACGCCGGTCCGTCGTACCCTCCTGCATCCAACGATCACATATCCGCATTACAGTTGTTTGGTTTCGTCCAAAACGACTACCGATTTCCCTGAAAGATAATCCACAATCTCGGTAGGCCACTATCCTTCCTCTGTCGAACTCGGATACTTGATCAAAAGATGATCGCTGTTTTCGACGAGGCATAATTGATCGTTTTTCTTAAAAAAAACCACAAGAAAAACACAATTGCCGAACTTGAAATCGTCGAAATCTCCAAGCCTTAAATAGTGCTTTGAAGTGGCGCCACAGGCGCGCGTGATGTGCGTCTGCGCTGAAATTCTAATCATTTGCATATCTCACCTCCGCTAATGCATGTTGTAAATTTCATGTTATTTGCATGTTTCCTTCAGGGTGTTGCATTTACAGTGGCCAGCAGTGTATATATATATATATATATATATATATATATATATATACATTCTTAGACCCGCATTCTTGGGATACATGCTATCCCAGCCAATAAGGAAAAGGTTAACGCAAACTTTTGTTTTGATCCACAATATGTCTTGAATAAATTTCGAAAACTGATTTCCCAAATATTTCACAAATTAGAAAAATATATAAAAATTCAAATTTCAAAGCTTATTTTATAAGGAAACTTTAAAAAATGCAAGTTTCGGATATCCCGAAAATAGTGGACGGATATCGGATGCGGTTCAGATTTCAAAAACCGCATATGACGGTTAAGGATATATACGTTTTGGAAACCCTAATATGATACGTCTATGATTTAAAAAATACTTTCAAGCTTTAGAGATTTGGTATCATAAATACCAATGTCAAATGCGTATTTTTGAAACCGAATTCATTGATGTATTACGCATTATATAGAAGGAAGATTTATGGCAAAAGACTACTATGAGAATACTAGCTGTATACCCGTACTTCGTTACGGCGTACATTCAAATTAAATACAACGGTCAATCCATACAATTAATGCCAAAAATATATATATATTTATAATAAATACAACGGTCAATGTATGCAATTAATGTCAATATATATATATATTTATTTATTTATTTATAAAAAAATCGTAACGTGAATTTTTATAGTGAAAATAATGTAGAAGAAAATATTCAAATTAAATACAACTTTCAATGTATGCAGTTAATTTGTATGTTTAATATCCGTAAAACATACTATTTGAATTAAATTCTTAAAAGACTTCCACCTCAATTAGTCTAGTGGTTAAATTTTATAATTTTATTTCAATTCTTTTTGTCCATTTATTTCGTTGTTATGCACGTGACGCAAAATTAATTTAAAGTATCACAAAAAGAAAAGAAACCACGTGATCAGCATTTAATAAATTAAATTCTAAAAATTACTCTTCAAAAATTCACCAAAAATCAAAAAATGGAGCTAATGATTCGAAAAAGAATTCATGTTAAAGGAATTTTTATGATATTTCTCGTGATATAAATTTTTATAACCCTCAGATTTTTATTTTAAACGCAAACTTAAAAAAAGTTATAAACACAGCTTAAAAATTTAATTTTATAAATGTAAGAAGAATTTTTTCAAAAATCTTTCGTAGTGAATCCCTACAGGATAAGAAGAATCGCCTTGCAAAATTTAGGTCCAGCGGTTTGGTGTGTGCATTATCTGTCAGACAGTCACTGAACTGTTATATATATATATATATATATATATATATATATTTATATAGATTAATGATAGCACTGTTGTTCAGGACATGTTACACATATGAGGCGTTGAAAGGCAAAGTGGTGTAAGTCACATTTTCAACTTTTTTTATTTGAGGGCAAAAATGTAATCTCCATGTTCAATTTAAAGTAGAATTGAAAAGAATTATTATTTTAAATATTATAATAATTACTATGAATTATAATTTGTTCAATTTGTAGTGGAATATTTGTAGTTTTTGCAGTAAAACACTTTTGACTTACACCACTTGACTTACTGACTTACACCACTTTGCCTTTCACCGCCTCATATATGCATAAGTCGTGAAGCCCCCCCCCCCCCCCCCAGTAAAAAGGGATTGTGATAACACCCAATCCTATCTTTATAATGATTAAACATGGCTAGACATAACTTTCTGATTAGACTTTCTTATAAAAATTATGTATCAAGTAAAAAAAATAGGAATCCGATAAGCTATTTAGAAAGTGATTGCTTTCCGAAAATAAGGGAAGTTTTGGAAAAATCTCAGCAAATCTTTATAGCTTTAATAAATAATTCATCATTTTCTCAGAACATGGCGGTAAACTGTTATACAAATGAATTTGTAGATTGATATTTTCATCCATATTCAGTTTTTCCCTTAAATGTTGAGAGAAATATTACATGCAGTGATGGGGGAAAAATTTACTTTTCTTCAGAGATTTCCTTTTGATATCCTCTCAAAATGAAAAGAAAATTTTTGTATAAGAAAATAGATGTTGTGTCTCGAAAGACATGCAAGAAATAGAATCATTAAACGAATTCGGCTACAAAGGAGAGCGAGATGAAAGTTCGTAGACATTTCTGAAGCAAAGAATTGCAGTGTCGTGGAATTGCTTCATAAATCATTTAGGAAAAAGGCAGGATAGGTTAAGGGAAAAAGTATATTCATTAATATATTTTTGAAAAGTTTTTCTTTCAATTCATTCAGGCGTTTGTTTTGCGGGAAAGAAGAAAATAAGTTAGAAAAAGAAAGATGAAAAAGCAGAGCGTCGTTTAACTTGCTAACTCTCGTTTACCGTTGCAGTTATAAGGCAAAATATATGCGTAAAAAGTACTTTTAAATAATACAATCCTATTAGAATCCGATATCCTAAGCTTGAAATATACACCCGAAAATCAGCGGAAAAAAATATACGCTGCTTATAAACATTGTATTTGTTCGATTTGCGGATGATTCGAGATAACTACTAGGCAAATTTATTTTCTCGAAAGTTTTTAAGAGATCACAAATATCACTTGTCCTGTAATTCACGGAGAAGCCGAGCGTCAATAGAAAAAAGGAATAAGTGAATTTTTGGAGCCGAGATCGGCATACTTATATACTCATGGCGACTCTCGATTGCTCCAGAAATGCAAAATTCACAGAACTCGATAACCACGCCACCAAAATGAAATCTTTTCAACCCTTCAGCGGGCGCGCCAATTTTTGGAACACCAGCTGGCGCGCGTAGAACAAAGTGCAACGTCTCTTTTAACTTTGATTATTCTTTTTGTAATAAACTTATTTTTTCAAATTGAAAATAATAATTCAGTGTTTTATGACAAGATATATGATGTTGATAATATTGAGATACATTTATAATCAAAGGCCAAAGAATGCAGGTACAATCGTCTTATTCCAAAATTGTCCGGTTTATTGGATCTAAGGACAACTTGCGAATGGAATCCTATTATGTCCAAAAACCTAAAGAAACAATGAGAATGTTCGTCTTCGTGATATGCGGGATACCGTGTAATAGCTGCACATTGGATCGACGAAATCAACCCCTGCTTTTGTCGTATTGTAATCCAGTATAATCACTGGTTTACCACGGTTAAATCACGACTAACAATGAATGGAAAGGAATACAAGGGTCAGCAAATTCTACCTGCAGTAGAAAGGGTGTAGTTATAAATAGAAACTGCTTAGAACATTCAAACCGTATACGTAAAAACAAACCATTCAAAATTATGAAAATGTTGCACGCGTCCGCTGAAGGGATAAATCTTGGGACACCCACAAAATCACGAAATATCGTCAATTTTGTCGCCAAGCCCACCCAAATTCTCGAAAATATCGCCAAAGGGTCACTTATAAAAATTTAACTCTCTATGATAGTAAACTAACGATATTTAACACAAAATAAACACAAATTAAGGAGAAATAAGGAATATTTACAAATGTTTAGAAATATTTACAGCTATTTACATCAATATTATAGCAAAATCCTGAATTTGTAAGTCTGTAATTCGAAACTCTAAAATTAGCTCACGATACCACCATAGATACCCCCAGAAATGATTAAAAAGATATCAAAACAATGTCATCAGTAGCACCCATTATTTCTTCTACACATCATAACTTCTTACATTCATAACTAGCTGAATACCCGTGCTTCGCTATGGGGTACATTCAAATTAAATACAACGGTCAATGTATGCAGTTAATGTCAAAATATATATAGTATATTTATTTGTAAAAAAAAATTATAACGGATATTTTTATAGACAAAATAATGTAGAAGAAAATATTCAAATTAAATACAACGGTCAATGTATGCAATTAATTTGTGTGTTTAATATCCATAAAACATGCTATTTTAATTAGATTCTTAAAAAATGTCCATCTCAATTAGTGTAGTGGTTAAATTTTATCTTTTACTGAATTTTAATATTTTTTTGTCAATTTATGTCGTTGATTTGCACGTAACGTAAAATTAATTTAATGTATTACAAAAAGAAAAGAAACCACGTGATCAGCATTTAATAAATTAAATTCTTAAAATTAATCTTTAAAAATTCGCCAAAAATCAGAAAATGGAGGTAAAGATTCGAAAAAGATTTCATTTTAAAGGAATTTTTTATGATCGTTCTTTTGATATAAGTTTTATAACCCTCAGATTGTTATTTTAATGCAAACTTTAAAAAAATTATAAAAAAAGCTTAAAAATTTAATTTAAAAAATCGAAGAGGAATTTTTCAAGAATCTTTCATAATACACCCCTACACTATTCGAAGAATCGCCATGCAAAATTTCAGCCTTTTAGGTCCAGCGGTTTGGTCCAGCTTGGCGTTATCTGTCTGTCAGTCAGTCAGTGAACTGTTATATATATATATATATATATATATATATATATATAGAGAGAGAGAGAGAGAGAGAGAGAGAGAGAGAGAGAGCGAGATAGTTAGACATAGATATATAGATATAGATAAGAAGCAGTTATAGATGGATATGTCATTACATTATCTCATATTAACTCTTATTTCAATGTAAAATTGAAGTTAGATTCATTTCTTCGCCTATGAGTTATAGGTTATCCAGCGGGTTATGGGTATTCTAGTCTAGTCTCCATTGTAATTTACCTCTGTACTTACATTTCAATTTCACTGTTAGCGAGAAAAGGTTTATAACATGTATGTAAAAAAAATCATACGAGTTCAAGACATAGCTATCAATTGCATGCATCTCTCGTCTCACGGAAAGTTGTTCTCTGCTATCTATCAACGGTTGTTGGTTTAACTTTAAGTTAAATTTTATCACTTCATTCCAACGTGAGGCTTAATCTGAACTATACCGATCAGACTATGCTAAAGAGTAACTAGACTCAGTGAAGTTTCCAGACTAATCATCTCCTAGAACTTCTGGAACTCTTGAACTAAATTTTCCCGGCCAATTTGTAACTGCACGCTTGTCTCTGGAGAAGGCGATTTAACAAGCACTTGGGGTGACGGAAATTAGTAGTGTAGTCTCAAAATTGAGCGCCTAGCTTCATATGATTGATGCAGAGCCTTTATAATAAAGCAGATGTGGAAGTATCCAAATAGCTCCTCCGGAACTCTGTTTCAGATGTTCTTATAGATTAAAAGGTCTTATAAATCATTTTATTTTAAAAATTTTAAATCAGCAAGAGAAGAAAGTTGCTTTTATAATTGACTAACATGCTATTCATTATCCATTCCATGGTTGATGGAAATAATTGTGTTTCTATGACTAAAGTCGAGCATTAGAAAACCATCGACCTTCTTATGGATTGCAGTGAAAATGTTGTTTCACAGTGAGTTTCGCTGCTTTTGTTACTGCGAGGTTGAGCACTAGAAAACCGCCAGCTTA
>OU015490.1:50105382-50120382 GCA_907164885.2 Dolomedes plantarius
TTTCACTTGCTCCAAATTTTAAAATAATTCATGTTATGCAGTGTAATATTAAAATGAGTGATATTTTGGGTGCTCTTATAATTTTGTTACACACTCTATATCTCATAAACATGCATGCATAATTATATATTTACAAAAATTCAAGTGAGTTCTGTTGTGTTATAGCTACACGCCATATCTTTTCTATTCACCTAACACATCTTCGCACAAAGGAAGTTTAATATCGGTATTTCCTCAGCCATGTCTTTCACACTGGCTAATATTTATCACACTTTAATTTCCATCATTATTGGAAATCTGGACGTGACAGGATTGTTCTCGTACCCTTCTGACATAAGTTAGATTAGAAGCGGACGTGACAGGAGACCACTTAAAGATGATAGTGAGAAATCTTTCGGAAATAATACAACTTTCTCTTTTTTTCTTGTCGTAGAGCATAAAATGTTTTATCGAAATTTGAGAAAATTACAAGTTATTTAAAACTCATCCTAAAACTCATCCTATAAACACCACTAATATTGATAGCTGTTTCCATTATTTTGATAACCACCTGTATATATATATATATATATATATATATATATATATATATATATATATATATATATATATATATATATATATATATATATATATATATATGTATATGTATATATATATATATATATGTATATGTATATATATATATATATATATATATATATATATATATATATATATATACATATATATATATATATATATATATATATATATATATATATACATATATATATATATATACATATATATATATATATATATATATATATACATATATATATATATATATATATATATATATATATATATATATATATATATATGTATATATATATATATATATATATATATACAGGTGGTTATCAAAATAATGGAAACAGCTATCAATATTAGTGGTGTTTATGAATGTGCTTCGTATTCTTTAAAAAATAGTCTGGAAACCGGTATTTTTTTATATAATATAGTGTATGTATTATTCTACTGTCAGGTAGCAGTATTGAAGCTAAGGGCATCGTGCTTTTTGGGGGAAAAACGTAAAATGTCAAACCTTGCAGACCTTGCGAAAAGGGCAAATTATTTGAGCGCGTTAAAATAGAAGTATCTCATACTGCAACCCCCATGATAATGCGTGTGTTTCGAGCGATGGTATCAAAAGTCATGATAGCATACAGAGGGCACAGGAAAACATCCTTTGCCAAATAGAATAGTGGACGAAAGGGAGAGCTGAGTGGAAGAGACGGACGCGGTATTGAAGCGGATTGTGACACGAAGAAAGTAAACAACTGCAACCAAAATGACCGAAGAGCTCAATCAACATCTGTATGTTCTGGTATCAACCACTAAAAGTAGAAGGGAACTTCACAAAACAAAACATTTCCAAACAAAGCATTTTATTCCCTAGCCAATTGTAATAGATGCCAATACAAAATATCGTCCACAATGGTGCCACGAACACAAAACCTGGTCCAGTAATATGTCGAAAAACGGCATTTAGTCCGACGAATCGTTGTTCACATTGCTCTTCGCAACAGGACGTGCGTATGTCTGGAGAACACCAACACAAGCGTAAGGTTCTGGCTGACTCATCTCAACTGTCAATCATGGAGGTTAATCTATCAGGGTTTGGGCATCTCGTGGTTTTCTTCAGGCCCTATAGTAACCCTAAGAGGGAGATTGAATGGGAAGGACTCACTGGTTAGCTCACTGGTCCCCATCCAATGGTGCAAACATTGTTTCTTGCAGGAGATGGAGATCTCCAGGAAGATAATCCCCCTATTCATACAGCTAAATCTATCAAGTATTGTGTGAAGAGCATGAAAAAGAAGTCAATTGT
The DNA here is from genome assembly GCA_907164885.2 of Dolomedes plantarius. NCBI lineage: Eukaryota > Metazoa > Arthropoda > Arachnida > Araneae > Dolomedidae > Dolomedes > Dolomedes plantarius. The sequence continues at coordinate 50,107,259 of OU015490.1, forward strand.
CTTATCTTGCCCTGTACAATCACCCTGACTATATATCATCCAACCACCGTGATTTGTATAAGCGGATAGATCCAGGTATCGCTATCCACCACAGCATCTCTAGACGAACTTTCATTATTTTCCTCTGAAGAATGGTATAATATATTTTTAACCACTATTCCTGACTTGTATAATCCAATTCCAAGGTGAATCAGGTGGTATTACATTACAAAGGTGATCCTGCGTCGTATTAATAAAGGTTTTCATGATGCCTCTTAGTGTTTCCATTATTTTCGTAGCAACCTGTATATATATATATATATATATATATATATATATATATATATATATATATATATATATATATTGTATATAGTTATATATATATATATATATATATACACTCAAGAGCCAAAACATTATGACCATCTGTCAATAACGAGTTGGCCCACATTTGGCGCGCAACACAGCTTCAACCCGCCTTGGCATGCATGCCACAAGTCCTTGGTAGATGAAACAGATTGTACCAGATGTTTAAGCAACGGTCACGCTAATCCGAGATATTGCGAATTGGTGGTCTTTGAACTCTGAGCTGCCGTCTCATGACATCCCAAATGTGTTCTATCGGATTGAGATCCGGTGAGTTAGGCGGCCAGGACATTAACTGGAATTCAGCATTATGTTCCTGGAACCACTCCAATACAATTTTAGCCTTGTGACACGGGGCGTTGTCCTGTTGGAACATTCCACTTCCAGCTGGAAAAACAGAGGCCATGTAAGGGTGCAACTGGTCCGCTATGATGTTCAGATACCCTGTAGCATTCCTGGTCTGCTCTACCACAACCACGGGTCCCAGAGACGCCCAAGAGAACGTCCCCCAAAGCATAATACCGCCACCACCGGCCTGTGTATGACCTACTGTACATTGAGGGAGCAACAGTTCGCCTGGAAGACGGCGTATCCTGACACGGCCATCGGCGTGATAAATGACAAACCGTGATTCATCTGACCAGGCAACTCTCTCCCACTGATCCATGGACCAGTCGCGATGTTCCCGGGCCCAGCGCAGGCGCAGTTGGTGATGACGCTTGGTCAGCAAAGGCACACGAGTGGGACGTTTGCTGCGTAGCCCCATATCCAACAATGTCCGCTGAACAGTGTGCTGCGATACTATTCTACTTGACCCTGCATTGTATTGGGCTGTCAGCTGAGCCACTGTCTGGCTCCGGATTGCGTCACCATGCGAGACAGTCTCCGACGACCTTTTTCTTTGATAGCGTGTGGACGTCCAACACCATGTCGTCTACTGCTGGTTTCACCGTCATTCATCCACTTTGCATAAGTACTAACAACTGTAGGTCGCGAACAACCCACGAGTAGTGCAGTTTCGGAAATACTTGTTCCGAGCCTTCGAGCCATTACAATCTGCCCTCTATCAAAGTCGCTTAGATCCGCAGCCTTTCCCATCACACACAGAAGTAAGTGAAAGAATGATTCTTCAGACTCTCCAGCAGCAGTTAAATACCACTTCAACCTGATCACGTGCCTTCCACGTCATCCAGGCGAAATCATTGCAAAATGTAGGGGTGGTCACAATATTTTGGCTCTTGAGTGTATATATATATATATATGTGTGTGTGTGTGTGTACAGGTGGTTATCAAAATAATGGAAACACTAAGAAACTTCATAAAAACCTTTATTAACATCACGCAAGTTCACCTTTGTGATGTAATATCCCCTGATTCACATTCGAATTGGATTATACAAGTCAGGAATAGTGGTTAGGCATATATTATACCATTCTTATTCGAAAACTCCCATATTTGGCGAGATTACCATAGACTCGTAAAATTCGTGACAATATATACAGGGTTTGTATAAAAATTATCGGGAACAATTTTTTTTCTGATGTGACTGCACGTCGGAGCGCGCTCGTACCGTGCATGCTGAGTGATGGAGGATGTGACCTACAAGACGTACCAAGTACAAGTCGCCTGTGAGGGTTCGTTCAGGCTAGATCGTGTTTTAGTGGACTCTTGTCGAATGACTCGGTGCAAGCGCAAAATGCATCGAACGATCGAACAGCGGTACTACAACAAATTTTGTGTTGGACTGGGAAAATTGGGTACGGAGACGTTGGGCATGATTCACCAGGTGTTCAAAGATGAAAGCATGTCACAAACTGCAGTTTTTAAGTGGCACAAGCTCTTCAAAGATGGCCGAGAGAATGTGGTGAACGAGCCTCTCGCTGGACGGCCGTCGACCTCAAGAACCGACGACAACGTGCAAGAAGTGTGAGCATGGTCACAGATAAAATTGGCATTGATAAGATGACAGTGCACAGCATTATCACTGAAAATTTGGCGATGCGAAAGATCTGCACTGAACTCGTCCCAGTGTACCCAGCCACGCCTGCTCCAAGGTCACCAAGCACCCGACGATAAACGACATCGTGACGATTCCCCAACTCCATTACAGTCCTGACTTGGCACCAACAAACCATCTCCTATTCCCAAAAGTGAAATTCTCCCTCAACGGACACCACCATGGGACCCTAAGTGGCGTCAATGAAGCGTCAGTGGCGTCAATGAATGCACGCGTACCCTTAAGGGCGTTCCGGAATACGCCTACCAGGGAGCCTTCGAGTCGTGGAAAAACCCCTGGCAAAAGGGATGTATTTTGAAGATTTTTGAGGAGTTGTAGCAATATCTCAAATAAATTTATTTTTCCGAAACTTTTCCCGATACGTTTTATACAAACCCTATATATATATATATATATATATATATATATATATATATATAGAGAGAGAGAGAGAGAGAGAGAGAAAGAAAGAGAGATGTATATATATTATTTTAATCTGATGTTATGATATCTGTTCTGGCATCGCTCTATGGAACTGTTCTTCATTGACGTAATTTAATTCCACTCGACACATTTCTCTTGACTCTGAAATGAAACTGAGCTGCTCTGAGGTTTTACCTTAATCTCTATAGATCACAATATATTAAATATTTCCACATATTTCCATGTAACATACCTCGATGTTTATTTGCAAACGCTTCCATATCATTTAAGCGCTGTTTAACATTAATATTAATCGCATTCAAATTTCCATGGACATAATTATGCATTTATTAAATTATAGCCTAACTAGTTCGAGCATTATACGCATATGAAATTAAATTCACGTGAGACAAGCGTCGGCAAATTCCAGATCATGAGAATTATGTTTGAGGCAAATTTTCAAATATTCTTTTGTTTACAGCGAGTGGTATAGATTCAGATGCATTTTCCATAAAACTGACCACTTCTAAACTGTCCACAAATATCTTGTCATAATTATGATGTAAAAAAATTATTCCATAATATCAAAAGCCAGTTACATGTCAGACTTTATACAGAATAATTTATCCTAATAATTAAGGTAATAATAAGAATGATATGAAATATTCAGTTGGATTTACTCGTAACAAAACCTTCATTTTCGGTGCAAGTTTGAATTCTTCATCACCTTTTATATATGGCTGATAAATTGGCCATCGTTGTTTTAATATGTAATATCACGTGCAGTAAAATACTAATTATGCAGTTGTTATAAGCACATATTCTCCTTACGCGCATATACGAAACTTTAAGAAAGTATTATTTTTAAAATGACTCAGAAAAGTTATAGATATTTGAAACAAAATCATGTTCGATTTCACTCTATTATATATATATATATATATACTTTTTTAGTAGTTATTTACTATCCGTAATCATTTAGTTTTGTATTGCTAATTAATAGCAACAGAACATGCTATTCATTAAATCTAAAACAGCCAATTATGTGCTTGGAAAGACTATCAGGGTGATAATTACGTTTTAACACTACTAACAATTCTACAATATGCTTATGCATATTGTCCTTAGAACAAAGCCTATTTATTCTTACTAGTTGATTAACTGTAATATTATTAAATACAGATTTGTGTAAGTATGTTAAGTAATTTTGAAATATATATATACACACACACAGTGGAATCTCGATCGATCGTTTTCGGAATCATCGTTTTCCCGTATGTCTCGTTTATTTCACCCAGTCCCGAAGATCATATTGCTTTGTTGTGTTCCCGCATTTATCGTTCAGTTCAGTCGTTCCCTTGAAAAACGAAAGACCGAGATTCCACTGTATATATATATATATATATATATATATATATATATATATATATATATATATATATATATATATATATATATATATATATATATATATATATAAATATATATATATATATATATATATATATATATATATATATATATATATATATATATATATATATATATATATATTTATATATATATTATATGCATATACATAAGATTAAAATGCATATTTCAACAGCTTCCTGAATTCCTGCCACTATCACACCTAAGCTGTTTGATTTATTTCATTTTTCTGTTCGCGTAAATCTTGTCACAGAATGGGAAAATAAATTATTTGTCACCTACTTCGCAAGAGGAGAACACTCCAGGAATTCGAGTCTCATTGAAATTCTGTTTCTCCTCCGACATTAGCATCTTGTCACTTTTGAGATAAGTTGTCAGGCGTGCGATTCTTACAAAGGAGGGATGAAAAGTGACGTGAGTCAACGGTGATACATTGTGGCCCTTTAAAAAAATCGAATACAAATATGCCTAACTAGCTGAATACCCATGCTTCGCTACGGAGTACATTTTAGGATAATTACAATGAAATTGCTTTTTACAAGATTTCCTTATAAACAATATTTTTCTTTTTATTCATTGGGCGGAACTAAAATCACAGGCTCGTCCGTGAACTTACGCGTGAGCAAGCTACGTAAAACTGACTGTGGAAAAATGATTTTCTCTTAAATCTCCGCCAGTGTGTTTTGAAGGATGTCCTTCAGAATTATTTAATGTCCCGGCGAAGCAAACTTTGAGGGGAAATCGCAGTCTCATGGTTAAATTGATGGTTTTGATTAAATTTATATTCAGGGCTTTGACTTGTAGTCTACTGCCATTTTGAAATAAATTCTTAAAAAACTTCCATCTCAATTAGTGTAGTGGTTAAATTTTATCTTTTACCGTATTTTATTTTGTTTTTTTTGTCAATTTATTTCGTTTCTATGACGATTAATTAATTTAAAGTATCACAAAAAGAAAATAAAACACGTAGTCAGCATTTAATAAATTAAGTTCTAAAAGTTAATCTTTAAAAATTCACCAAACATCAGAAAATGGAGTAAAAGATTCAAAAAAGGTTTCATTTTAAAGTAAGTTTTATGATCTTTCTCATGATATAAATTTTATACCGCCCAGATTAATTTTAAATACAAACTTAAAAGAAGTTAAAAAATACAGCTTAAAGATTTAATTTAAAAAAATCTAAGAAGAATTTTTCAAAAATCTTTCTTAGTGCACCCCTACATTATAAGAAGAATCACCATGCAAGATTTCAGTCCTTTAGGTCCAGCGGTTTGGTCCGTGCATTATCTGACAGTCAGTCAATCAGTCAAGGAACTGGTTTATATATATACATCCTAATAAGAAATTTCGAGGGACCAGTGCCTCTGAGTCATCAAACAAAAGTCAAATTTTAGTAAGGCCCGATTTTTAAAAATCTTCTCTAGTGTTAAATCTCTTGACTACTGTCGTGTTGCCTGTCCTAACTTTATTTATTTGGGTTAGTACATATTCTTCACTAACTTCTTCACTAACTTATTTTAAATTTTATTTATTCATTCGAAGGCGCACCATTACAACTACTATGATATAGATATATATATAAATGTGTGTGCGTATGCAATATGTCGATGACACTTTGATATGCGTTCTCTTTTAACATTTCTTCATTTCTCCCTAGAACAACTACGCTGACTCGAAACACGAACCACTAGTCCAGTATTAGGTCCACTGGGTGCTCCTCCGTCAAAACCCATCATTACAGATCCTCTAAAGTTGTATGGACAGCTAAATCCATTAAGAAGAAACGATTCATTCATTTATTTACCCTTATGTCGTTTACGAAGTGTTAACGTGCCGAAAAATACGATTTTTTAAAGTTTTTCGAGAAGTATCACATTATTCTCCTCGCTGTGAAAACGTTGCAGTCTGAGAGAGTGGGAGGATTTGATTTACTTTAAACTATTTCCGTAAATATCTCGGGTTATGGGTTTAGATTTCTTCCTCGCCTAAAAACTGTAATCATTCGTCACTTTAAAATTCTGATTTCTCAGTTTCTTATTCGAGAAATATATATATATATATATATATATATATATATATATATATATATATACACTATCTTCCAATAAGTATTTGTAAACCTGTGATGGAAAAGAAAAAACAAATTATTCATATTCTATAGTTGGTAGAGCCTCTACGAGAGGCAATTACAATCTCAGCCGTCCGGGGAATGCTTTCCTTAAGTCCTTGTATTATGGCTACTGGTATTTTCTTCTACTCGGCTTGGAGAAGACATGTAAGTCATTTTACCGATTTTGGACGGTTGTTGTACTCCTTGATCCGGCGATCCAACTCGTCCCAGAGCTTCTTGATAGGGTTCAGGTCAGGGTTCTGGGCAGGACAGTCCATTCGGTTAACCCCATTGTGACCATACCAATCCACTGTGGACCTCGCAACATGATTGCTGGCGTTATCCTCCTGGAAGTAACATGGATCCACCCCGTAAAACTGCCACAACGTTGGAATCGCACTGTCATCCAAAATAGTGTAGTAGGTGTATGCGTTGAGCTTACCATGAATTGGGGCCAAGGGTCCCAGTAGATACCAGGAAAAACACCCCCAGACCATAATTCCACCTCCGCCGAATATTACTGTGGGCACAATGCTTTCTGGCAGGAGGCGTTCTCCGGGAATACGCCAGACCCAGATCTTCCCATCCGAACGGTAGAGGGTGCAGCTTGAACCAGAGAATCCGTTTCCATTGATGTACGGTCCACTTTCGACATGCTTTGCATCACATTAACGGAGCGGCACGGTTGGAATTTGAGTTCAAAAACTTATAGGCGGCCGCACAACCATGAAAACCAAATATATGTGCTTCCTTACGGATTGTATTCATCGAAACAACACTCCCGGATGCATGTTGAAATGACGCCTTTTGAATTCGAGTATGTGGGCCATAGGTTGGGTGTGGTTCTTCTGAATTTCTCTGGACTGCAGCCGTCGGTCTTTATCTCCCAGTTTCGTGAGTCTGCCCACTCAGGGCACATTCCGACGCCATATTAAAGTTACTTTTCCTATACCAAACTGACACATCCGATTTGTTCATTGTACACATATGCCAGTTTCTATAACACCATAATTGTCTGGCGACTTCTTTTCATGTCTTTTTATATCTACCTATGTGTTGTATAATGTGTATAAGTTTCATTAAATTCTACCCGTAACTTTTTGAGTAATCGCTATTTTTGTGACTTTTCCTTAATTTTTGATAACCAGTGTATTTCAGGTTTCAAAAATAGTAATGGCAGCAGTTAACTAAACCGAAGCTTAACAAAAGTCATTAACACGTTCCATACATTTACACCGAGCCGTAGACTTAATTGAAGGTGAGAATGAGAACGCTCGTCTCGGCAGAATTTGCTCTCATGACCTTGCTTAACATTCATTTGAAACGATATACTTTTTTTTCTATTGAGAAAGGAAGGAAAGTTTTGGGAAAACCACGCGGAATGAAAGAGTATGTCGTTTCAAATATCACGTGATTTTTCAAAAACGAAGCTTATTTCGGGCATCACATTTAAATAAATTTTCTGTCCTTACAACCTTTTACGGAATCATTTTAAAAATAGTACTCTTTAAAGTCACGTCTTAAGAGTTTAAAAACGGAGTATAAATGCTTAGTACAACTGCGTAAGAAATATTATATATATACATATATATATAAATATACACTGCTGGCCACCCAAATTGCAACACCAAGAAAGACAAGAGATATCACAAAAAAATTTATTTTGTAGATAACATGTTGACCAAGTATCAAATGATTAAATTTATAGACTTCTGTGAAGTGTGGTTCCTGCCAAAATCAGTAGCCAGAGTAGCCGCCATTGTTGGAGATCACCGATGCCACACGCCTCGGCATTGATTCAAAGAGACTTTGGATGAGTTCTTGCAGTACAGCAGACCAAGCAGCTTCCACACGTTGCCAAAGTTGATCTGCTGTGGCAGCTAGGGATGGAATCTGGGTCAATCGTAGAGCAACCATGGACCACACGTTTTTTATCGGTGAAAGATCCGGATAGCGAGGCGGTCAGAGAAGCAATTCAATCTGGCGATTGACGAAGAACCGTTGGACAATGCGTGCCACGTGTGGTCGCGCATTATCCTGTTGAAATATGGCTGTGGGCAAACCCTGAAGGTAAGGAAGCACAACTGGCTCCAACACCTCGGAGATGTAGCGCTGGCTGTTTAAAGTACCGGCAATGCGTACTAGAGGTGTGCGAGAGTGATATCCAATACCGCCCCATACCATAATACCCGGTGCAGGACCAGTGTGGCGGTGCATAACGCAGCTGTTCAGCATCCTCTCTTCTCGGTGTCTCCAGACTCGAATGCGACCATCGTGGTGTTACAGACAGAAGCGTGACTCGTCAGTAAAGACAATTTCATTCCATTCTGCCGTCCACATCCTTCTGTCATCGCACCATTGGCGGCGGAGACATCTGTGGTTCTGCGTCAAGGGTAGACAAAGCAATGGACGTCTTGAGGACAGACCACTCTGCTGTAAACGGCGTCGAATGGTACGCGCAGACACTGGATGATGCGTTACAAACTGCATGTGCTGTGCTATGGTTCGTGATGTGACTGAGCGATCCGTCACTGCCATGCGCACAATTTGCCTGTCATCATGTGAAGTGGTGCGCTGAGGTGGATGCGATCGAACACGCCGGTCCGTCGTACCTTCCTGAATCCAACGATCACATATCCGCATTACAGTTGTTTGGTTTCGTCCAACACGACTACCGATTTCCTTGAAAGATAATCCACAATCTCGGTAGGCCACTATCCTTCCTCTGTCGAACTCGGATACTTGATAAAAAGATGATCGCTGTTTTCGACGAAGCATAATTGATCGTTATTTTCAAAAAACCACAAGGAAAACACAATTGCCGAACTTGAAATCGTTGAAATCTCCAAGCCTTAAATAGCGCTTTGAAGTGGCGCTACAGGCGCGCGTGACGTTGTAATGATGTCTGCGCTGAAATTGTAATCATTTGCATATCTCACTTCCGCTAATGCATATTGTAAATTTCATGTTATTTGCATGCTTCCTTCAGGGTGTTGCATTTACAGTGACCAGCAGTGTATATATATATATATATATATATATATATATATATATATATATATATACTCTTAAACAAACAAAAAAAAAGCGCACCAAAGAGTTATAGGGGTTATAGGGGTAATGTAAGGGGTAATGCAAATTGGACACAAATTGATATGCATACAGGTTTCGACGAAAAATGCAAATTTTTAAAGTTTGGCGACCAATGAATGATCATGTGACGATGCAGCGCATCTTAACTGCTCAACTGGCAGTAAATTAAAGAGGAAAAATTTCGATTCCAGGTCATAAATTCTTTGCTAATTTCATTCCGTGTTCTCAGGTACACAGTAACTATGCCTGTCATACAGGTATGCGCAGATGTCTGCATTTGAGAGAGGACGTGTAATTGGGCTCAAAGAGGCCGGTTGGTTCAATCGGCAAATCGCTCGACATTTGGATAGGAGCGATGCCACTATTAGAGTATTATGGCAGTAATGCGTGAACCTTGCCAGAACATAAGCGACAAGAAGGAAGCGGACGGCCTAAGGAAACGACAGAGCGTGCGGACCGAGCAATCGTTAGAGCGGCACTCACTGCCCCAGATTCATCTTTATCATCGATCGTACGTGCAACTGGTGCTTCAATGACCGCAAGGACCATTCATAGGCGGCTCAGAGAAAGGGGGCTTAGCTCACGGCGCCCCTTGCTCCGATTGACTTGTGTACGCCGACAAGCCCGTTTGCAGTGGTGTCTGGCACATTTGACTTCGAATTTCACTGACTGGAGTAGAATTGTCTTCAGAGATGGGTCCCGCTTCGTAGTGAACCCCGATGAACAGCGAATACGTGTCTGGAGACGCCCCGGACAGCGGTTGGATACCAACCTGACTGTCTTCCGCCATACGGTCTGAAAAACCAGGAGTGATAGTCTGAGGTGCCCTATCATTTCATAGCAGGAACCCTTTGGTTGTCTTCCACGCATCCTTACAGCACAGTGGTACGTCTACGATATTCTACTCCCCGTTGTGTTGCCCTTCATATCACGCCATTCCGGGCTTACATTTTAGCAAGATAATACCTGCCCGCACACGGCGAGAGTTTCTACTGCTTGTCTTCGTGTTTTCCCAACACTACCTTGCCCAGCAAGGTCGCCAGATATATGCATCGAGCACGTTTGGAGCATTATCGGCAGGGCCTTCCAACAAGCTCGGGATTTTGATGATCTAACGTGCCAATTGGACAGAATTTGACACGGTATGCCTCAGGAGGACATCCGCCACCTCTATCAATCAATGCCAAGCCGATTAATCGCTTGCATAAGGGCCAGACATGGAAACAACGCGTTATTGACTTTTACATTTTGTGGAGCTCTTTCTCTTGAATAAATCATCGAATTTTTCTCAAATTGTAATCATTTGTTCTTCTGTACATGTACATCACATCTACCGATTTTCTCCCCATTCGGATAACTCCTTCCCAGTGTGTCATTTTATTTGTCTAAGAATATATATATATATATATATACGAGGGGTGATCAAAAAGTAAGGTTACAAAGCCTGCAAGGAAACGTGTATACATTTAATTTCATAAAACCAATACAGCCAACTGATATTACATACATTAGGTTATTTTTCGACATATTCTCCATATCGGTTTAGGCACTTGTCGCTTCGTGGGATGAGTTTGAATATTCCCTCCTGTTAAAAATCCTGTCCTTGCGTGTTCAGCCACGTTGTGGCGAAGTGTTTCACCTCCTCGTCTGAAGCGAATCGTTGGCTCCGTAGGTCCTCCGTAAAGTGAGGAAAGAGATGGAAGTCGCTTGGAGCGAGGTCCGGGCTGTAGAATGGGTGATGTCCCAGCGAAATTTCTTCAACAGCGTGGTGGTCCTCTGGGCTGTATGAGGTCGCGCGTTGTCGTGAAGGAAGATGCTGCCGGTGAATTTCAGCCGCGCTTACATGTTTCGCCCACAGAAATCGAATAACTAAGCGGATTTCTTCGCGAGACCAGTTTTCGAAACGAGTCGCCATTTCTGTTAACCTTCAACTAGCACTGTAGGTCGCGGGTGGGTGATACTCTCCACAGTTAGCGGAAAAACTCAACGTTTTTCCACCATGGGGGCGCTAGGCGACTAAAATTGTTTTAATTCGTTAGAATCGAACACGTGAGCGTCTGATTCAACTTCGCAAGACCTTCCGAACAGGTCCGCCGTGGCGAGAAAGACGCGTGACACTGACTCATGTCTAAAAATAACTTTACCGCGCGTGCATTAGGGATAATATAGAATAGTCGTTTATCTTGTTTTTGAAATAGGGGCTGTGTTTACTGAGGTTTAAAGGAATTTAGAAAACGGGTTAGCTTTTTCTAAGGTAATAAATAATGGTGGGACGTTTTTATTACTTACTTACTAACACACACACACACACATACATACATACATATATATATACATATATATATATATATATATATATATATATATATATATATATATATATATATATATATATATATATATATATATATTTATTTATACGAGAGTTGGGGCAAAAGTCATGGCAACTATTTTTTTTCTTGAAGATACCAGTCCGGTTGGAAAATGTGACATATACAGACGAAAGGACAAGGTCTTAACTACATGTGTGGACAATGAATAGCACTGAAATATCGAAAAACACTAATTTATTACGGTAGTATACAGGGCAATATGGCCTTCACCGTGCAAAAGAATGATAACACAGTACACATAAAGTTGACATGACAAACCTGGGCCTAAAGACCCTCAATGTAGTTCCCTGCTAGTGTCACCACACGCTGCCAACGATGTGGGAGGCGCTGAATACCATCAGCCTCAGCATTTGCCGCACCATGTGTGAATCGGGCCATCTGTTGGAGCACAGCATTAGCAATGTCCTCTCGTGTTGCAAACCGCCTACCACGTATTGGTTCCTTAATCATGGGAATGAGATCAAAGTCACAGGGCGAAATGTCAGGAGAGTACGGTGGGTGCTCCAATTCTTCCCATCCCCAACGTCTGAGTAGCTGCCGTACTGTCCAACCACAGTACGAAGAACCACGGTTGGCATAGTGCCAAGACGATTCTATTCACGCTGTAGGTAAGGCTGCTGAGGAAGGAAGGGGAAAAGTCTCGTAGTCTCTCGACATTCTTTAGAATCGGTTACTAACTGCGCTTGTTTACTTTTTCCTCGTCTGTTATTTTGATTATTATATTAAAATTGATGGGTCCTTTACCCAACACAACAGCTCGGAATAAGCCGTTCCGTAGTGATTGTAAAAGTATAATACACAATGTAATTAAATTGTGTGATAAAGAAGCACTAGAAGGAAATGTTATTGTTCCACTTTCGCAATCCCTAAAGAGAGCTAGTGAAATGACCGGGATATCAATGTCCAGAGTAAAAAAGAATACGCAGAGAAGCAAAGGGTGAAGAAACTCCAAAATTTGAATCTCCGAGGAAACGTCAGAAAAAAAAGAACCACCGAAAACGTAGCTTTAGATAATTTTGATTTTGATGTAATTCGAAAATATCCATTCCTATAACACTCCTATTTTTTAAATATATTTGCTTCTTTCTTTTTATTATTTTGAAATTATTATTCACATATTCGATCAAAAATAAAGTTTTAAAAAATAACTTTAAACTTACGGACAAAAAGCAGTCTGAAATACATTCCGTATTTCATAAACAAACACATCCGAAAATATGACGTTTTCCCCTATTTTCTAAGTAGACTAGCTTTTCTCGCACATGAGTAACATCTTCCAGGGACCTTTCTTCCGTGGTCGGACAGTAGACACCCTGCTTTATGTGGTCTT
>OU015490.1:50130382-50350382 GCA_907164885.2 Dolomedes plantarius
TGATTTGTCATCCCAAATTCGGCAGTTCTGGGTATTCACAGTTCCATGCAGGTAAAAGTGGGCCTCGTCTCCCCATAAGATTTTCCACAGCCAAGCATCATCCACCTCCATTCTGGCAAGAAAGGTGAGAGCAAAAGTCAATCGCTTATCATGGTCGGGGTATAGTAACTCCTGTACACGGCTGATCTTGTACGGATAGAAGTTGATAATCTTTCGTAAGATTTTCCATACCGTACTGTAAGGCATATCCATATTCCGAGCTAATCCACGAGCGCTAGAGGTGGCAGCAATATTGTCTGGTCCTCTGTCGACAATCGCCGTGGCAACTGCTTCGATTGTATCCTGTGGTACAGGTTTTCGTTCTCTGCCTGACTGAACCTTCAGAGAACCTGTTTTCTCAAACGTCGCAACCATTGCTTTTAGCCCATTAACTGACACAGGACCGTTACCTTTACGCATTTTTTTGTGCGTTCTAAAATCACGAAGAGCGGCTGACGCGTTGCACTGGTTGAGGTAAAAGAATTTGACCAGTAACGCACGCTCAACTAAAGAAGGAGACATTGCACATAAACTTTCAATCCGATTGATTCGAAATGTAACACATTGCCTTTTAAAACCCAAGCTGCTGGCACTGTGCCAATGGATGTAACGTGAAATTTGAATAAAGAACTTCTTCTGCTCAGCGTACGTGATATTGCAGATCACGAGACTTTATCGGTGTTTATGTAGATTTTACGCTTTTTTAAAAGTGTTGCCATATTGCACTTGAACTAAATAAGAAAATGTGCATAATAAAAGGTAATTTTATTCCGTATTAATTTGCATTTGTTAACACTCTATTTTCTATTACACAGCGCCAAATATTCCCCTAGCGGTGACTTTTGGAGCTAATTTATTTTTTCGCGGAATCCTTCGTCCCCCGTCTTGTTTAATCTTCCTACAAAATGTGGCGTCATTCTCGCAAATAGATCGCGCTACAGAACACTGTGAGCACTGTCAGTTTAATTATGTCCACCCGGTATATATATATGAAATAAATTTCAAACCTTTCCGCTATTATTAAAAACGTTAATCCAAAATTCTTACATCCTATTGCAATAAAGCATTACCCCTCAAATCCAACCAAAGTAATCTATTCGTTTTTCGCCTAAAGCCACGCGCGGAAAGAATTATATAACGAAGTATATTCGAGAACTATGACGACGCGATCACCCCGTATGGCGTTTAAGTCAGGTGATGAGTTTTGACCAATCGGAAGTTCAATTTAATATTACGCGGGCTAGAAATTTCGCGCCTCTGTAGTCTTTGTGTTCGTACTAGCAACCTAACATGACGTGAGTTTGAGCTCTCCGTCCATATCTCGCAGTGCTCTGCGATGTCGGGGCCTTTTTGCCCGGCATCTGTGCAGTTAATATTGTTATAATCCTATTAAAAGATTTCCAGCAACATTTCAAAGAATAAAAAACTATTTTGTGACCAGATGCTTCTTTCCTGGCGTTGGATTTTAACTCCTCTTCATCTTAGCCACTTCCAGCCACTTCGACTACACAGTAAAGATCCGACAGGCTACGACCTTCTGGCCTGTCAAGCTCCTTTTTATTTCATTTATATATATATATATATATATATATATATATATATATATATATATATATATATATATATATATATATATGATGTGTGTGTGTGTATGTGTGTGTACAATGGTGGACAAAACCTAAGGACGGTGAACAAATGGCCATGTTTAAAAATATCGGAGGTGTGATTTTACGTCAAGGGGGTAAATAGGTAAAGACAGAATGTGAAACATGATAGGGATATGGTCACCCTGCAGTGCAATGCAACTTCCTTCCCGTCGTGACATGCTTTGAATGACGAGGTCTGTGAGGTTTTGAGGCAAATTGCCGTACTTCTCTTTCATTGCACAGATGAGGGTCGGGTTATTTGTCGGAGGATACGGGCGAGAAGCAAGACGTAACTCCAAGGCATCCCATACTTTCTCTGTAAAATTACGATCAGGGTGAATGTGCTGGCCACATGATACGATGAATATCCTCGCTCTCCAGACAGTCCTTACAGACCGGTGACGCCTACGCCCATGTGAGTCGGTTAGTTCAACTCTATGTACTCCTCATCGCAATTGCGGTGCCGCAACGACACCGGATGGCTCGTGTGCACCGAGCCTTATGCAAAATCCCACATGCTGTTGCGTTCGATTCTGCGCCTGACATTATATATATATATATATATATATATATATATATATATATGTATGTATATGTATATATGGATATATATATATATATATATATATATATATATATATATATATATATATATATATATATATATATATATATATATATATATATATATATATGCCGGGTGTCCCAAAAATGACCGACGATTTGAAAAATCAATTAAAGAAAAACGGATGGTGATAGAAATGCACATTTTGCTGCATTCTGCTTAGGTAACCAGGAAATTTATTCTCACCAATTTTCAAAATTAGTTACAAAGTTCGTCGACAGATGGCGTTGCAGACTGGTAAAACTATAAAACAATGTTTTCAAAGCAAGAAGCATACGCAAAGTGGCATGGATTGGCCTCCCTATTCGACAGATTTGACGCCATGCGATTTTTTTTCTTTGGGGGTACTTGAAAGACCAGCTGTATCGTCACAATCCACAAACTGTAGATGAACTGGAACAATACTATATATATATATATATATATATATATATATATATATATATATATATATATATTGTAGGGTTCGCGTGTTGCTCAGATGCAAATTTCTGGTAGCTGCGCAATGCAGGCCAGTCGAAGTGAGTTCGGAGCAGGTGTCTGCTCTATTTAAGTGACACACGCTCAGTTGGCAAGAGCCCAAGAAGGGAGTGGAGATTTGTACGGTAGTACGTTACGCTATTAGTAGGGATACGGAGAGGCTAGAAAAGTAAGATTGAAGGTGATAGCGGTATTTAACTTATAGAGCACGTATTAGTCTTTAGCCTAGGTGGCTGCACGATTTCGATAGTTATTTCAGAGTCCGATGGTTACGGGTATTGTTAGTGAACGTATATAATGTCTGAAAGGGTTCATTACGACTTTAAAGTTCAGTTTCGTAGTACCGCAAGTTCCGGTACTGTTGTGTTATTATTTGAAGCCCCGAGTCGGTCTATGTTAGTCTACCTCTACGTAGAATAAAAAAGGAATTATTTATGTTTATGCCTCTTACTTTATAGTGTGCCTGGACCATTAGAGGATTGCAGGGTAAATAAGAAATAGAACTACATAATATATGAGACAGATAGATAGAATTTAGAAGTACTAATTATTCCAACCTTTGAAGAATGATATGTTTAATAATTGCATTAGAAAAAAGAACACATAAAATTTCCACCATATCCAATATAACTTTTTTTCTGTTCGGGTCTCTCCTGTGGATGTATACATTCCCAAAAGGCTCTGTTTATCCTGGCTGCCCGCGGTATAAAGTTTTCACATCTGAAATCCCCTCGTGTGCAGTAGTATTCTATTCATCCGGCGCTCCTAAACTTCATTTTTGTACTAAATTCCATTTCCGCCCCCGCACGGAACCCCAGCCTCTGCACCATCACAAACTGTCATGTACAGCAACTGCCATTTATGCAAAAGAAAAATCTCCCTGACTTTTCACGTATTCTCTGTAAAGGAAAAGATAAAATTTTCTTTCTGTCGGAACGCCACCTAACAATGTTAATCCCCACCCCCCACCCCTCTTGCTCCGGACACATTCCTTTAGAAAATACTTCAGACTCCGAAATGCAGTTTTCTTTCTTGTAAGCTTCTAGTGATTTTCATGTCGCTTGTTGAATAGAGAAAGACTGAACCGCCGAAATGCTTTTTGGTCTCTCTATGAAACATTTGTTCCATGCCCTGAGTCAGACGAGGTTAACGGGTCCATTGTTTGCAGTAACGGGTATATCAGTGCAATACTAAATCACCGTTGTTTTATGTATGCACATTAAAAATTCGAGGCTTGAACATTGTATATATATATATATATATATATATATATATATATATATATATATATATATATATATATATATATATATATAAATATATATATATATATATATGTATGTATATAAATATAAATATATATATATATATATATATATATATATATATATATATATATATATATATATATATATATATATATCTATATATATATATGTATATATATATATATATATATAGATATATATATATATATATAGATATATATATATATATATAGACATATATACATATATATATATATATATGTATATAAATATATATATATATATATATATATATATATATATATATATATAAATATATATATATATATATAAATATATATATATATAAATATATATATATATGTATATATGTATATGGATATATATATATGTATATATATATATATTATGTATATGTATGTATATGTATATATATATATATATATATATATATATATATATATATATATATATATATATATACCGGGTGAAAAAAAAAAGAAATTTCATACAGTGCTAATACATTTCAGTTTTTAAATTTCACATAGATTAAATTCATTTGCGTTTACAGACTTCATACAGCGCAAATTCGTTTGAGTTTACCGACTTCATATAACAGAAATTCATTTCAGTTTGCAGATATCACATAGCTATAATTCAATAGAGTTTATGGATTTCATTTAGCGCAAATTTATTCGAGTTGGCATATTTCCTATTGCGCTAATTTATTTAAGTTCGCAGAATTTATACGGAGCAAATTCATTTGTGTTTACAGATTTCATATAGCGCAAATTCATTTGGTGTTTACCGATTCCATATAACACAAATTCATTTGACTCTGAGGATTTCATATAACGCTAATTCATTTACGTTTACTGATTTCACACAACATAAATTCATTTGAGTTTATGGATTCCATATCGTGCAAATTCATTTGAGTTCACATATTTCCTACAGAACTAATTCATTTGAGTTTACTTATTTCATATTAAGCAAATTCCTTTGAGTTTACATATTTCATGGGTCACAAGATTATTGGTCAGATGCCAACTTTATCTTATAGCTTTAATGTATTTAAAATATCTATTTTTCAGAATATTTATTAATTGTTTGTAAGTAAATGTATGCAAGTATATATGTAATAATTAAAATTACTTCTATTTTATACATGTATGTGTGTGCGTATGTGAGCAATTTTTCTCCCAATGGATAAAGTGAAGTCGATTATCATTTTACTCTAGAGCATCTATTTTATGTTGCAATTAAATTTCCTTCATTTACCAATGCACCTACAGTATATATATGTATGTATATATATATGTATATATAGATATTCAGTGCTCGATTTCTAGAAATAGAGGTGCCGGAACTGTAAACTTCCGGGGTGTGTGGGGGTATTCCAAATTATATATATATATATATATATATATATATATATATATATACATAATATATATATACATATATATATATGCATATATAAATATGTATATATATATATAGTCGAACCTCCATATATCGAAGTAGAAAATTGCCGGAAAAAAATTCGATATATAGAAATTTCGATATATAGAATTGAGCTTAGTTTTATCATAATTCTCCTAAAAAAAATTAAAGCTAATTTTCGTATACGAAACTCATTTATATGAAAATCCCATTAAATGAAAGTTAATAACTAAAAAATGAATTAATATGAAAGATTTATTGAGGACTACATACCTTTAAAAAAAAACAATAATCCAGACAGTGGTTACAATGTTCACAGTTACATTCTTTAAAAAAAAGAAAACTACGAATATCTTGCTGAACAGCCAGTTTTGCGGAAAGTTCAAAGAAATGTTCGTATTTATTCAGTCCACTAAAAACTTAATCAGGGACATTTTCTGCGAATTGAAGTCCACGACATATTGTTTCAAATGCCAAAAATTGGTAGATTTTATTCTAAAGTGGAATGAAATCTCCCAATTTGTCTTGAAAAAAAATTTCGATATATAAGAAACAATTTTTCTATGTAATGAACATGCAGATTTGCTAAGAGTTCGATGTATAGAAAATTTCGATATGTGGAAGTTCGATATATGTAGGTTCGACTGTATATATATATATATATATATATATATATATATATATATATATATATATATATATATATATATATATATACATATATAGTATATATATACATATATAGTATATATATATATATACATATATAGTATATATATATACATATATAGTATATATATATATATACATATATAGTATATATATATACATATATAGTATATATATATACATATATAGTATATATATATATATATATATATATATATATATATATATAAGGGCAATGGTTACAACGCACATTTTCCTATCCCTCAAAGAAAAATCGATATTCACAATCAGAGAAAGATCTTTAAAAATGCCCAATTGGAAGTGAGGAAACGTCCCAGTGGACCCCCGTGTGTTTCTTCCCCGTGGATAACAAGCTGATATTGCCCCTCAAAAAAGATACAAGGTCTCATCCAAACAAAATCTGTTCGTGACAGGCCTGGTGGGGCGATAAAGTGCTAATAAGAACGGAAGTGGCATCTTCTGAAAGGCAATACTGGTTTTTTTTTTGCCGGATGGGAGAGAGTCGCTTTGACAGTGTTGACAAGTTCCGAGAATAATTCACTGTTTTTACAAGCGTGAAGTGAGTGGCACCTCATATAAGCGGCAATCTCAGTTGTGACTTGGGGGTAGAGATTCGGCGCATGAAGAAAGGAGAATCTGGGAAAGAAGTGGAGGGAAATCTGGTGTATTTCTGAGAGTGATATGTTTTTCGTTATATCTCCGAGGGCACAAAGGAATTGGTTCGTTTGCACTTCGTATTTTGACGGTAAGGGTGATCATTGCTTTCTGCGTCAAAGTCTGGATAATATGTCTATCTCTTATGGGGGTCCAGGACACAAAATTGTTCGAATTTAAAAAAAAAATGTTATTGCATTAAAATATTTTTTGTTCTTTTACGCTTAAAATGACGTTTAAATCATGTTTCTATCTTAATTAGAACAGGATAAATTATTATTTTATTTTTTTGCAACATTCTAATAGTATGCAATCGTTGTTTAAACCTGTAAGTGCGTTTTTCTGCATGATGGGTTTCTTCTCCATTTCTCGTCTTTAAATTGGTATAAGTCAAGAACCGTTAAAGATAAATGGTTGAAACTTGGAACATGTCTCTTTCAACTATTTTACTTTAATTTTGATTGAGCAAATTTGAAAAAAATATTTACTTTTAAAAATATGGTTTTTTAAAAATAAGTTACATAATTTTTTTTGTAATTTTTATAATTTTTAATTTTTGTAATTTTTAATCTAAATATTTTTAATTTCTTTAAAAATTAATATTTCAAAAAATGCTGAATCAAAATTAAAACTTATATATTTCTGTTTAATTAAATGAAAAAATTTTGAAATTCGACAAATAATATTTCGAATTATAACAATTTTAAATTATTCCCCCCCCTTTTAATAAAAATTTTAAATTTTAAATTTTTTTAAAACTTTTTGAGAAATTTTATGATGTGATTTTGTTTACAAATTATATGGTTGACTATCACAAAAAAATTCAGAATTTTAACTCAATAAATAAAAAAAATTTTAAAATGTGTATTGGACTCCCTTAAAAAAATATTTTTATGAAAAATTTAATGTATTTTTTAAGGACTCTGTATAGGGTAAAAAGCTATACATAACAACATAATAGCGCAATGACATACGAGCATTTGGTGTTCTGTCCAAAATGTAATATCTAACAGCACTCCATAATATATATAGCGTGTTTAAAAAATAGTGATGGGTTATAAAACGGTTATAGCCTCGGAAAGCATTGTAGAGATATGAAATATACTTCAAATTGAAGAGAAAATCTCCAAGTTTCTTATCTGTTCAGCAGACTTTGATTGCGGTCCCATAGTTGCCCTGCAGGCGTCAAGACGATATTGAGTCTCTTCCCATACACAGCAGAAAATGAGCGGAGTGATAGACCAAACAACTTCAGTGATCCTCTCTTTTAGATGGTCCAAATTTCGCACATGAATGGATTACACTTGTTTTCTTTTACATAACCACAAAGATAGAAATCTGTGGGGGTAATGTTTGGCGATCATGGGGACATGCAATCCACCCATCTCGTCCGACACATCACTGAGGAATTTCGTTGAGAAATTCCCACACGATTGTAGCAAAATGTGAAAGTCTAATTGGAAAATGGAACTCTCCAGAATTCCGGAGTCTGTTGGTGTCTGAACGTAAGCTTTTGCGCACATAAACTTGGAGATTCTTCTTCTTCTTCTTTTGAGGCACTACAGCCTGTTGCAGGCCAAGGCCTTCCCAATCAGTTTCCGCCATCTGGTCCTATCCGAAGCAATACTTCTACAGTCTGCATTATATATCATTTTTATGTCACTCTCAACAGCCACCTAATTGGTGGTCTTCCTCGCTTTCTAAATCCCATCGGTTTAGTGTATGTGAGCATTTTTATTCGATTTTTGTTCTCGGTTCTAAATAAATGACCTAACCATAGAATCCAGTGGTTTTTTATGAACCTGACGATGCCAGGTTGTCTGTGTTTTCGGTAGATTTCACAATTAAACATTGATCTCCATATACACCATTTTCACAAACTGCGCCAAAAAAATTTCTTAGTATTTTGCGCTCGAAGATCAATGGTTTATTTTCAATAAATTTAGTCATTGCCCAGCATTCACAGCCGTAGAGTATATTAGGTCGTGATAGGGTTATATACCGGGTGTCCCAAAAATGACCGACGATTTGAAAAATCAATTAAAGAAAAACGGATGGTGATAGAAATGATCATTTTGCTGCATTCTGCTTAGGTAACCAGGAAATTTATTCTCACCAGTTTTCAAAATTAGTTCCAAAGTTCGTCCACAGATGGCGCTGCTGACTGGTAAAACTATAAAACAATGTTTTCAAACAATGTTTTCAATGTTTCAATGTTCCAGAAGCATACGCAAAATGGCATGGATTGGCCTCCCTATTCGCCAGATTTGACGCCATGCGATTTTTTTTCTTTGGGGGTACTTGAAAGACCAGCTGTATCGTCACAATCCACAAACTGTAGATGAACTGGAACAATACATCTCTGCTGCTTGTCAGAACATTCAAACTGAATTGTTTGTACGGGCGTCTGCGTATTTTGACCTCAGATTGCGCCACGTTGTTGCTGCAAACGTTGGTTATTTTGAAAACATTGTTTTATAGTTTTTGCCAGTCGGCAGCGCCATCTGTTGACGAACTTTGTAACTAATTTTGAAAATTGGTGAGAATAAATTCCCTGGTTACCTAAGCAGAATGCAGCAAACCGTACATTTCTATCGCCTTCTGTTTTTCTTTAATTGATTTTTGAAATCGTCGGTCATTTTTGGAACACCCGGTATATATATATATATATATATATATATATATATATATATATATATATATATATATATATATATATATATATATGTATATATATATATATATATATATATATATATATATATATATATATATATATATATATATTAATTTTGGTGTCAAGGCAAATGATTCGATTAAACTGATTTTTGAGACCATGGTAGCATTTATTTGCCTTAGAGAGTCTGTTGTTTATTTCAACAGTCAAATCATTGTTGTTAGTGACGATAGTTCAAAGATAGTTGAACTGTGATACTTTTTCAAAGGTGTAGTTGTTCACAGCTAATGGCAATGGGTTAAGTGTTTTACGGGCATTTTCTAAAAATTTTGTTTTATAATCATATATTGTTATGCCTAATTTTCTAGCCTCGGCTTCTGTGACATAATTTCTGGATCTATTCACTAAAGCGATGTCATCGGCGAATGCCAAGGTTTTTAGTGCCTTTTGGTAAGTAGTTCCTCTAGGCGTAAGACCAGAATCTCTGATAGCCTTTTCCGGGGCCAAATTATAAAGTAAACAAGACAGAGCATTGCCCTGCCGTAAGCCTTTGTCTGCATAAGAAAACTTCAGACATATCGTTAGAAAGTTTAACCTTACATTTTACACTTTTAAGCGTAGATTTTGTTAGATTAATTAGATTGTCTGATATTTCAAATTCTTCCATTTCCTTATAAAGTTTCTTCCGAATAATGCTGTAATATGCAGATTTAACATCAATAAAGAGATATTATGTTTCGATATTGTACGCCTTTGTTTTCCCCAAAATCTGCCTCAGGGCATGTATTTGGTCGGTAGTTGGCCTTCAACTACGAAATCCACACTCGTACCATCAAATATCTTTTTCAACATGTATTAGTAGTCTATTCTAAAGAACATTTGAGAAAATTTGGAGATTTCCTCCTTCATTCAACGTATGACTCGTGCCTGCAACATGATTTACTGTACAACTTTAGCATGATTTACTGTACAGCTTTGAAACCGACCATTATTTTTGGGACACACTGTATATATATATATATATATATATATATATATATATATATATATATGTGTGTGTGTGTGTGTGTGTGTGTGTGTGTGTGTGTGTGTGTGTGTGTGTGTGTGTAGAGAGAAAAAAGCACTATCTACGTTTAAAATTTGACGCACACACACATCCTAAATCATGCTTTACACTTACCTCTTTACACCTTACAAGACCTCTTTATACCTTAAATGTTAGTTTATGTATTTTACCACATGCCTTAAAATACACTAAAAACTTAATATCTTACATTTTTTTAACAAAAGCATAAGACACGGAAAATATATGCTACTGACGTTTAACATCGGAAGTAATGTACTTTTCGTGCTTATTAATCAGAGTGTACGATAATTGTTAGTATTTAGATGAGTATCTTAAAAAGCACTTTTAAATATTTATTTCAAGTATATGCTTCCTAATTAAAGTATATCATGCAGGGATAAAGTACTATTGATTTACTCTATATAATTATTAGTGCTCATTAATCTGTATATACCCACCAGTTTCTGCATTAAGCTGAATGCGTTAAAATGCACTTTTATATCTCTAATGCTCAAATATCTTTCGTAACTAACGAATAGCGTGAAGTGTAATTCAGTCTAGCATGTTTTCTCTATAAGAGTCTTAATATTGCTCTGGATATGCATCGAACAAACTCTTCAGAATTTAACTTTCTCGCTTAAGTACATTTCATTAAAATTTCCGCGAGATATTTTATTTCCTAGCAAATGTTAAGCATTTACTGCATGACTTGCACAGAAAAATCTACTAAGCAATTAATAATAATAATAATATATATATATATATATATAAGAAACGATAAACCTTTCCCTTCATTAACTTTGTCTTGCCGCAACAGAACATTATCCTTCAATTTAATTTTGATCTAGATATACCAAATTAAGCTACTAGTTCCCCCCCCCCCTAAAAGCCACGTGCGGACAACAGTTATATAAGATCGAATGTCGTGGAACATTACCCCATATGACGCGTTAAAGTCAGGTGTCAATTTTCAACCAATTAAAATTCCAGTGCGGCCGTACTCAGGGCGTGAACCTAGGGTTTTGGCAGTCTTCTGTGTTCGGCTCTAGTCCAACAAGCATGTAATTTTGCGCTGCGGGATTTTCCCGTATGTCTGGCGATTTCTGGACGATGTGTTGAGATGTGTAGATCTGCGGTATTGAAATTTTGAGTAAAAGATGCCCAGCAACATTTCCAGGAATAAAAAAACTGTACTATGACCAAGCCGCCTCTTCCTTTCTGGCGTCAGATTTTATTTGAATCTACATCGTGATTGTCTCCACTCGTCGACCACTTCTACTGTTTAATGCTCCGACGACAACAAATACTATGACTTCATAATGTGAATGGAGGTCTCCTACCTCATACCTGGATTAGTTCGAGATCTCCGGCCTGTTGAGCATCACCCCGTCAAGGATATTACATATATATATATATATATATATATATATATATATATATATATATATATATATATATATATATATATATATATATATATATATAGAGAGAGAGAGAGAGAGAGAGAAAGAGAAAATTCTGGACTGAACGTTTAACTGTGAACTGCAAACTTTAGTAATGTTATTTGTGGATGTATAATATGTCTGGGGCAAAAAGGCGCCACTAGCATAAACATTGTCACGACCCCTCTCTACTCAGTTTGGAGAGAGCATCAAGACTCCCGCTTCGAATTCCGTCGTAGACGGAGTACGTTTTTTAAATTCTCAATGTAAATAAATTGTAATTATTATGTGTTCTTTACGATGGTTGTTAATTGGTTTACGACTGAGACTGATTTACTCCAACGCTCACGCCCCACAGAATTGGTGTCATATAATGGGATCAGATTTGAATTGAAAAGTATGAACGAATATACGACTTGAATCCCAAGAGACGTATTAATATGCCACACGTACGGACTCGGAACTAAAGTAAGATCGTTCTGTTTTTATGAGTTACGATAACTGTTTTGTTTCTACGAATTACGACTATTTACAATTATTTTATTTTTTACGAATTGCAATCACCGTTTTGTGTTTACGAATTACGATTGCTGATACGATTAACGATTTTAAATGGAAAAAATGAAATTAGTTGATATTCCTCGAATCAAAGCGAGCTTGAAGTGTGCTTCTGTTAAATCTATAAGATATTTGCATAATTTTGTTTATGGAACAGAAGGCGACCAATTAAACCGGAAACGGTTACGAGAAATTTTTCTGGTTTTGACTTCCTGAAAAATGACGAACATTATGAAAAGAAAATAACTTTTGCTTTGAAACACGTTAGGCTTGCGAATTTAATTACACTTTGCAGTATTTTATGTGAAGGAAATTAAACTGTTCTAGCTACTCGAGTTCTCGATAGCCAATTAGATATTAAAACGCTTAAAACAGATAGTTATGAAACTGACAATGAGGATTCTGATGACGAGCATGTTAATGAAGAAACCCGTAGCGAAGTGAGTCAAGTAACCCGTTTAAAATTACCAGTAGATAAATTTTCTAAATTTACTATTTCTTATCATGATATCGAAAATAGTTTGAGAAAATTTGACGGGAAAGATAATTCTTCCATCGGAAAGTGGATAATTGATTTTGAAGAAACGGCAGGTATTTACGGATGGAATGATTTGCAAAAATTAATATTTGCGAAGAGATCACTAACTGGGTTAGCGAAAATCTTCATTCAAGGTGAATCTGACTTAACTGCGTGGGCTAGGCTTAAATTAGGTCTTGAACAACAATTTTCCTCGAAGTGCACAAGCGGCCCAACTCCATAAAATGTTGACGAAACGTTGTTTAAACAATGAAAAATTTCTGCAAGAATATTTTCTGGTCATGAAAAAACTACCAAGCAGAGGTAACATCGAAACCGAATCCCTTATTCAATATGTAATAGATGGTATTCCCGATAAACCATCTAACAAAGTAATATTTTACGGTGCGAAAGATTTAAAAGAGTTCAAGGAAAAATTAGATATTTACGAAAAAATACGAAATCATACTCCGATTCCAACTGAACCAGAAACGACACAAAAGGAAAAAACCATTCACCCCTCCTTCTGTCGTACCTCTCAGCTTTCAGCACTTTAGAAATTGTGATGATAAAATTCATAGTGTTTGCCTTTTTAAAAATCGCGGAAGAAAATGTTTCAACTGTAATCAGTTTACGAATGACCACATTTCTGCTAACTGTCCAGTAAAAAGTAATAAAACCCCGAGTCAAGCCGTAAATATTAGTAGCAGTATTCTCGAACAGAAAAGCTCTCTATTTCACACCACGAATACACATTCGCGAAAGAGGAGCGAATTGTTGGGGGAAACAGTGATTTATGGGTCCCCTCGCGGTTAACCCCAGCATTCGCCTCTCCACTCGGACGCTCCCCTCAGAGGGCGGTTTTTCTGACGGATGATCAAAGGGACGAGGGACCTTCTCCCCACGTTGGGGGGGTCAAAGGGGGAGGTCCCCAAATCGCGCTTTTCGGAAACGGATGACGGGGAGGGGGCTCAATGGTCAAAGGGGTAATGACGTCGGGAAGTTGCGAGACGCGGAAATATGAGAACGGTCAGTCGGTTCGATTAGTCACGCTTCTGAAGCGTGACTAATGTCTCGCGAGGGGACGGGGGGTCTCTGATTCATGTGTGGGGAACTGTAGTCTCAGATAAGATTCAAGTTGAATGATAATGAACTGACTGTTATTTTCGACAGCCGTTCGACAGTAAACGTAATCCGAGAAGAGTGCTATGAATGACTGCACCTACCAGATGTTTCTCCCCACGCCGTAAATGTGTCAGGACTAGGGTCACAAGAAGTGAATACGAAGGGTCCTTTTATGCATACCGTGGAAATCAACGATCACCCGTTCGAATTACTGTTTCACGTTGTCCCGAACGAAGCGATAACGATAGACCTTATTATTGGAACTCCTCTGTTACACGTCGCGGATGTTATTTTGAAAAAAGATACTTTAATCATTCAGAAGCATTCCAACACTGACAACTCTTTATTGTTGAGGGAAAATTTACCGAACTTTGTTTCTAATGAAATAGATTTAAATCATATTAAACATAAGCAGCAAAGAGACACTATTTTTAAACTTGTCTCTACATATACGTCAAACGAAACCGAAACCGTAGGTAATTCTATAAAGGTAATTTTAACCGACAATATTCCCGTATATCAAAGACCTCGACGTTTAGCAATCCCCGAGAAATTATTTGTAGATGAACAAAGTTATGAAATTTTGTGTAGGACATATTGAAGGGATGGGAATTTGTTTGAGGGAATAGAAAAATTAGTTCAAAATTTCACCACCAGAGGGAGTTTTCGATGAATTACACATTTAGCCAACATTTAATATAGTTAAAAAAATTTGTTACAACAAGACATGTTCAACATGGCCATCATTTTTCAGCTACCATTTGAAATCGTAAGATAGCATGTTCTACAGTTGACCGCAGTGTGTTCGGGAAATGCTGAGAACATGTCCTGAAATGCTGTCTTTCAGATCAGATATAGTTCTTGGTTTATCAAGACTGACTAGATGTTTCACATGCCCCCAAAGACAAATGTCGCATGGGTTGAGGTCTGGGGATCGGGAAGGCCACACATTAGGAAAGTTGCGGCTGATGACACGTTCTTCTGTAAAGTTATTTTTAAGAACGCCCATAACACGAAGGCTAATGTGTGAAGGAGCTCCATATTGCATAAAATTGTGCGCGAAAGGCACTGACATGATTGCAGATTCGGAACAATTTTATTCAATAACAAGGATCCCCGGTGACCGAGCATGTTACTGGACCTCTAGGACTTAATTCCTCAACGAAATACGGGCCGAGAATAAAAAATGCAGAAAATCCACACCACACGGTTATTTTTGGTGAATGCATCCGAACATCTAAGATTAAACGCCGATTTTCTGTTTCCCAAATTCGGCAGTTGTGAGTATTCACCGAACCGTCCAATTAAAAGTGTGCTTCATCTGTCCAGAGGATACTCCAAGGCCATTCTGCATCAACCTCAAAGCGAGCAAGAAACTAAAGTGAGAACAGCTGACGAGTCTCGAAATCATGTGTAAGCAACCTCTCCACAAATTGAAGCTTGTACGGATTATACCGTACAAGCTTCAATTAAGAAGAAGAAGGAATGCCTTGCGCATTATTTGAAGGTCATGCGCAATACCGAGGATATTGCGCATGACCTTCTCGACAGTTTAACGGGGCAGATCCAATCCTTCTCCCACACGACAGACACTGGAACTACCATGTTCGTTGGAAGCTTTATCCTCTTCAACCTGAAGCGCAACCTTCTCTACAGCTTCTGCGGAAACAGGTTTCCTTCCTCTTGCAGAACGAATGTTAAAAGTACCAGTTTCTTCAAATTTGGCCACCATTAAGCGAAGACCTTTAACAGTCAATGGACCCTTTCTTATCCCCTTCAAACTCCGAAATTTTCGTAAAGCAACTAGTGCTGAATTATCGTTTTGGGAAAACAATTTTACTAACACAGCTCGATTTGGTAATCGCACCGATGACATTCTGATTAGCAATTGTAAGCACACTGAAAACAAAATCTCCATGAAAGTTTCTAGGTGTTATAACAGTTTCTGCTATACGTCGGCAAAATTTAATTTCCATATTTGTTGCTTCTTCGTTCCTTCAACTCTTTTGTCCGAAAATTAGTTATCGAACAAGTTTCGGATTGACTTTGCAATCAATTTAAAGACTGTAAACTTTAATGAGTGTGAGTTATTGTGTTAGGGTGACCTATAGATAAAATGATGATGCAATCTTAACTAAAAAACCAGTCGTAAATGTGTAATTCATCAAAAAACGCCCTCTGGTGGTGAAATTTTGAACTATTTTTTATTATTATTCGCTCAAACAAATTCCCATCCCTTCAATAAGTTCAACACAAAATTTCATAACTTTCTGAACAATAGTTTCGACTGTAGACAACATTAAAATAGAGAAGTTACTCTATTAGAGTAGATTATCTAATAGAGAAGGTAGAGAAGTTAATTATGGACTCTGTATATATATATATATATATATATATATATATATATATATATATATATATATATATATTATACACTGAAGTGCCACTGAATTAGGGATAGCAAAGCCTATGCAAATTGTGTAGCGCTGCGCATCATGTATGCGCAAGTGAGGGCGCTGTGGTAACTGTATATATAGCGCGTACTGTGGTTGTTCTGAAAAAGTTGTTGGAATTGCCAGTATGGGTAAACTGCCTGATTTAGACGCCTTCGATCGCGGACAAATCGTAGGTGCGCGACGCATGGGCCATTCAATTTCCGAAATCGTCAGACAGCTAGGATTTTCAAGGTCGACAGTGTCAAGAGTATACCAAGAATACATGGATGGTGGAAAAAAACTAGCGATCGGGCAAACTGCAAAGGACAATTAGCCTTGACAGTGCGTGGTGAGAGACGGCTCTGGCGTATTGTACGTAGCCAGCGAACCCAAACATTAGCTCAAATTACCACCCAGTTTAATGACGGTGCCAGTCGTACAGTCACTAAATGGACTGTGCAACGCTCGCTTCACCGTATGGGTTTCGGGAGCCGTCGACCTACGAGAGTACCATTGCTCTATACTCTCCATCGGGCTGCACGTCTTGCCTGGGCAAGAGAGCACAGAGACTGGAGTGTAGAGGACTTGAAACGAGTAGCATGGAGTGATGAGTCTCGATTCCGACTAACGCCGACGGGAGGCTGAGAATATGGCGTCAGGCTCATGAAGCTATGGATCCTGCATGCCTGGCTGGAACTGTACAAGGGCATGGTGGCTCAATCATGGTCTGGGGTGTTTTTTCGTGGCACAGTTTGGGATTTTTGGTGCTTGTACTAACCTCCCTCAATGCAATTCGGTACGTAGAGTTGCTGGGTGATGACCTCCATCCGTTTATGCTGTTCTGTTATCCGCACGGTAATGGAGTTTTCCAGCAAGACAACTGTACCTCTCACAAGTCCCGGTTGGCTACTGGCTGGTTGGATGAACATTCCTCTGACTTCTCTGTCATGAATTGGCCACCTAGAAGCCCAGACTTAAATCCTATTGAGCATCTTTGGGATGTTTTGGAACAAGGCGTGAAAGGCCATCACACAGCTCCAAAGAACCTTACTGAATTATGGACAGCTTTAGCCAATATTTGGCAAGCCATTCCCGTGGAATGTTTCCAAAAACTTGTTGAATCTATGCCTCGTCGTGTGGCAGCCGTTATCAAGGCCAGAGGAGGCCCGACTCGTTACTAGGTAGGTATCCCAAATTCAGTGGCACTTCAGTGTATATATATATATATATATATATATATATATATATATATATATATATATATATATATATATATAATTGTTATATTTTTATTAATTACATTTATAAAATACATTTCATCTGTAAATTTCCCTCAAAATTTTCCTTATTCCTGATATACCTATAAGAAACTCTTCAGAATTTAGCTACAATACTTAGAATGCATTTTTGTTTAAGTACATTTTATTATAAAAGTTTTATTTCCAAAGTTAAGCACTTAATGCATGACATCTAGAGAAAAACTTCTTAGCAATTAATAAAATCCAGAGAAAATTACTCCCATTCTTTGATGTGTTTTAAAACACATACACACCCCATAAAAAAACTTGCTAAATCAGCTTTGAACCAAAAAGGAGTTTAATAGGTTTCAAATTAAGAGTTTTTTTCTAGTCAAAGAATGCAAAAGTAAAACGAGATTTTACTTTTCTTTTATTATTTTTGTTTGTTCTTGAACAATGATTTTTTAACTGTATAATTATGTAAAAGTTCTCAAAGGATTTGCTTTCTTATTTTTTATTTTTAGCTTTTCTTAAAAGCGAAAAGTATGCTATTTCATCATGACGTGCTTGACGAAAAATACATAATATTTTTTTAATTCAAATTGAGTGGGGTTTTTTTGTTGTGGCATGCGTTTCGTGAGTACGAAAATACTTCCATCGAAATGACGTTTGGAACCGAGACATATATTGCCATTCCATATTCTAATCTCACTAATATATTGATTGTGTTCAGTTCTCATTAAAAAGTCCCAAATATTCGATTTTGTCTTTTGAATGCACTCTTAAACTGCGAACACTTAACTTCCAACTGTCAAGTATGGATTGCAAGCGAGTTGTTAATTACCAGAGGCAACAACTAAATACTTACTTATAAATTATTCCCATCAATTCTTTTTATAGCTGTTAATTACTTAATGATAACTTAACTATTACCTTTTGTCAAAATTTGTGAACATTAAGCAAACAATTGTGCAAAATTAACAATTTGTGTAATCTTATGATATGTATGAACACTTAGTAATTATATATATATATATATATATATATATTATTATTATTATTATTATTATTATTGATGGTGTAACTCTGCATCGTAGTTACAAATAATACTTTCGAAGTCTGTCTCCATTTCTGTATAACTACTGAAGAATCAAAAACAAATATTTGCTAAATATTTTACAGGGGCAGCAGTCGGTTGTTTTTTTACAGAAACCCTTCATCAGGCCGAATCATTAGATGTGGGGTATTTAAAGTGTAATTTTTAGATTTTTTTCTGCGTCATAGATGGCGCTAGTCAAAAATAGAACTCATAGCAACATACATTAAATAAAAGTCGTCACGGATTTTATTAAAACATAAATATTGTTTACTTGAAACTTGTTTTTGTTGTTGTTATGATTTATGCCTCCTGGCCGAAACATTTGAGACTATGCATGTCCATAGATGGCGGCGGGCAGAGGAATGCGACTCCGGTTTATGGCACTACGATGGGATACATCTGGAGGGCTCTTACCTTCTGCCACCCACTGACAGCATAGAAGGACTTTCCGGTTTATGTATTTAACTTGCAAATATCCGACCTAGACATGAAGGTATTTGAGGATATTCGTCGGGATTCGAACGGAGCAAACCCCAGTCCGTAGCACAAACGTGCTACTAGTAGGCTACATCGATCTGAAACTACTGAACCCATGAAACTACTGAACGATCAGTCTAATATTATATCAGTAAATCATAGGGTAAGAAACTAGTTTTTTGTGTGAACACCTGTAACCCTTCTTCAGGCCAAAGCAATAGAGGGGAGGGTGTGGGTAGTGTAATTTTTACCATGTTTTTATTATCTCGCTTTCTTGTTTGTGTGTGTGTTTGTCCAGTACAAATCTTGCAATCGATTGTTAACTAACTTCCCGACGAGCTAGACATTTGAAACTTTTAGAATAGCACAGAACACGATGACAATGCATTCTTTTAATACTTTTAGCCATCTTTAATCAAAATTGAATTCATTTTCAGTTAATTTTGTTTTGTAGACTGGTGCAGCCATCTATCGACCGGGACGGGAACGAAAAGTTAAACGCAAGTTAACTTCCAATT
Organism: Dolomedes plantarius; assembly: GCA_907164885.2. Taxonomy (NCBI): domain Eukaryota; kingdom Metazoa; phylum Arthropoda; class Arachnida; order Araneae; family Dolomedidae; genus Dolomedes; species Dolomedes plantarius. Next base: position 50,150,383 of record OU015490.1, read on the forward strand.
AACTTCATTTTCTATAAAGTTGATGGGGTAATTCATCAAAAAAATTTTTAAAAAGTATTTATTAATACATATAATTGTCAAGTTTATATGATTCAACGGGAAATTTAAAAACATGGTACATAAAAAGTTCTTTTTATCTTGTAATTATAAGTTATTTTTCTTACTGGCTAATGGCTCTGGTAAAAAAAAAACTGAATTTATAACTATCGAAATGAACATTTTGAAATGTCGTCGCGGTTTCCATTAAAACATAAATATTATTTCAACACATTATTTTAATTTCCTGTGCAGCAACTTCGTTTGACCAGAAATGTAACTTAGACAAATTTCCATTCAGCCCCTCATCTCCTATCTCTGAAAAAAAAATTCCTCTGTAAATTATGTACAATTCACATATCCGTATGACATATATCTTAAGGCTTTTCGAGCGTCTTTTTTGTATATACAGGGATAGATAAAAGATACGGCAGAATGGACTCATCTTTCACGATTCTGAAGGTCCCTGGTAAGGGAGTGAGGGGGGTAGGGAGGCATGGGAGGTGGTAACAGTCTGGGCGGATTTCTTAGTTATGAATAGACACCATAGTTTGGTAAGGTGAACATAGAGATTTCTTTGTCGGGGCGTTCTTTAAAAACGATTTCGTAAACCCGACACAGAGGGCATTTTGGTCGCATCTAAATGACAAAAAACAATTCTGCGATGGGTTTCAAATGTAAAAGTAAGTTGGTCTGCGTTACCAAGGAAACCAAAGAGTCGTCAGCGGAAAGCTAGTCCATCTCAAAATGTGCAACGACTCCGTAAGTCTGCTTTTTGTGAGGAAGTTTCAGCTGTTCGACCAGAGATGACCAACAGAGTGATGTGAAACTTCAGAGAACGGTATCGACAGTGAATCGCAAATAATTGGTTCTACCTGAGTAGTGTTATTTTCAAAACCTAGTGGAAAAAAATAGAATGTTGGTACTTTTCGAAAATCTACCCTTTGAAAAGTGAGTCCGCACCCTGTAAATGGATAGATTCATGGTAAATGTCAGAAGCTTATAAGTATATCTTGATTCGATTCAGAAAATTGTATTCATGATCTACATGTCTTTTTAATTGTAGATTACAATAGGCATAGTTTACGAGAGATGTAGAATTTATAAAGGGAAAATTCCAAGACAATCGATTAGAAAATTTAATGCAGATAAGGTAGTTACCTACTATCTTATTTTTCCCTGGTAAGTGGGATAAAATCAATAGCTCCAGAATTGCTAAAGGATATATGGAAAATATCGCAATGTTAGATTATATTTTTCCCTTTAAATTTTCATAATAAAAACAATTAGTGTTACTTTGAGAATTAATATTTTAAGTGTCGGATTACATTAGTTGTTTGAAACTGTCGCCAAACTTAAAACAGCCGCGCATAATGAAATCAGTTTCATAGAAAGTAGAAGCACGCCTGATCCCCTGGGACGCCCGCTGTTTATAGGTCATGAAGAATTCAAGTTAATGTGAATATTTCCCCAAAATGAAGGTTTGTTTTGAGAAAATTAAATCAAATAGTTTAATCCATGCTTCTATTAATAATTCAGGAATCGAAGAAGGAGCTATTCCTCATTATTTATAGAAGTACCTTCTCTGTAATTAAAATACTTTTGGCAGCAGTATTTTCGGTCAATTTGTTATCCATCAAAATACTGGAACATTTCATTTTTTGTTTTTCTTGACTTAGAGCAAGTTAGGCTGACTAGCCGCGGTTTTCTGAAAATGGAGTTATTTTTTGACAAATATAAGATTATTCGTTCAGTCGACAGAGGGCAGAAAGAAATTTTAATTACGAAATATCTCACCTAATAAAAATAATGATTATACCATGAAACAGAATAAAAAAGACCTGTACTAAGCAACCCTTGTTTTGTTTTAATTAAAATTGTTTTATCAATATGTTTCCGAGGGTTAACACGGGTTCTGTTTCCACTCTTACAACTGACACCATATTCATGTGAATGGGACACATTACACGCAGTTTTTACTGCTCCCATTAAAAACTACGCGCAATGTGTCAAATATTTTGATGTGTCAAACATCTTGAGGTACAAAATATGTTGGGCAATGTTAAAGTAAGAAACTGATATGGACATATTACGCCCAGTTTTTACTACTCCCATTAAAAACTGCTCGCAATGTGTCAAATATGTTGATGTGTCAAACATCTTGAGGAACAAAATTTGTTGGGCAATGTTAGAGTAAGAAATTGATATGGACATATTACGCGCAGTTTTTACTGCTCCCATTAAAAACTACGCGCAATGTGTGAAATATGTTGATATGTCAAACATCTTGAGGTGTAAAATATGTTGCGCAGTGTTAGACTAAGAAACTGATATTTTATTCTTTCATGGATTTAAAAATGGTGTCATAATATCTAACACTAATTATTCTAATTTTTTGCATAGTTTATAACTAAACTTTTTTACAAAGTAACAAGTTTCGAACTTTTTTTATTCGCCAAAAGCTTTAAATATTCAAAGTTCAATTCTGAGACATGGTTTAATTAGAGTTAAAAAAATGCATTTAGTTAAGAATAAATCTAGAATTTTTCTTTAACGGTAATTAATGAGTTAAAAATCAATCTAATCGCTACACCGAAGAGCTTTTAAATTAAATTGCTCCTCTCAGCTAAGCAGAAACAAAAACACGTAAATCAAGTTCTTTAATTTTGTAGTTTAAATAGTTAAGATCACTAATCGGGTAATCTTTCTTAGTTACTTGAGAAAATAATTCAGTGCTATCCGATAATAGGATACCATACTTTTTTAACCCCGTGAAACATAAATAAGTAGCAGCAGTGATAGATTTTCATTACATTAAGGCTGAGGGCGTCTGGAAACTTTATGTCTTATATATTTATTCTGGAAGAAAAGCGAAAATTTAATCGATGTTAATTTGTTGTAAATCTGATTATCCTGCGTAAAGGGAAAGTTTTCTTTCGCTATTAGATTGTTTATTACAAATAACGTAATATGTTATTGAGCAATTTAGGTTTTTATTTTTTATTTATTTTGTTTTATTTTTCAGTGTTTGAAAATGTAGTTATAACTACTGGGAGGTAGCCATGATGTATTCGCTCAGCACAGTGTTAACCTATGGAAAACAAATTTCAATGATTGTCGACTAAATACTTAATGATAACTTAACTACTACTGTTATTTTTATTATTATTACTATAACTATAATCCCGTAATATTAATCCTCAATCATCTACTAAAAAGCTGTACGCAGGATAGTAAAGCAATCCTGAATTTCACCATAAAGGAAAATCTTCTTAATTAATCGCATTGTTTCTTGTTTTCCTACTTGCATACTGCACTAAAAATCAATGTGAAATAAATGAACTTTTTAAAAAAAAATTTCACTCAAAATTCCCGTTTACAATATTCAGCGCAGTTTTTCCCCATTTGTTAACACTCGCACTTCCTTTTCTTCAAATAAATTTTCACTCTAAATCCATATAAACCACTTCTTGTCTATAAATTGGAAAATGCTTGGACAGTGCTATTCTCAATGAAGTCGCTTTGTTTCTTATTTTCCTACTTGTATACTGCACTGAAAATCAATGTGAAATAAATGAATTTAAAAAAGAAAATTTACTCAAAATTCCCGTTTACAATATTCAGCGCAGTTTTTTCCCCATTTGTTAACACTCGCACTTCCTTTTCCTCGAATAAATTTCCACTCTAAATCCATATAAGCCATTTCTTGTCCATAAATTGGACAATGCTTGGACAGTGCTATTCTCAATGAAGTCGCATTGTTTCTTGTTTTCCTACTTGCATACTGCACTGAAAATCAATGTGAAATAAAAGAAGTTTAAAAAAAAAATTTTCACTCAAAATTCCCGTTTACAATATTCAGCGCAGTTTTTTCCCCATTCGTTAACACTCGCACTTCCTTTTCCTCGAATAAATTTCCACTCTAAATCCATATAAACCATTTCTTTTCCATAAATTGGACAATGCTTGGACAGTGCTATTCTCAATGAAGTCGCATTGTTTCTTGTTTTCCTACTTGCATACTGCACTGAAAATCAATGTGAAATAAATGAACTTAAAAAAAGAAAATTTAGTCAAAATTCCCGTTTACAATATTCAGCGCAGTTTTTTCCCCATTTGTTAACACTCGCACTTCCTTTTCCTCGAATAAATTTCCACTCTAAATCCATATAAGCCATTTCTTGTCCATAAATTGGACAATGCTTGGACAGTGCTATTCTCAATGAAGTCGCATTGTTTCTTGTTTTCCTACTTGCATACTGCACTGAAAATCAATGTGAAATAAAAGAAGTTTAAAAAAAAAAATTTTCACTCAAAATTCCCGTTTACAATATTCAGCGCAGTTTTTTCCCCATTCGTTAACACTCGCACTTCCTTTTCCTCGAATAAATTTCCACTCTAAATCCATATAAACCATTTCTTGTCCATAAATTGGACAATGCTTGGACAGTGCTATTCTCAATGAAGTCGCATTGTTTCTTGTTTTCCTACTTGCATACTGCACTGAAAATCAATGTGAAATAAAAGAAGTTTTAAAAAAAAATTTTCACTCAAAATTCCCGTTTACAATATTCAGCGCAGTTTTTTCCCCATTCGTTAACACTCGCACTTCCATTTCCTCGAATAAATTTCCACTCTAAATCCATATAAACCATTTCTTGTCCATAAATTGGACAATGCTTGGACAGTGCTATTCTCAATGAAGTCGCATTGTTTCTTGTTTTCCTACTTGCATACTGCACTGAAAATCAATGTGAAATAAATGAACTTAAAAAAAGAAAATTTAGTCAAAATTCCCGTTTACAATATTCAGCGCAGTTTTTTCCCCATTTGTTAACACTCGCACTTCCTTTTCCTCGAATAAATTTCCACTCTAAATCCATATAAACCATTTCTTGTCCATAAATTGGACAATGCTTGGACAGTGCTATTCTCAATGAAGTCGCATTGTTTCTTGTTTTCCTACTTGCATACTGCACTGAAAATCAATGTGAAATAAATGAACTTAAAAAAAGAAAATTCACTCAAAATTCCCGTTTACAATATTCAGCGCAGTTTTTTCCCCATTTGTTAACACTCGCACTTCATTTTCCTCGAATAAATTTCCACTCTAAATCCATATAAACCATTTCTTGTCCATAAATTGGACAATGCTTGGACAGTGCTATTCTCAATGAAGTCGCATTGTTTCTTGTTTTCCTACTTGCATACTGCACTGAAAATCAATGTGAAATAAAAGAAGTTTAAAAAAAATTTTTCACTCAAAATTCCCGTTTACAATATTCAGCGCAGTTTTTTCCCCATTTGTTAACAGTCGCACCTCAAATAAATTTCCACTCTAAATCCATATAAACCATTTCTTGTCCATAAATTGGACAATGCTTGGACAGTGCTTGACTTAATGTGTAACATACTGTGTTCTAAGACTGTGTTGCATGTTAATTATAATTAACTTAAATACTTAACTCTAAGAGCAATTACATGCAATCCTTGTGTTCATATACAGACAAGTCAAACAAAACATTCTTACGTATTTTCTTGCACCTTAAAATAGCAACCTTTTTGTAAAACTATTCATGCATAATAAATTATACTCATACTCCTCAACTTTTTATTTCGTTATTCTTGAGTTTATTGGTATAACTTGAATTGCATTTCTTCATCTTTTATTTTTTCAGTTATTTTTAATAACAATTTTTATTATTAGCTGCATTATTATTACTATTATTATAATTACTTAATATTAACACCCAATCTTCTACTTAAAACCTGTAAGAAGAGTAAAGCAGTGCTGGATTTCCCCTTAAAAGAAAAATACTTAATGAAGTCACATTGTTTCTTATTTTCTTATGTACTACGCTGAAAACCGATCTCAAATAAATGAACTACAGCAAAATCTAGTTTATCCGGGTCTCGTTGATTCGAATCTCCGGATAATCCGGAACAAATTGGTAGACATTATTTTTATTTAATGTTCACGTTAGATAATAATTTTCAACTGTGATACCAAGAACAAGTACGCCAAATATTCGCTTTTCAGTTTGATTCAATGTATAGCTCCTGCATAGATTGCACAATAAATTATGGTAATAAAATACTTTTTGTTAAGTTTAAGAAACCTTTACTGGACTTATCAATTCTTTGTTAAGAAATTATGTGAAAGGTTATTTTTCTATTTTTTAATGCATTGTAAGCAATATTATGTAATTTTGCTACAAAACAAATTTTTTTGCAATAACAATAAGTCTGCTTGGTTAAGGATTTTGTTTTGGTTATTACCCTTATTACCCGGATTATCTGGATTTTCAATTATCCGGATTGCCTACAGTCCCAGTTAGTCCGGATAAACGAGGTTTTTCTGAAATTGAATTTCTTTATTCTTTAAGTTTTTTCTAACTGTACTTTTCATCATCAGCTGGCTGTTATTATTACCAAGTTTTTATTAACTTTTTTTCGTGTTTGTGTGTTTTTTTTCTAGTACAAACCTTACAATCGATTTTTAACTAACTTCCCGACTGGTTAGACATTTGAAACTTTTAAAATAGCTCAGAACACAATAACAATGCATTTTTTAAATACTTTTAGCCATCTTTAAGCAGCATTGAATCCATTTTCAGTTAATTTTGGTTTGTAGACTAGTGCAGCCATCTATCAGCCGGGACGTTAACGAAAAGTTAAACGCAAGTTAACTTCCAATTCATTTTTTTCAAGTTGATGGAATAATTCATCAAAAAAAATTTTAAAGAGTATTTATTAATACATAGAATTGTCAAGTTTATATGATTCAACAGAAAATTTAAAAACATGGTATATAAAAAGTTATTTTTATCTTGTAATTAATATTACTATTATTAAAAATGCAGTAAAATTAATCCTCAATCTTCTGCTTAAAATCTGTACCCTGGGGGGGGGGGGGAATCAGTGCTGAATTTTACCTTTTTAAAAGGAATAAAACTCCATAATGAAGTCACATTTTTTCCTGTTTTCTTACGTACTGCGGTAAAAATCAATCTCAGATAAATGAACTAAACCTTTTTTTTTTAGTTCACAGAATATTCCCTTTCATAATATATAATTTTCTTTATATGTTAACACTCACACTTCCTTTTCCCTGAATTAATTTCCAATCTAAATCCACTTAAAACATTTTTTGTCAATGCCTTCGAAAATATTGGAATGCAATTGCAGTGTGACATATTGGCTAGACGTGCATGTTAATTTTAATTAACTTGTGCTTAATTGTCATTAACTTTAATACTTAATTGTGAAAGCAATTATATTATATAATCCTGGTTTCTTATGCAAACGGATCTGCAACACATTCTTACGTATTTCCTTCCACGTTAAAATGATTAGTCTTTTTTGAAACTATTAATGCTTAATAAATTATAATCTTAATCCAATACTTTCTATTTCATTATTCTTGAGTTAATTAAAATAACTGGAATTGCATTTCTTTAGCCTTTATTTTTAAGTTATTTCTAATTTCAATTTTCATTATTAGCTGTGTATTATTATTCTTATTATATTTCCTTAATATTAATTGCGAGGAAAGAAAAGCAGTACTGAATTCCACCTTAAAGGAAAAAAATTCTTAATGAAGTCACGTCATTTTGTTTCTTATTTTCTTACGTAATGCACTGAAAATCGATGTGAAATAAATGAAATAAACCTTTTTTTTTTAAGTTTCACACAAAATTTCCATTTGTGATATTCGGCGCAGTTTTTTTTTTCCCATTTGTTAACACTTCCTCTTCCCCGAATTAATTTCCAATCTAAACCCATTTAAAATTTTTGTTTGGGGGAGCATTACAAAAGAAACGACTAAATTATAGATATATTTTTTGGAAGCATGGAAAACCATAGCCTCGTCTATATATATAAAACAGTTCCGTAACTGACTCATTCACTGACTGACATACAACGCACAGACCAAACCACTGGACCTAAAGGGCTGAAATTTTGCATGGCGATTCTTATAGTGTAGGGGTGCACTAAGAAATATTTTTCAAAAATTCATCATAAATTTTTTTAAATGAAATTTTTAAGCTGTTTTAGTAACTTTTTTTAAGTTTGCTTTTAAAATAATAATTTCAGAGTTATAAAATTTATATCACGAGAAAGATCATAAAAATTCCTTTAAAATGAAATTTTTTTCCAATCTTTACCTCCATTTCCTGATTTTTGGTGAATTTTTAAAGATTAAATTTTATGATTTAATTTATTAAATGCTGATCACGTGATTTCTTTTTCTGGTACTTTAAATAAATTTATCGTCACGTGCATAACAACTAAATAAACAAAAAATATTTTTTCCTTGCTAATACGCAGACGATTGGACATTATCCAAAAAAATATTAAAATACAGTAAAAGAAATGTTCTACAAACTCTACTATATTAACTGTACTATGTTCTTTAGTATTCTTTATATTAGATTTAATTTGAATATTTTCGTCTACATTATTTTATCTATAAAATTATCCTTTACGATTTTCTTATAAATATACATATATATAACATCAATTGTATACATTGATCGTCGTATTTATCATATAATATATATATATATATATATATATATATATATATATATATGGCATGAATTGCATACATTGACCGTTGTATTTAATTTGAATGTACTCCGTAGCGAAGTACGGGTTTTCAGCTAGTTGTTACATATTTTCTTGCCCCTTAAAATTACTAGTCTTTTTAAAAACTATTAATGCTCAATACATTATAATCTTAATCCTCTACTTTTTATTTCATTATTACAGATTTAATTATCATAACTGGAATTGCATTTCCTTGTCCATTAATCTTTGAGTTGTTTCTAATTTTACTTTTTATTAATAGCTTGGTATTATAATCCTTACCACTATTTATTTAATCCCGTAATACAGGGTGCCCGAGCTAAAGGTATCCAAAAGTCATGATTTATGTTCATGGAACTACATATTAGAATAGTTTTAAAATTATTTAAATAGAAAGAACATCTCACCAAGTTTTAATATCAATCATAGATTTCTATCATAGTATCATAGATTTGGATGTGTGCACCTTTTGTAGCACGACTAACGTCTAAATAGTAATCCAGTTCTCTCCAAGTGTTTCGTAGCATATCAGGGGCTATTAGACTTTTTTGCTTGGGGATTCATTAAATCCGTTGTGTATAAAAAAAATTGAAACTATGGATGAGTTGAAGAAGCGTATCATTCAAGCAATTCGTGCATTAACTCCTGATATGCTACGAAACACTTGGAGAGAACTGGATTACAATTTAGACGTTTGCCGTGCTACAAAAGGTGCACACATCGAAATCTATGCTACTATGATCGAAGTCTATGATTGAAATGAAAACTTGGTGAGAAGTTCTTTCTATTTAAATAATTTTTTTTAATTCTAATGGTATTAATCCTCATTTTTCTACTTGAAACATGTACGCAGGAGTGTAAAGCATTACTGCATTTCACCCTAAAGGGAAAAAAAATCAACTTATAATGAAGTCACGTTGTTTCTTATTTTCTTACAGCGTTCAAAATTGATCTCAAATAAATGAACTAAACTTTTTTTTTTTTTAATTCACGCAAAATTCCCTTTCACAATATTCAGCGCAGTTTTTTCCCCATTTGTTACCACTCGCGTTTCCTTTTCCCCGAATTAATTTCCAATCTAAATCCACTTAAAACTTTTATTTAGGTGAGTTTTACAAAAGAGAGACGACTTGGAGATCTATTTGTTGGCAAGCGAGAAAAACCATCGCCTGGCTCTCAAGATAATGGCCTTCTGTTTAATTAGCGCCATGACCATTGCCCTGAATAATTAAAAGCGAAAGGGAGAGGAACTTCAAAAGTAAGTTGATTAATTACTTATTATCATTCTGATATTTGATTTCCCGGAGAAAATTAATTAAACCTACTTCCTCGGAGGAAATTAATTAAAAAATCAAAGGCGCTTTAAAGTTTTGGCGAAAAGAAATGGAGAAATTTTCACGAGAAAATGAATGAGGTTATGGAACGAGCTTTGTTTAAAATTGAACGATTTTTATGACTGTTTTGTGACATGCGTTTCTTTGTTTAGTTTTGAGGGATTTGCTCCCAGTTTGGGGGTTGATCAAATTACGAGAGTTTAAAGAGATTTGATCGTCATTAAAGGTCTTGTTGAATTTAGTTTAACACGACGCGTAATTTTTACATCGTTTTTGACTACTATAATAATGTTTAAATCTGTTTTTTAACGATTTTGACTTAATTGTCCCGAAACCATTAAAGAAATTTTGCTTTTGCTTTGTTAGGTTAGATTATAACTAAACTTGTTTATTCTATGTGGTGATTCAAAAGTCAATAAACGTTTTTAAAATCTAGATGTCAGTGAATAATTCTGTAACAAAAGACAATTAAGATAATAATGCTTTACCAACAGTGCTTTAACAAGGAAGGTTAACATGGCAAGCTTCTTGCCATAACCAATTTTTGTTGTCTTTGTGGTCCTTGTGGTTACCTACAAATGTGACATCCAGGTCACATTTGTAGTTACGTCAGTGGCGCCATCTCGTGAAAGCATTTGTAATTAATTACGCAAATTTCTCTCCGTGTCAGAAAAATGGCGTTATGTTATGCGTATCTGTATTTATTGTATTGCCATATGTTAATCACTTAAATATGGGTTTTAAAAATATTTAATGACTTTTGAATCACGTGGTATTTGTACTCATTTCAGCAGTAATGTGTTCTTACAAATACGGCGCTATTGTGCGTCACTTATCTGAATTAAGTAACATACCAAAAAAAAAAAATTACCAGAGCTTTAGCAGAACAATGATTATCCTTTTTACTACTTTTTTATGCAATTTATCTGTATAGTGTTTTCTTCTCTATACCGTCTTTCTGTTGGGTGAGGTAACAAACACCTCTTTTCATGACTCGTAGTTTTTCATCATAGACCGTTGTTACTCTGCTGATCCTAAGTATGGATGCTGTGAAAAGCCTTCGACATTAGAATAGAGAACTTTTTTATCGTCAATAAAAATACTGTGTCAATATTAAGTCAGTAAATAATTTTGAGTAAAGTCCAAATTTGAGTGAATATTTAACATTTAAGACCCCTAAAAATTTTTACGTAATTAATTACACATACATCCACCAGATGGCGCTGAACCCCATTGACGTACCTACTAACGGGACCTCTATTCTTCTCTCTCTACTTTCTGTCCAATCATGGTTCCCCGCTGCTTATTTTCTGAAAGCCTGCACTTGAGGGCGTGGCCCAGGTAGTGCAGTTAGACCAATTTTCCTGTGGTCCTGTGGAAGAGTTAGTTACGGCAAGAAGTACTTGCCATGGTGACCTTACCTGTTAAAGCACTGTTGGTGAAACATTATTACCTGAACTGTCTTTTGTCACAGATGGAGCAGCACCTGTTGGACATATTTGAAATTAATTATGTACATCGTTTTTCGGGTATATATATATCTATATATAATCCCGACATTATATTATGCGTGTCATACGCTTATTGTGCTGTCGTACGTTAATTATTCATTGAAATGTGGATTTTTAAAAATGTTTACTGACTTTTGAATTACCCGGTATTTGTAGATTAATATTTTTTTTTGTTTTTTCGGGTTCAAATTTTTCGGTATTTCTTCTTATTTTTTTTTGTATGTCTCTATCAAGAAAACTCTACTTATTGCAAAAGGATGGAATAATAAAGTAAATTTTTTATCAAAAGTTTTATTACAAAGCTCGGAGCAAAAACAACAGTATCGGAATTTCAGTTGAAACATATATTCCCAACAAAATATGGTGTGTCAAAGAAGGCAGAATTTTCTCAGGTCTCGAGTGTACAATCTTTTCTGTCCGTCTATAGCTATTTTAAAAAAAAATTCCTTCCAGAACTTTCATATTTATTCTGGTAATTTTTTTCTGGACTGTAGCTCTTTAAGTTCTTTTTCAGGATTATCAGAAAAAGAAACTAAAGGTAAGTATCGATGGTTTTTGTCTCAATAGGTAAAAATATTCCTCCAGTTTTTGAAGTCAATTTTTATGCTTTTGAAAACAACAAAACAGAAGATAATTTGGTAACGTATTGATTTTGAAGTTCTTTGGAGAGTAACTGCTTTCTCTACGTTTATAAAAACTCTAATACAAGTAATCAATAACTACGATAATAAAAATATTAATTATGCTACTTTTAACACAATAAATTCAGTAACTAATTAACCATATGAAGCAACTCATAATTCAGTAACATACACTATGTAAACAAAAGATACCACCAGAAAAAAATGAAAACATTAATGTGTTATCTTATTGATAAACACAACGATTAGTTAATTGAAAATAAATCTACTTGAAAAGTAGTATCGTGGTACTGGGTAACACATTGTCTAGAACATAAACTGTAAGAATACTTAGTGAAAGCAAGATAATTCTAACTCTCTTGAGTAAAAAGATAAAGCACAAACCTCGTAACAGTACACTTTAAACTGTAGTTAAAAAACACAGTTAGTGGATGACTAACTTTTATTTAGAGCATGATTCATTTTCCTCGGTGTGAGAAGATTAAATGCAATACCAATAATCTTCTCAATCAAAATAATCAGAGCTTTCGTTTCTTTCGTTTACTGAACTTGGTGCATACTAGACAACAAAATTCAGAATTCATATCGTAGTACCTAATAGTGAATTGCAATAAAAACTGTCAGGTCAACCAGTGCAAAAAGATAAAAAATATTCTAATAAATTAAAAAGATAAAGTAAGATAAACATAGTAAAAAAAAAATTATGAATGAATATATACATATATTGTGACATGGAACTCAACTTTTGAAATTATTTTAATTATTATACTATTTTAACTCTAGAAAAATACTATTTTCTTATTTCATAATTTCTAAATAATAATTCGGTTCCATGCACATTTTATAAGTGTATATTATTTTATTTTGTAAAATCTTAAATTGTCTATGTTCTGAAAATCACTCCTGTGGTTTTTCAAACTGGGTTTTCTAGAAGAAGGGAATGTGCTCCCCACATGCAATTAAATGTGACCTCTAGTATTAAGGATAGTACACAATGTCATATGCTACATTATACGGTTTCAAAGTTTGATACCAATAGGTTATAGGCAGATGCAAAGATTAACGATGCTGTGCCGGACAAATGTTATGATCGTGGAAACATATTCGTTGAGTCTAATGCACTACGAGTAGAGTATGTTTTAAGATAGGTTAATTAAGGGAACGGTGGACCTTTATTTCAGCAAATCTCGTCATTGTAATACTGATTGTGCTATTGTAAATAATATATATATTTCTGTAGATTATTAGTACCAAATTAATTTTTTTTCAAGTGAAAAATCATTTATGAAGCTTCTACAAAGTAATTTATAATGGGTAAGTGTAGTAATAAATTTTAAATCTGTATTTCTCAAACCAGATTTTTCAAGGTTTTTAGATTTTTTAAATGCTCCAGGCTACTTAATTTTTCTTCAAAATTCATGAAATTGATAAGGAAGAATTCTGATGCTGTTTACAAAAAAACTGGGTATGCATTTTACAATTCGACTTCATTAAGGTAATAAAATTTGATTTATAACTTTTCAAAAGGCAAAATTTTGAAAATCGAGATGGAATTCAGAAAAAAATCTCTCAAAAATTAACTATTCAAGGGATTAAATAATTGATACCCAGATTTGTTTGTTATACAGTTTAAAGAGATTAAAATGCAAAATCGAGGAAATATCTCAAAAATTAAGTAGCAAGGAGCATTTTAAAATTTTGTTTATAAATTTCAAATTTTTTAAAAAATCTTAAAATTATAATGAGATTGGAAATTTCTTTTAAAGTATTCTATTTATTTATAGTGAAATGTGCATATGTACAAAATTGCGTATCTCTATGATGAAAAGTAAAAAAGTAAATTTTAATATCCACCGTTCCCTTAATACGTTTTAATTTTCTTCGAAAAGTTAGTGTCCCTGATCACCTTTAACAATGTTGGTGTTTTGGCATGCTTTTCCCTCTCACAGTCACATTCAGGATATAGACATAATATAGATCTATAGATCTAAGAAAATTACAGAAAACTATAAACATAAGTGTTGCAAAGAAAAGATACTGTAAATTCGGGAAACATATTGGCAATATCCAAGACGCGCAGTCATCAGTGAGTGCCTCGACTGATCGTTTGGCATAATACATGTTTGGCTGGTTGCAGGTGCCTGGAGCAATGATAACTTACAAAACTTGCACGAATCACGTGATAAAATACTTCACGACTTCAAGACGCTAAATAAGTAATCATAAACACCAAAGTGGTGTTTAGGGCCATTGGAAAACAAGAAACAAAAGGTCAATATGTTATCCAATTTGGTTTACCGCAACGAAATAATACAAAAGCAGAGTAAAATAAAATATGTTATCCGATTAGATTTATCCATGGATATAATGCATAAATAATGTGTTATCCGATAGGCCTTATCCCGTAGGTTTGGTTTGGAGCGCTACGGTCAACTTTTTGCTACACGAGGGTTAATTAGACCGGGACCTACAGTTTAAAGCCGATTCCGAACAGCTACAAACATCCATGCCACCAGTGGGACTCGAACCCACAGGATCTGAACAGAATGCCAACGCCCTAGCCATTCGTCCATTACCTGGCTCCGTATCCCATAGGATAATGCACTCTTTGAAATAATGTAAAAACGGCGTATTAAAAATTACAGCACACTGGGAATAAGCTTGAATACCATGGCTAATAATACGGAATCTCTCAGTTCAACTAAATTCTACCGGCACCTCCTTTCAGAAAGTCCGGACTATGGTAAAATGTCAAAATGCATAAAGTTTGCTAAAGAGACCCTCCTCTTTGACCCGCTTTAGGCATTTTGTCGTCTTTTTACAGGGTAAATTCCGAAGCGGGCTGGTTGACTGCCCTTTTTCAGTCACCAGTAAAAATATACGGAAATTTCGCTGTAGGAATCCCGTTCCCTCCTTCATAGATTATAGATTGCTGAGGAACCCATAACAAAGGCAAAATATGAGTCCAAGGATATCGGTATACTAGAGATGTATATTTTTGCTATGGCCAAACGGCTAGGAAGGTAGTCTTCGTAACACAAGAGCCTTCAGGTTCTTGTCTCATTGAAGGCATCGATGTCTGTGGCTGTTTGCAAGCAGTAAACTTAAGGCCTCCGGACAGTTTGGTCTTTGTGTTATGGGTAGTGCTCCAAACCAAACAGTCTGCTGAAGCGAGCCCTTAAGGTAAGGTATATCACTTATAGAGGTCAAATTATCGCAATACTGGGTTGTAGCACTAAAATCTTCTTTAGTGGGCTTTACATTTTCAGTTGCGTGTCCCGAGGTAGGTTAGCAGTAGCGTGTTAGGCTTGAAACTTAGGCTTGGTGCTAGGTTCGAATCCTACCATTAAATAATTTTGTGTCTGGTAGAACGCGAAGTCGTTCTATGAAGTCAGAGAGGGTGGGAGAAGATAAGAATCTCCCAGATGTCGCCACTGGGTGGGCTCGGTTAAACTTTAGGGGGGAACCGAGTGTGCACCTATATGGTGTTACCACTGAAAAGCAACCATCGATTCTCGTGGATTACGTGCGACTGACAGGTACCCACATTAGCACAGAACACTTTTTCAACTGCATTATCTTATGCGTCAACGAAATAGCGCATGATCCCGGAGCGTTATAAACGGTTTATCGCTGCGTAACAATCCTTCAAGGTGAAACATAATTTTTCAAACGCGGACATACAAAAAAAAATAATAATAACACCGGGATGAAAATCTAATCTCGCAGTGGCATATCACGTAGTAATATTCTCGTTCGAAAAATATTCATCTGGAATTTTTATTAATGCATCCCATAAGGGATTTCGAATCAATTTTTAACTCCACTTTAAAAATCGATGTCCCCACCATCGACAAAAAGAGAACGAAAAAATAAAACAATATAACTTTAAACTTTGTTGCGCCACTTTCCCTCCCATACTGTGTTTCCAACCATATCGCAGTCATTCATCAGTGAATTTGATGGATTTTCTTCTGTTCGGATACATTTTTTTTCCCACGCCAGTCTGAAATGAATTGTTTCTCGGGGGATTTTTCGCAACAGCGTCTTATGGGTTTAAAAAAAAAGAGTTTTCTGTTTTTTGTTTTAAGAGGATAAAAAGTTCAGTTCTTGAGAAGAAAAAAAGCAATATCTCTCTATGTAGTAGTTACCTAGTATAGCTTAAAATTCAAGCAGATATAATAGATTTTTAACAAGTTTTGAATTAGATAGTTTTTTAAAAAATGCAAGAAAGTGTAATTAATTTGAAAAAAGGTTTTTTTCACTTCTTATCCGTCACTTTTTCACTACCGTGTGATTCAAATGTCAGTAAACATTTTAAAAGTCCGTATTTCAGGGAATAATTAACGTATGGCAAAGCATTAAGTGCAGACACACAGGATTTAACGTCGGGATTTTAAGACCCACAAAAAATTTTACATAATTAATTACAAATACGTCCACCAGATGGCGGTTAACCACCAATGACGTGCTGCAAACATGGCCTTTATTAAAAGGATCTGCAAAAGCAAGAGTTAGTCACAGAGAGAAGCTTGCCTTGTTAGCCATTGCCTGATAAAGCACTGTTGGTGAAACCTTGATATCTTAACTGTCTTTTGTTACAGATGTAGCACCATCTGGTGGACATATTTGTAACAAATTATGTACATTTTTTTTCGGGTGTTAGAAAAATCCCGATGCTTTAAATCATGCATGTCTCTAAGTATTGCGTTGCCATATGTTAATTATTTACTGAATTATGGATTCTTTAAAAGTTTACTGATTTTTGAATCCCCCAGTAAAATTCCCCCCGTTCTGAAATTTTAGACCTTATTCCTTCTTAAATGTTATTAGCTTACTTTTTATTTTATTTATCTGTTTTCCAACGCGGCAGATAATTTGTCCTCAGGGTATTGGCCCATGTAGCCCGCGAATTCTACTTTATTACATTGGGCTACTTTATTATGGAAGCGTGAGCCAACACTGCCTCCTATGTGAAAACTGCAAGGGAACGTCCATTCCCTACCCGGGAATCGAACCCGAGCACACACTATGGAGCCAGATACGCTAACCACTCTATTAACCTTTTCCTTACGGGGTGGGATAGCATGTATCCCACGAACACGGGCCCACGAATCTATATATATATATATATATATATATATATATGTGTGTGTGTGTGTGTGTGTGTGTATATATGTATATATATATATTTATATATATTTATATATATATATATATATATATATATATATATATATATATATATATATATACATTTATATATATATATATAGTATATATATATATATATATAACCCATTGAATGGCCGTTCTTACAAAAGGGGTATGAAATTTACCGTTCTAAAGAAAGAATCGGAAAAATGGGCCCCATAAGCTAGAGGTTAAGCTAATTACTATGTTTTTATTAACTTGCTTTCTTGTTTGTTTGTGTGTGTGTTTGTCCCTTACAAATCTTGCAATCGATTTTTAACTAACTTCCCGACTAGCTAGTAGATAGCCCAGTTTTTTCTATTGGTCCTATTGGTCCAAGATTTGGTGACGGAAAGAAGCTTGCCGTGATGACCTTACAATCCGTAAGGAAAGACACTTAATGCTTCCCCAGTACTTTGGTAAGCAAGATCAACATGGCAAGCTTCTTGCCGTCACTAACTCTTGATGTCTTCGCAATTCCTCTTATACAGCCCACGTTAGTACGTTAAATGTGGGTCAGCGCCTCCTGGTGCACGTAATTTTAATTAATTATGTATTTTTTTTTACTGGTTTTAATGGATATTTAAGAATTCTTACTGATAGTTGAATCACGCAGTATCATTTTTGCAGGTATATGAATCTAAAACTAAATTAAAACTACGAACAACAAGTAATTGTCTTCCAGTGGGTATAACATATTGGATTATCTTGCCCAACCGAAATAACACAATTCAGAACTAAAATGCTGCCATCGTAAGTAGGCACAGATGATTTGCTTTCGTCCGAGTAGCAGAAAACGCTATAAACAATAAATGATTCAGAGCTTGCTCAACCGTAATTACGTCACAAAAGGATTTCCATCACAAAACGCCACACAATACTCCCCTCCTACGGAAATAAGATATTGGGATTGTAGTACTAATTTTAACCGAAATGAGATTTCAAATTGAAAAGTGGCCATTATGAGCAGCAACGCGAGAGCGCGGATTATTTACCATTATCCAATATTAGAAATTGAATAAACAAATGCGCAGTTTCTCAGGCAGTAATTGCATCGCCAGATCCAATTTCTGAAACGCTACAACTTGGAATAACTCGGGGGATCCAGTATTTAAGTTGTTATGAAACAAATCTGCCCTGGCGCTATCGGATCAAAAATTTAATTACGGCTTAACGAAATATCCGATTACTGACGGGCATTTATTTTTAACGTCTGTACTTTTGAGATTACTTTAAGGTTACCGTTTGTTAAGATCCGAGAGGAGTTTAAAATTTTAGTGAAATTTTTCTTTCTTCGGATCAAATTTGGGAAGCTATTAATTTGTATGATATTTTCGTTCTTGTAAGAAAAGATAAGGGATTTTTTGCTATCTCAGCCTAAATTTTCATTCAATTTCTTATCTCGTTCACTGATAATTTTTAACTTAAAAAGTTACCGTACTGTCAATACACCCCACACACACACACACACACACACACATATATACACATACATAACTTATACTAACCAATGGCGCCACAGTCCGTGGTACCCATCTGCGCTTTCTTGACCGTGGGCTTGTTGTGCCATACAGCATATGTGTCGGTCAGGTGGTCAACCTGAAGCGGGACCCCCCACCCAGAGTTAGTTCCCAATGCTTGGTCCTCATTTCGTCGACCCACTCAAAGGATATATATATATATATATATATATATATATATATATATATATACACATTTATATATATATATATATATATATGTGTGTGTGTGTGTGTGTGTGTGTAGCGACAAATAGCCTCACTGCTATAAACATGAGCGACAGATAATCGGAACTACAGTCATTTTAAATTATGTTTCCTCGATTATTCGTCATTTATTATAGGGGAAATTTTTCTTACACATTTTTACTGCTTCTACCGACCGAAAAGATCTTTCATTTCAACCAGAACTACTTTTTTTATAGAGAATGATACCATCTCTCTCTGTAATCTGGCTCTAACTAGATGTAAAAAAATGAGTCCAAAAAAGTTCTCAACTTTTTTCCTTTTCATCATAATCTGACAGATTTATTCCTTGTACATTGCTAATGACTAAGTTTTAAACAAACATTATAAGCTTCTGTTTTCACTGCATATAGGATTGAAAATTTTCACCTTCTTTAGTTTTAAATAAATACCCTTTTGAATATAACTTCTCTATCCTTTCCTCTAGAATAAGTTATTCTTGTAAAAAGTTTAATTATTTTCGCTTTCGTCATAATTCGTCAGAAATTCCATTTGATCGTTTGGAAATTGTTAATGACTAAATTTTAAACAATCTTAAAATGCTACTTTTTTCATTACATATGAGATCGAAATTTTTTACCTTGCTTTAGTTTTAAATAAATACCCTTCTGAATGTAAGTTCTGTATCCTTTCGTCTAGAATAAGTTATTCTTGGAAAAAGTTTAATTAGTTTCGCTTTCGTCATAATTCGTCAGTAATTCCATTTGATCGTTTGGAAATTGTTAATGACTAAGTTTTAAACAAACTTAAAATGCTACATTTTTCACTACATATGAGATCGAAATTTTTCACCTTGCTTTAGTTTTAAATAATTACCCTTCTGAATGTAAGTTCTGTATCCTTTCCTCTAGAATAAGTTATTCTTGGAAAAAGTTTAATTATTTTCGTTTTCGTCGTAATTCGTCAGTTAACTTGCTCACTTGTACATTGTTAATGACAAGAGTTTAAAACAAATATTACAAGCGACTGTTTCCACTACATAAAAGACCGAAATTTTTCACCATTTAAATCAATCCTCTTCGTAATACAAGTTCTGTATCCTTTCTTCTGTAGTATAAAGTATTCTTGGAAATACTATAAAATGCTTTACGTGTTAAAAATTAATGACTTTCTTTCTACGCGAATTACTACATTCTTCTTATATTATATTCCAGTTAAAATTACAACATTACTTTGCATCAAATTTCTTTTCAATGAAAGAAAGAGTAATTCAAAATTTCAAGTGAAATAAACTAACGGCGAGAAGAACTCTAAATTTATATACTCTCCACTTAATCTCTAGCGTTAGAAGAAAACCTTACAATTAATCCTTAAAGTGCTTGAAAGAAAATTTTTCGAATAACCTTTGTTTGTTTTTTCTTTTTGCACTGGATTATTGCTTTTAATCGTTGGGAAAGCAATAAGAAAACTGCTTTTGTTCTTATTGGAGCAAGGTGAACTACTTTAAATTAAAATTTAAATAAATGAACATTATTGCTAGAGGTGTTTTATTGGTATTGAGGCAAGAAGATAAGGAGTTCAAGAAATGTCATAAAAACAAATTTTTAACTGGTTGTTTTCTGTAGACAGGACAAATTTTTTTTCGTGCTTGCAGTTCAAATTTACAAAATATAAAATATACAAATTTTCTTTAATTTACAAAAATTAATTTTTTTTTTAAATTCACAAAAAAATTTAATTTAAAATATTTTATTAAATTTTTTCCATTTAAATTTTTTCATTTAAAATATTTCATAATTTTACAAAATTAAAAAAAATTTATATTTATAAATTTATTCTATTGTACAAAAGAAAATTTATTTTTTAAGCACATTTTGTAAAGATTTTTCCCAAAATATATATAAAAATCGCTAAACATTCAATAAGTACCTGAAGTGTTTGAAAAATTTTTTAAAAGATATGCATAATTTTTTAACCAATCGCTATTTGCAATACTTTTTCACCTTCAGTGGATGTAAAATTAAGTTAAAAATAATTTCTGATAAAATGTTTAATCCCTTTAAAGAGCAATATGTTATCATTTTCAGAATAATTTTCCTTGAGGGAAAATACTTTAGGATTTTTCACTCTAAATCGAAAAACTTCAACAGAGTTTTATAAAATTTCATAGAGGTGCCTTACAAGAAAGTTCAGCTATATCTGTTTAAAGAAGATAAATCAAGAAAAATTCCATACTAAAATAAATAGACTTTAAGTACGAATGTGCACACACAGTGTACGCATAAATGAAACATATAAATGCTGTGTCTGGCAATATTAAGATACTAGAAGCATGTGGTTTGTGCTGCCTTATTCTGAAAGCCTTATAGTACGTTTTGGGGCATGAGAAATAATAATGTACAATTTTTGTCTTAGACCCCCCTTGACATTTGCTGTTTGAAACTAGCATTGCTATTGCCCTGATAAGATCGAAGGATTGTGGATAACACACTTGTACATAAAATAAATCGAATGCTGATGAATTCAGATGAATTTTGCTGATTCGGGCAACAATAGAGTGAATCAGCTGTGCATGGGCAAGACTTAAAGGAATAGTATTTTGCGAGAAATGTCCCATACCAACTTGGACCGTCCTAAAGTGGCGTTTTCAAAGAGAAACTTACATGAAGCAAAATGCAAGAGATTGGTCTATAACCGCTGAAAACTAAACAGCCTCAAAAAACGTCATAGTACCATATCGAACGATAGAACTAGTGAGCCCGAGGTAGCCTAGTGGTAGCACTTCGGCTTTAGTCGCTGAGGATGCTCGGTTCGAATCCCGACGCACACCATTAAATACATCCATTTCTAGCCGAATATGGGCGCATCAAGTCTGTAGACCGGAAAGTTCTTCTACGAGGCCAGAGAGGGTGGGAGAGGGTACGATCCCATAAATGTCGCTGTTAGAGTTACTCGGTCAAAATCGAGGTTGCACCTGGCTAAATCGGACTCCGCCTCTTGTGGGGCCATTATAAACCGGAGCCGAACTCCTCAGCCCGCTAGCCCGTATGGACCTGGTCGGGAATACTTCCGACCATGGAGCATAAGAAACAACAACAACAACAACAACGATAGCACGAGGAGTAACCGATTCTAGCCGAGGTCACAAAAGAGTAAAAGATATGGCGCGTTCAAGCAATCACCAACGGAGTCATATCGACGTTAGTCAACGAGATAGGAAACAGTGGATATTGGAATACGTTCAAAATTTTGCAGTATGTGAGACGCACTTGTTTACCACAAAGTTATAACACGATAGGTTCCATATCATCTAACTGAAATTGGTCCATTCACGTTCTTCCAAGTGATAATTTAGAACATTACTATAGAGAAATAGACTCTTTCACAGTTACAGTTGCAGGGGGGGGGGGGATGGGGTTCAAACATCCACCATATGTCCAAGAAAAGAATTTTCCCACCGTGATCATTTCGCAAAAAGAACAGAGTCAGTGCGAGTTAAAGCGTTCTCCAGCAAGATAGAAAGATTTCCAAGTTGTAGGTCGGTTGTTGCCTAACATCAATAGCTTTGCATATGCCAGGAGTGGCCAAATGTTAAAAGCCTTTTGGGTATGTATGTTTACATTCTTAACAGAGCCGAAAATAGAGAAATGTTATATTTGATATGAAAGAAATTTCAAGCGTTGCTTTTTTCAAATGTTTCTATTAAATATGTCATTCTCCAATAGTCAGAATAAATTGTTAAGTAGTTAATAGCTTCAATAATAATTTTTTTTTAAATTTTTTTGTAAATGACTAGGGGTTCGCCCCTAGTATCGCTACGCTCGCTCGTCTGTTATGGCTAATAGCGATATACATAGGGGTGATTCTCGGGCAATGTAACAGCTTCCATCCATTTACTGCTGTCACCATTAATGTGAAGGGCGTTTCATCACTGTTGAATTATCAGCTTTAAAATTCAATTAAATATCGAAAATTCAAGATAGAGACTTGAAATAAGGTTTATATGAATAAGAAAGCTTTCAGCTTCCAGATGATGAACATATTTTCTTTGTAAGATAAAAACTCGAGGAGCATCGATATTACATCCACATAGGGGACGATATTTCTTTAAAAACTGTGTTTCATTTTTTGATGAAAATATTAGTCTGTTTTAAAATATTTTTAAGCAAATGAGGTCTAGTTTGGAAGAGAAATGTCTGTAGTCTTAGATTGTAAAAAGATCAAAATTCTACGATCATTTTTTGGCGAGTTATTATAATCTGAAGAGGAAAAAGTCAATATTTTCCCACAAAACATAAAATTAAAAAAAACTTTAAGTCCGACGAAGATGAGAGATGTCTTACTTTGGTCCCCCTATTTTTCTGCCTCCATTGGTATCGCTCTTGACCCTATATCCCCAGGTCCATATAGGCTTCGGTCTGAAGTGTGCGGTTCCGGTTTATATATAGTACCAGAAGGGTCGGAGTCCGTCTTATCTAGTTACCACCTCAATTTTGACCTAGCACCTCCAGGGGTGACATCTGGGAGGATCGTAATTTCTCCCACCCTCTTTGACCTCATAGAGGGACTTTCGGTTTACGGATTTAACGTGCCCATATCCGGCCTAGACACGGAGGTATTTAATGGCGCGTGCCGGGATTCGATCCGGGAAAAACTCAGCTCTAAAACCCAGCGTGCTACCGCATGGCTACCTCGAGCCCTATATTGAGTTGTTGCTCTTCGTAGCCTTTCATAAAAAAGTGGATTTTTCAACGTTAAGCGTTGTTTATTTTTCCTTGTGAACCTAAATGTAGAATACAAGGGTTCATAGCTACAAGTTGTACCAAAAAGGGAGATTATTCAACATGCCGCTAATTTTAATTTTAGCTGAAAATAACCACAGTTTGGCCACCCATGGCAAATGCTGAAGGCAATATATTGAAGGCAAATAAGCCTTATTCTACTATGTAATTATACATTTTGTCATCTATAGATAAACCTAATACTTACTACTAGGTGGCCCGTGTGACCCTTGCGCATGCGATTAAAATACGATAAATTTTATAGCGAGGTTTGTGGTTTGTAGTAGGATGAAAGAAGAACCGGTTCATTTGTAGCAATTGTTTATTTGTCAAATAACAACGGTGCGTGAGGATAATTCAAAATCAATAAACAAAACGCCTTTGGAGATATGTACACGTCAAAACAACTTTGTAAACAATATTAAAAGTTAAATATGACACAAACTCGTGGAAAATGTGATATTTACATTACAAATTCTCTTTGTGCACACTATTTGACTGTGCCGTTTCGACGAATCCAGGGAAGGAACTTTAGGGTCAAAAGTCAATTTTTCACTTCTATTTTTAAACAAACAATACAATGTGTCATTCTGAATTAACAATTTGTCAGAAGTGGAGAACTTATTCTTTAAAATGGTTCTTAATTTATCAATTTTAGTTAAGTGTGAAGGGAGAAAAAGGGATAAAACAAAAAGACACCCTTTTAGAAATAATATATATGGTTTTTCCATGCAAAAAAAAATAATGTACACCTACGCGAATGTTGCCAATAAAGAAACTCATTAATGAAATCGCAGAATGGTAATAAAAGCAAACGATTTTTAAATTTTAAAGTTCAGTGCGTTTGATAATGGTAAAATAAAAAAAACCAGCGTGCGCCATCTAGGGGAAGAAAAATTGTTTATAATGTTTACACTTCGATTTTTAAACAAACAATATGATGTGTAATTCTAAATTAACAATTCGCACGAAGCGGAGATCTTAATCTTTAAAATGGTGGTACCTCATTTATCGATTTTGGTTAAGTTTGAAGCTAGAAAAGGGATGATACCAGAATAAAATAACCTTTTAGAAATAATATATATATATATATATATATATATAGATATATATATATATATATATATATATACTATATATATATGGATAGATAGATACTTTTATTTCCCACCGCCATACTCAAATCTTCCCTAATATTAGTTATTTTCTCAATTACCTTATCTTTTACGATAACTTATACATCGTGATACGCTATTAAAGGCTTATTGAAACATAATATTCTGTCAAATGGAATTTTACTAGTTTTACAACCATAGCGTTCAAAAAATACCTAATAAAATTCTAATCTCGCAAAGGAATGACACAGAAACATATGATCATTCAAAAATATTCCTTCAGAACTTTAATAATGCATTCCGGTAAGGACTAGACTTGCTTTTTGACTCTACTTTCAAAATCGATTTCACTTCCAGGGGGAAAAAAAGTGTAACCTTTAAATTTTATCCCTCTATTTTTCTTGCTATGTATTGTATTTACTCATATCTTTCCTCTATTTTACTTCTAGCCATGTTATGTGTTTGCAAACATGTACTAGACGGATATATATAGCTATATGTTTCTTAAATTGTGATTGCGATACACTTCAGTTTCACCAGCCATTTTTTCGAAGCATCTCACACATTAAGCATGGTACAAAAATAGCATTTAAAAGAATTAAGGAGACAGAGACCCTTACTCTGTGTTTTATCCTCATGGTATAAAACACAGAGTAAGGGTTTTATCCCATGAGGTGTTTAATTTTTGAGTTAGTGAGGTAATTTAACTTTTATATTTTCGTTGTTTCTTGATTTCTAAAGTAAGCGTAAACATTTTCAGTGGACCAAAATATGTACTGTATAAACTTTTCATGATCAGGAGAAAATAGAAAATTCTGTTGCCAAATTATAAACAGGTATGAACAGGCGATAACCTCTTTCCAGACTTCTATATTATAAGTCGAAATATACAAAAAAGTAGATTTTAATCAACAAAGTGATTATATCATAGCTGAAAAAATATAATTTTCTTAGACGGAAAACACGAAAGAGAGATAAAAGAAAAGTGCACAAACAAATAGCTTTGAAGCAATTAGGCATTTTTATCATCTCTGAAAAAAGTGTAATTTGCATATAAGGAAGACATAAGACAGTGATAAAAAAGAATACAATCAACGGGCTTTAAGCAACAAAGTTCTTTTATCGTAACTGAAAAAGGGTATAATTTGCATAAAAGGAAGACATGAGAGGGTGATAAAGAAGAATACAAACAAATGGCTTTTAAGCAAGAAAGTTATTTTATCGTAACTGAAAAAAAGTGTAATGTGCATATAAGGAAGGCACGAGGGTGTGATAAAAAAGAATACAAACAAAGGGCTTTTAAGCAACAAAGTTCTTTTATCGTAACTGAAAAAGGTGTAATTTGCATATAAGGAAGACATAAGAGAGTGATAAAAAAGAACACAAGCAAACGACTTTTAAGCAACAAAGTTCTTTTATCGTAACTGAAAAAAGTGCAAATTGTTTATAAGGAAGACATCAGAGATATATAAAAAAGTATACATATGTAGAATATGAATAAAGCACTAGTACAGAAGAGAAAGGAATTTAACACGTCGATAAGTCCGATAAAGTATATAAGTATAAATATAGAAATGCGTATAACTCTGGTGAAAATAAAGTTTTGAAAGAAATAATAACTGTTTTAGATAGCTTAAAGTGTAGCCTGTAGAGTAAAGTTACAAAGCTTTTTAAAGTTTTTTTTACTGGAACTCGCCATTTTAAAAATGTTACCTATGTTAGATGGATAAATATGTTGTCTTTCAAATAAATAACAAAATATTTTTCAATCGAAATTCTCATTTTGAGAATATGTTAAATATCCCTGAAATATTAATTTTCAAGAATAGTCAAAGGTACATTTTGAAATACATGAAATGACAGTTTAAATACGATTCCTCTATCAGTCTATTCTGATTGTATGAATGAATGCAAATTATGTTTTTTGTTATGATAAAAGTACTTTATTACTTAAAAGCCATTTGTTTGTATACTTTTTTATATCTCTCTCATATATGAGTTATAAGCAAATTACACTGTTTTCACCTACAATAAAAGCACTTTTGCTTAAAAGCCGCGTGTTTGCATTCTTTTTTATCTCTCTCGCATGTTTTCCATATTCGCAAATTACACTTTTTTCAGTTATGATAAAAATACTTTATTTCTTCAAGCCATTTGTTTTTATACTTTTTATATTTCTCTCATGTATTGCTTATAAGAAAATTACACTTTTTTCAGTTATGATAACAGCATTTTGTTGCTGAAAAGCCTTTTGTTTACATTTTTTTATCTCTCCTCGTGTATTCCTTATATGAAAATTTTACTTTTTTCATTTACGATGAAAGTACTTTGTACTAAAAAGCCATTTGTTTGTATAATTTCTTTTATCTCTGTTGTGTATTTTCCGTATATGAAAATTATATTTTTTCATTTATGATATAGTCACTTTGTTGATTAAAAGCTACTTCTTTGTATAATTTTTTATCTCTCATTAATGCATTCTTTATAAGAAAATTAAATTTTTTTCAGTTATAATAAAAGTACTTTGCTGCTTAAAACCGATTTGCTTGTATACTTTTTTATCTCTCTTTCAGGATTTCCGTACATGCAAATTTTATTTTTTTTTCCTTTATGATAAAAGAACTTTGTTGCTTAAGAGTCATTTATTTGTATGGTTTTGTTTTATCTCTCTTTCGTGCTTTCTGTGTATGAGAATTATATATTTTTCAGTTTTGATATAGTGACTTTGTTGATAAAAAGTTATCTGTTTGTATACTTTTTCATTCTCTCTTACCTGTTTTCTGTATATGCATATTCATTTTTTTTTCAATTATGATAAAAATACTTTGTTCCTTAAGAGCCATTAGTTTGTATACTTTTTTTAATCTCTCTTTCGAGATTTCCGTCTATGCAGATTATATTTATTTCAGTTACGAAAAAGTACTTTATTGCTTAAATGCTATTTAACTGTATACTTTTTTCAATTCCTACTATTAGTTCATACTCTCTCTATATATATCTTGTTCAAATTTTCAATCGTTAATAAAAGTACTTTTTATTCATCCACTCAAGTTCAAATATATTTTTTTTAAACTTGTAGTTGATGACACTTGATGTTAATACAGTTTTTTCAAATATTAATTCATTAATTAAATTTAATTATTCAATTCCTATTATTAGTTCATACTCTCTCTATATATATCTTGTTCAAATTTTCAATCGTTAATAAAAGTACTTTTCATTCATCCACTCAAGTTCAAATACATTTTTTTAAACTTGTAGTGGATGACACTTGATGTTAATACCGTTTTTTTCAAATATTAATTCATTAATTAAATTTAATTAATCAATTTTAGTTTTAGACCTAGAGCGTCTCTTTCTTGAATAGTAATTTCCCTCTTGCTACTGTGTAAACGGTAGCACTGCGGTATCGCGGGCTTCTCGCGTCCTGTAGGTTGCGAGATCGAATCCCCAACCTGACAAACTTTTTCTCTCTCTTTCCCCCCCCCCCTCCTAATCTCGCACAGTAGGCAAGGTTCTGGCAGGCAATCCTTTTTTTCAATTCCTACTATTAGTTCACACTCAAATTTTTCTTTGTTGACCTAAGTAGGAATTGACTTTTAAAATTTTTTTATATATATTACTTGTTTTATCTCTCCTCCGTATTTTCCGTACTTTCAAATTGTATTCTTTTCAGTTATCA
The DNA here is from genome assembly GCA_907164885.2 of Dolomedes plantarius. Classification (NCBI taxonomy): domain Eukaryota; kingdom Metazoa; phylum Arthropoda; class Arachnida; order Araneae; family Dolomedidae; genus Dolomedes; species Dolomedes plantarius. Next base: position 50,178,974 of record OU015490.1, read on the forward strand.
TAAAACTGCTATGTTTCTTAAAAGCTATTTGTTTGCATACTCTCTGATCTCTCAGTCGTGTATTCTTTATATTTCCTCGGACACTGTATCTTATTGACAAAGGAAGGACCAGCGGACAATCCGCTGATTAGATTGCTGATTACTTTTATCTGCATCGCAAAAGAGGAGTTTACCAGATCAGCCGCCGGAAAAGGTGGGGATGATGATAAAATTATTCGGAGAACAAATCTTGATGCGATGCTGTACAAATTTACCTTTGATTGAGTGGAACACTGAGAAAAACAAAGTATGATACCAATCACATAGGAGTCCTTCTGCAGTTCTATTTAAAATTAGCTTATTCAAGGAAGATCTTGTAAAGCTGCTTTATTGCTGAAAACATGTATGGAAAAGTATCCAAATATTTCAAGTAAGTAAACTTAAGTAGTGAGAACAGCAAAGTATGAGACCAATCGCATATCAATACATCTACAGTTCTTAAGCTTCAATGCGTATTCTAATTGCTTAAATTGACTAAAGATGTCTTAAATATTCTAAAGGGAAATAAGTTAAAAATTAAATTGATTAGTAGCTAATTTAATTTTAAAAGGATAAAAAAGGCTCTTAGCAAGCTAATTGACTAAACTAATATGTCAGTCAGCTTTATATTTATTCTGTGATAAAATCTAAAGTTTATTTTATAAAATAATCAAAAGTTGTCTCCTGTGTCTTGCATGAAATTGAAATCAAGTAATTATTTTTTTAATAGAAATCTATTTGATTTAGATCAAATCTATTTGTACAGATTTGTATTCAAATAATGATTTATTTTGAATAAATGAATCATTATTTGAATACAAATCTATGTTATATCTTGACTAAAAGGTTCTGAAAAATATATTGAAGTGAAATAAATTCTACCTTAGACTGATACCTAACCAGACATTAAAAAATAAATAAAAAAATATAAAAAATCGGTGAAAATGTAATCAAACAGTTACTATTTAGAACTTATTTTAAGGTATATTTAAAATCTAAATATTTGAAACATTATATCGCTGTTTTAATTGTCTCACATAAAATGGGACCTGAATTCCAATATTCTCATTATGAGATCTTTAAGACATTTGAATTGTTAATGTTGGCTGAAGGTATTATAAATATTCTAAAGGTAAATGTATTCTAAATTAAATCGACAATTAGCTGCTCTAGTTAGTGTAAAATTATTAAAGAATTAGATTTCAGAATCTACTCTCAGATAAATTACTTAAAAATTTATAAATCTTTTAATCTAAAGAATCTTAAGTATGTACAATTTTATGAAATGTGCACATAAAAGTATCCTAATTGTCCCATGTAGACTTAGAAGTACTTTAAATGCCCCATGTGAATATCAATTGTCTCATCAATTGTCTCACGTCTTGATGGACAAAAGCATACTGTCACATGAAAAACGTTTCAGTCTCAAATAGTCTGGTTATATGCCTTCAAAATGAATTGAATTTAAATACACGAAATGCAAAGAATCAAACAATATAATGTGTTAAATATTTTAGAGCAGATTAAATAGATCTTAAAGATAATTTTTTACTTTACTTTTTTTCAGAAATAATTAATTAACTTTGTGTTAAATACTTTGAAGAAAATTAAATTACCGTTGAAGATTTTTTTTAGTATTCTTTACTTGAGGAATAATTAATTAATTTCTCTATGCCGAAATGTAACTATTTAATCAGATAATTACCCTCAAAGAGTCAATTAATTACAACTTTTCACAATACCCTTTCTATAGAAACATTATCTATGAAGGTTTTAAATCAGTCTTACAAATGATGAAGAGATTCAGAAAAGTCATGCAAATATTCATCTATGAATTCATTTTATAAAGATGTCTAATTATTGTTCACTTACTGCTTCTAAATCTATATTGCTGCAACATTTCTTTGACATTTTTTCACCCGTCGTTGAAGAATATCTCTCTGAGTACCTGTATTAATCTCTTATGTTCAGACATTAAAAGTATTTAAGCACCAGTCTATTAACCGAAGTGAATAAAATTTGCCTTTACACTTTTCAAATGAAAAGCTCTCTTTCCTTTAAATTACATTTCACTTCTTTTTTTCCTTATCGTACAGTCTTATCTTTTCCAGTTTTATTTTAAACTTTTTAAAGATATGGCTCTTTCCTCCCTATCTCGTTTAATGAATGATTTTTTTCTTTATCGTGTATTAATTCAGTTCTAATAAGTTTCAACTTTTTTTTCCTTTCAGAGGTTCCTTTGGTTGCATAATGACCATTTTTTTCAAAAGGAGCGAATTCACTACAATGAAGCACCGCTCGCAAGTAATTTGAAGCCAAATTTCAGATCAAATATGATCGCAAAAATCTGTAACTTCTGAGTGAGACGGTTTGATTTAACGCTACTGGAAAGCAATAAGATAATAGTTTCCTGAAAAGGGAAAGAATTAACATAAACTTTAAGTCAAAAACAGATTACTAAATTCTATGACCTCTTATGAAATAATAATTAATCTTAGAATCTTGTTCTCATTTTAGATTTAGTGTAACAAAGCAGCAATCAATTATTAATTTAATAAATAAATAACATAGCAGTATAGATAATAGTTTCCTGTAAAAGGGAAAGAATTAATATAAACATTTGGTCAAAAACAGATTACTAAATTCTATGACGTCTTATGAAATAATAATTAATCTTAGAAACTTGTTCTCATTTTAGATTTTGTGTAAAAAAGCAGCAATCAATTATTAATTTAATAAATAAATAACATAGCAGTATAGATAATAGTTTCCTGTAAAAGAGAAAGAATTAATATAAACTAAGTCAAAAATAGATTATTAAATTCTATGACGTCTTATGAAATAATAATTAATCTTAGAATCGTGTATTCACTTTAGATTTAGTGTAACAAAGCAGAAATCAGTTAGTAATTTAATAAATAAATAACATAACAGGATAGATAATAGTTTCCTATAAAAGGGAATGAATTAATATAACTAAATTGTATGACCTCTTATGAAATAATAATTCATCTTAGAATCTTGTTTTCATTTTAGATTTAGAGTAACAAAACAGCAATCAGTTATTGATTTAATAAATTAATAACATAGCAGTACAGATAAAGATAATTCTAAAAGGAATCAAAATGTTATATAATTATGAAATCTTATACCTGAGTAAAAAGTAACTGATCGCATAACTTTGTTTTGTTTTCGTTTTGTACAAGTTTAATCTTAAATTTTCATAAACTGATTGAAGAATCCTTATTGAAAATTGAAGTCAAACTACAGATACTGATTATTAAAATAAATAACCTCTAATTGAAAACATAATTGACACCATGATTATGTTTTTATAATATGTCAATTTACTGGAACTCATTACAACTAAATTAAAAACTTCTAAAAATACTTCTAAAAATACTTCTAAAAATAAATAAAGAACAGTCTTATAATTAAAACTTGAAATCTATTTATAGAACTATTATGATCAAGAATGAACGTATAGGAAAAGAGAATTAAATTTGTAATTTTATCTTTCTTAAATGTTCGGTTGATATAAAAACAAGCAATCCATTTCTAATTTTAAAATCAAATTAAAGAAATCAGAGAATCTGACATCAGCTTAAAATAAAATTGGATATCTAATATGATAATGAATTTCTGTAATCTTTGACAGAAAACATATTTGAGCTCATAATTTTGTATCAATTTTATGGTAGATTAGTTTAACACAGGAAACTTGTTATTAATTTTAAATAGACCTAGATCCAGCACGAAATCAAATTACAGATCTAATATGAATAATTTCTATAATTTCCGTGTGATTGACAATCTAACTTTTAATTTCACTTTCGCTTTATATGAGTTAAATGCAGAAACATTAAATCATCAGATATTTATGAGAAAAACAAATCCAAATATAAACCTAGATTTAATTTGAAATCAAAGTGCTGAAGCAAGATAATTATGAAATTATGTAGCTTCTGTGCGAAGATGTTTTTGAGGCTATAACTGTATTTTCATATAATGTTATTTTACCATTATAGAAAAATAAGTACGGATAAATTTTTTAGTCAAAAATTAAAGAGTAGACAGATTTAACTGAGCAAAAAAAACTTTTTAATGGTCTTAGAAATAAGTTGAATTTTACCTAAGTAATAAGTTGAATGAAGTCATAAGTTGATTTCATGTAAAATTGAATAAAATTGAAGAATGACACAAATTAAAGAGTAGACATATTTAACTGAGAAATATACTTCTTAATGGTTTTAGAAATAAGTTGAATTTTACCTAAGAAATAAGTTGAATGAAGTCATAAGTTGAATTCATATAGAATTGAATAAAATCAAAGAATGACACAAATTAAAGAGTATACTAAGAGATAACTGAGAAATAGACTTTTTAATGGACATTGAATAAGTTGAATTTGATTTTAGAAATAAGTTGAAGGAAGTCATAAGTTGAATTCATATAAAATTGAATAAATGTGAAGAATGACACAAATTAAGATAGTAGATAAGTAGACAGATTTAACTGAGAAATATACTTTTTAATGGTCTTAGAAATAAGTTGAATTGCAGCAGATCTAATCTGTAGATGGAAATTTGTAAATTCAGTGTGTGGGAAAAAATAATTACATCAGCATAAAATTTTAATTATGTTTTTAAATAAAACAGAAATATAATAAATTATGAATTTCGAAAAAAAATAGGGTGCTAACATATTGAACTAAAAATCTTTTTTGCTAAATTAATTAAAACAGTGATGGATTAATACACTCATATTTATTGATTACGTTAGCAGGAATAGAAAATTTCCTGAAATATATAGTTAAATACAGGATAAATAGTTTATTAAAAAGAAAGTTTAAGGATGACTTAACAAAATATAATACTGGTTCGAAAAAAGTAAATATAAATTAAACACTCAAGTTATTTTTATCAGTTAATACATCATTTTCCAAAGCATTATATTTTCGTGCTAAGAAATATTTTTTTTAAGTCTCAAGAATAAATTAGGTGAATTGCCTTTTCAACCTCATAGCTTGTTAGTACTTTATCACTTGACAGATTTAGAAAAGGGTTTAATTTTAAAGATAATGTTGTTTGATAACATGGGGCACTCACTTGTCAAAGAAACCATCCGCACATATTCCTCGAGATTCGTTGGTTGCTTTCAATGGGGGGCACCGTATAGGTGAACAAAAACCACCTCATGGAACCACCTCCTTTTTTAACAAGCACCGCCAGGGAAGACATTTAGGGGAGATCGTACCTTCTCCCACTCTTTCTGATCACATAGAAGGACATTCCAGTCTAAGGATTTAACGTGCCTTTATCCGAAGGTGCTGAATTGGCGTCCGTCGTGATCTAGTTCCACGCGTCGGGATCTAGTTCCACCTGTAGTTCCACGCGCTATCACTAGGCTACCACGGGCATTTTAACGATGCTAAAAAACATTAAAAGAAATATTCACTTCATTTCCACTACTTCAATTAACAGTGACGTAAATCAGACGATAACTCCAGAAGAATCACTCTTATATAATGCCAAATGAATTGAAATAAGCGCCATAAATATTTCATTAATGCGGCAACTGACCATGAAAAACTCTTTTATTTATTAATCAATTGCTATGAAATTTTGTATACTTATACAGTGTTGTTTAGAGATGAAAATTCTAAATTTTAAAAAAATTCAGAATGTAATTAATTAAGATATTAATTCAAATCAACAGTTTGTTAATTACTCTATTTAAAAATGCTCCATGCGCATTAATTTTTGTCTCAGATATCTAATTTTCTCTCTTAAGCTAGCTTTATATAGTTATAATAAAAGTTTGTAGCAATATTTGATTTGCAGTCTTATTTATAAAAACTAGAAAAGAAATCGATAAAAATAGGTCATTTTATGCAAAATTTTATCAAAAAATTTTTTTTACTGTAAAAAATTTTACTTTCTTTTAAAATAGTATAATGAATTGATTACTAAGTTTTATTCTAACATATATAAATAATCATTTTATGAAATTTTATGAAAATTCAAGAAAAATTATGACGCATGGAACATTTTGAACTTACCGAAACGACATGAAAACTTGTTTTGAGAAAATGGCATTTAAAGTTTTAATTTCACTAAGATTTCCATTGTTTAAGTTTGAAAAAAATACTTATAACTCGGTTAATAATGATCGGATCAACATATTTTTTTATTTAAAGCTGACAAGTTGCAGAATCATTTTCTGAAAGAAAAAAAAATCGTTTTGGGAACATATTTTTGTCAATCTTAAGGTCCATTGTCGCCTTAAACATGAAAATTTATGGTTTAATTTTTTTCAAGAAATTCAAACCTTATTTTATTTATTTTTTCTTGTTTGTCGAAAATCCAATCTATTTTGATATCCTATTTGACAGAACTGATTCTATAAGAACAAGATCTCCATTGTAGCTAATAAAACCTAAATTTTGAAATCTTCATAAAAACTTTTCTTCATAAAAAAGGAATCTTTTTAAAGGGTTATTGATTAAAACTTGCTTTTAGCCTTTTCAGGTAAGAAGTATGTAAATTTTTCTAAAGCATTTCTTAATTTCAGATAACTTACTTTTCTTTCTTGTATTTCATTTGACGCTTTAGCATTGCCTTAAGCTGTACCACACTATTACCTTTCCGTGTTGGAGAAAAGTTGTGTTACACGAGATATCAGATAAGTTCCTTAATTAACAAAAAAATAGTTTCTACAGCGAACAGAATTGATTGATGAATTACTCTTACTGCATATCACTGAAAATTTGTTTGAATTTATCTGCAGGTCTAATTAGATAGTTATGGTATGTTAGCGCCCATGCTGAAAAAGTTAACTGTTCTCTTAGAAATTAATATTATTTAATGTAATGAAGAAAAACGATTCATATATAAAAAATAATTAATTTCCATAGAATTAAATATCAACTATTAAATATATTATACCACCAAATTAAAATAAAATATTGTTTGCAGTAATTCTTACATTTTAGTATTGTTTAATCGAGACTGTTAGCTTAATCAAAAGTTTTACTAATTTTATTACATAACATATTTTTGATATTTTTAATTATAGTTTAATTTTTTAAGAATGGAAAGTAAATCAAAATTTGAAAAAAAATTTTGAAGGCTAAAACTACTGTAATTTTTATTAATTAGATCAGTTGTTTCATCTTCTTACTGTGACACTGTAACTTTTCTAGGTAATTGATTATATTTACGAGGATAACAATGTAATGTAAGTCTTGTATGTCTGTTTATGCCCGATTTAACAAATACGCATTATTTTACCAAAAGAGTTTTCATAAAGTTACCAAAACTTTGCGCCTCTTTTGTAATTTATTGTAAGATTTAAAAGTCAATAAACGTTTTAAAACTCCATTTCTCAGTGAATATTTAATGTATGGCAACGCAATAAGCCCAGACAAGCATGATATATCGTTGGGTTTTCTTTACGACCCGAAAATAAAATTTACAAAATTAATTACAAATATGTACACCAGATGGCGCTTCATGTATAAAAAAGGCAAGGTAAATATTCTTCACCAACATTACGTTATCACATAAGGTCAACATGGCAAGCTTCTTGCCGCAGCTAACTCTTGTCACTCTAGGTCACTCTAGGTAGATTGGAATCCAACGTCTTCTGGCCCATTCCCTTTTTGGGGGTTTGATTCGATGGTTCAAAGGTTTTCTTGGTTCTTTCTTCTTGTTAATATATCACCTTCAGTACACCATAAACTGTTGATCATGGGTTTGCGCATAATTTGCTTTCATTTACATAATATTTACACGCATGCATTTAGTACAGAGCGGAGCTAAACATTGCTGCTGCATTTCTCTTCTAATCTGACTCTGAATGTCCAGGGGAGGTTACAAAATTATAGAATGACAGCGCCATCTAGCTTAGCAATTTCCCACACCATCAGACGCCGGTTATGAATAGCCATGTGTCAAGTCAATACTGATTGGCGTAGAAGATAGGAAAGAGATAGCAGAAAAGTGATTGATTCTTGTGAAATCGGTGGATCAATGACCTTATACACAACTGTTTCGACTGATCAAGTCAGTCTGTTAGGAGAAATATGTACACCAGGTAGTGCATCACTTGTAACAAAAGGGAATTATAATAATAATGCTCATCAAAGAAGGCTTCAAATGACAACATTTTGGGTAAATTTGTGCAAAACACTTTTATATTTCTCTTCCTTTATTTCACGTAGAAGTCTAGGGCTATTTTCTTTTCCTTGAAAAGTTAAATAACTTTGAAAAAATCCGACGATTGCATCAACAATGAAATTTAAAATCATTCGCTAAAATCTAATGATTATTATACTTTGAAATGTAATTAAAATTTTCATACTACGGAAATGCATGATATGTTTTCAAAAAAGCTGTTTTATTTTTTTATCTAGTCATGTCAAGGATATCATATGCTTTCGTAACAAATACGACGTATTTACGTACCGTTTTTTTACTATCAAATAACAGGCAAACAAAATTAGTGTTTTAGTTATATATAGATAACATTGGGCACGAGGTAGCCTGGTGGTAGCACGGCGGTGCTTAGGAATGGGGATGATTGGTTCGATTCCCGACGAACGGAATTCAATACCTTCGTGTCTAGGTCGCATATGGACACGTTCAATGTGCAAGTCCTTCTATGGGGTTAAAGAAAGAGGGAGAAGGTACGATTTCTCCCAGATGTTACCCCTGAGGGTTCTAGGTAAAAATTGAGGGGACACCTGGATAAATCGGACTCCGATCCTTGTGGTGCTGCTGTAAACCGTAGACGCGCGAAATAAATAAATAAATAAATAAATATATATATATATATATATATATATATATATATATATATATATATATATATATATATTTATATATATATATATATATATATATATATATATATATATATATATATATATATATATATATATATATATATATATTTATATATATATATATATATATATATATATATATATATACATATATATATATATATATATTTATATATATATATATATACATATATATATATATATATATATATATATATGTATATATGTATATATATATATATATATATATATATATATATATATAAGCAATGTAAATACTAGAACAGAAGTAGAAGAAAGAAGTGACCATAACTACACGGATTTAAGAATAAGAAATTCACAACAGAAATGGAAGTTTTGTAGTTAATGATCGGGGGGAGTTGTGACCCCCCACTCCGATTAAACAATGTTTGAAGCCCAGGCAACACTCTCGGAAGTCTGCTACAAATACCGTGTTGCCTGGGCTTCAAACATTGTTTGATTGAAGTAGGGGGTCACAACTCCCCCCGGTCATTATCTACAAAACTTCCATTTCTGTTGTGAATTTCTTTCTCTTATTCTTAAATCCATGTAGTTATGGTTACTTCTTTCTTCTACTTCTGTTTAGTATTTACATTGCTTATTTAGTAACTAATTTGTTAGCAGCTTAGCGCTATAAATTACGCTTACGGTTCTCAATGAAGTTTTAGTTTTTTAGAAAAACTTATTTGCTTTAGACACTGATATATATATATATATATATATATATATATATATATATATATATATATATATATGTCATGCCAGGGACGCAAACTAGGTCTAACTTCTAACTAAGTTAAATTAGGTTAAGACAAAGTGAACTAACGGAAAATGCTAATTTAATGACAAGAATGAAGGAGATGGGAATAAAACAGCCAATAGATGGAAGCACCAGACTATGATCCTTCTAGAACATTTGAGTATCATGAGTACTCGAATATATACTATCGTATATACTCTCGAATATAACATCAGATAGTCAAATAATTAGAAAATAAGCAGAAATCCTGCACTTAGAGCTAAACGCACCATAAATGCACGATTCTGTATCAGTGAAAAGAAAACATACAATCCTAAAAAGAACATTGATGAAATGAAAAGACAGAAATACATAAGGCTCACGCACCCTAAACCAATAAATTGTGAAGTGACGGTTATAACTAAAAAGCAGCAATTTTAACCTTAAGAATTATGCCACTGAAGCATAACTACAACGCCACGCCCAATTGAAACTTTAAAGCCACAAGTATTGAAAGAAATTGTGAAATCAGAAAACCCTATCTTAATTGTCCTTAAAATACAAACGAGTCTAAATACCATTTTTTAATACTTTTAAATTACAAAAGTCATTGGGGAAATTGTTCTTGAGTAGTTTTTCCTCGAAACTATTAGACGCCTCCGAAAAATCCAATAGCAGTTTTTCTGTTAAATTCATTCGGCTGTCTATGCCTTCTTTATATATATTAATTTCTTATTTTGTGTTGAATAATTTACAATCTATAAGCTAAACTTATAAAAGTCACAGATCGAGTTTCCTTTCATAGGTTAAGTGATACTTTGAGAAGAATTAACGTCTAGTTTTTTACACCTCATTGTGAATGAGAATTATGCATTTTGTTTGAGATAAAGAATATTAACCCCTAATAAAAAAAAATTAATAGTCAAAAGATCATAAACAATATGCATCATTCCTGACCCAGTAAAGTCTGCTTTTAGTTTTCTACTTCAGGATATATTTTATCGATTCTTACTCCCAAGAATGTAATCGTTTCAAACGCATAACCACGATGAAAAGAAAGAGATCAATTTTGTTATATAAATTCATATCAGTTGGACAGAAATATTAGCCTGAAGGATTAAAAAAGCTTTTTAAAAAGCCTTCAAATCATTATCCATAAAGGATTTTAAAGTATCCCTTTAAAGGATTTTATGGTAACATTTCGCCTCATTTTTTATCAAGAAGTCAAAAATCAATTTACTTTGACATTTCTTTTCGCCTTTATGTTGCTTCTATGACCTTTGTAAAAAAAAAGTCGCAACGTAGATTAAAATAAAGTGTAAAGTTTTCAAAGCATTTAATAAAATGTTTTCCAAAATAAGATATCTTTACCCTTTTAAAATAAAATATATCTTATTAAAACATTTTTCAGAATTTGCTTTTTTATCATTTTCATGGTTCCGTCTTGCCCTTTTTATAACTTTTTTTTAAAGGGATTTTAAGAATCGGTTTTTTCTCTCCTTTTTATAATCTGTTAATTTAGTTTCCTCAAGTTTTTTTCTCCAATCTTAAAATTGCTTTGTTCATTAATGATAATGAATGAACAAAGCTGAATCAGCAGTGCAAAAGTTCCTTTGAATTATTCGGGTTTTTTTTAAGCGTAGTTTAGCTTGAATATGATAACAAAATTCAGCACTTTGAGTTGAGATTGTAATCGGATTTTTAAATAGAAATTTAAAAGTCCAATGTTTGCACATTCTTATGCATTCATGAAAGCGTATGATTAATTTAAAATTAATAAATAATCATATTATAAAAATTTTAAAGTCTAATGTTTGCATATTTTTATGTATTGATGAAAGCGTGTGATTAATTTAAAATAAATTAATAATCCTATGATTAAAAACATAACAATCTCATGTTTCCATATTCTTATGTATTGATGAAAGCATTTGATTAATTTAGAATTAATTAACCTTTAGCTTACGGGGCACATTCAAACATTAGACTATTAAATTTTTATTTAAAAACCCGATTGAACTCTCAACTCAAAGTGCTGAACTTTGTTATCATATTCAAGCTTAACTGCACTTAAAAAAACCCGAATAATTCAAAGGAACTTTTGCCCTGCTGATTCCCTCTTTAGAACGGGCAATTTCATACCCCGTCTGTAAGAACGGACATCAAGGGGGTTATACACTATATATATATATATATATATATATATATATATATATATATATATATATATATATATATATATATATATATATATATATATATATATACTCAAGAGCCAAAACATTATGACCACCTGTCAATAACGAGTTGGTCCACCTTTGGCGCGCAACACAGCTTCAACCCGCCTTGGCATGGATGCCACAAGTCCTTGGTAGATGGCCGGAGACAGATTGTACCAGATGTTTAAGCAACGGTCACGCAAATCCGAGATATTGCGAATTGGTGGTCATTAAACTCTGAGCTGCCGTCCCATGACATCCCAAATGTGTTCTATCGGATTGAGATCCGGTGAGTTAGGCGGCCAGGACATTAACTAGAATTCAGCATCATGTTCCTGGAACCACTCCAACACAATTTTAGCCTTGTGACACGGGGCGTTGTCCTGTTGGAACATTCCATTTCCAGCTGGAAAAACAGAGGCCATGTAAGGGTGCAACTGGTCCGCAATGATGTTCGGATACACTGTAGCATTCATGGTCTGCTCTACCACAACCACGGGTCCCAGAGACGCCCAAGAGAACGTCCCCCAAAGCATAATACCGCCACCACCGGCCTGTGTATGACCTACTGTACATTGAGAGAGCAACAGTTCGCCTGGAAGACGGCGTATCCTGACACGGTCATCGGCGTGATGAATGACAAACCGTGATTCATCTGACCAGGCAACTGTCTCCCACTGATCCATTGACCAGTCGCGATGTTCCCGGGCCCAGCGCAGGCGTAGTTGGCGATGACGCTTGGTCAGCAAAGGCACACGAGTGGGACGTTTGCCGCGTAGTCCCATATCCAACAGTGTCCGCTGAACAGTGTGCCGCGATACTATTCTACTTGGCCCTGCATTGTATTGGGCTGTCAGCTGAGCCACTGTCTGGCTCCGGTTTTGCTTCACCATGCGAGACAGTCTCCGACGACCTTTTTCTTTGATAGCGTGTGGACGTCCAACACCATGTCGTCTACTGCTGGTTTCACCGTCATTCATCCCCTTTGCATAAGTACTAATAACTGCAGGTCTCGAACAACCCACGAGTCGTGCAGTTTCGGAAATACTTGTTCCGAGCCTTCGAGCCATTACAATCTGCCCTCTATCAAAGTCGCTTAGATCCGCAGCCTTTCCCATCACACACAGAAGTAAGTGAAAGAATGATTCTTCAGACTCTCCATCAGCAGTTAAATACCACTTCCACCTGATCACGTGCCTTCCACGTCATCCAGGCCAATTCATTGTAAAATGTAGGGGTGGTCATAATGTTTTGGCTCTTGAGTGTATATATATATATATAATGTCATATTTAGAACCGCTCTAGAGAGACGGCGTGGCCGAACGGCTAAAGCACTAGACCCCAATTCAGAAAGTCGTCGGTTCGAGAACGGATAAATGTGTTTTCTGTGTTAATCATTAGATCTGTCTACGTGACAATATATATGCATATATATATATATACACTTTTTTTTTACTTTTTTTTTTTTTTTGGGGGGGGGGGGGGTACATGCTATCCCACACTATAAGGAAAAGGTTAGTAATCATATGTACTATGTGTCGTCAACTAACCTTGTCACAATAAAAGGAAAGTTAGAGTTTAATAAATATAGTGATCAGAATTATAAAAAACAAAAAGACGACAATTTTAGTATTCAGAAATAAGCTGATAATTTAAACTAATTCGAAATAGAATTCAGCTAACTGAATAGGGAGCACTGAAGAAAATATGTAGATCTCATGATTAAAAATCGTGCCGGTGGTCTTTAAAATTCAGTTCCTTATTACTGATCTTAATCAACAAATATTGGCCGGAGAGCGTTATCATCTGTCGGAGGTAGAGTAATCAGTTTTCTTTCTTTGTCTGCAATACTTAATTTGAGCAGCTGCTTTCGTAGACTTAATTAAAGTAGCTGCAATACTTAATTAAAGCAATACTTAATTAAAGTAGCTGCAATACTTAATTTGAAACAACTGCGTTCGTTGTGAGAGTTAAGAATAATTTTTCTCAAACAACTAAGCTTCAAAAAACTGTTACGAATTTCAAAGCTCGCGATAACGCTTGGTCACCTTGACCAACAAAAGCGTCACAACCAACAAAACAATTAATTGTTCTAAAACTCACAGAATATTTTACAAAGTTCCTTGTGGATTAGGAATTTTTGAAAAGATTCATTTTAACCCATCGGTGGGAACATCTGCCTCTAAGGCAGCTGTGGTTTCTTTTTTGAAAGCTCTCCCCCCACCCCACCCTTCAACCTTGGGTACTGTGAGTCAACACATGCTTCAGTCAATATCCTGTCTTCACTGTGGAAGGGTGATTCATGACGCAAGCTATCTATGATTCTGATAAAAATTAGATTAATCATAGCAAAAATTAAAAATCCTAAACCCAATCACTCGTTCGACTAACTAAATGTCTCTACAAAACGAACAGTTAATATAACCCGTGATAATTGGTTCTGTTCAATAGAAGCCTGTCAAAAATTAAGGAGAAATAGTTTGACCTTTGTGGCGACTATGAAATCTAATAAACCGCAAATACCCTCTGAATTTCTAGTTAGGGATACCTGGAAAGGAGAAATTCCATCTGTATCTGCCTCACAGGCAGATGTTCCCATAGTAGAGATAAGTTTTGTCTTTGATGTTCTTTAAAAGCTATGCTGCGTGTCTTAAGCAATTAAAAACAGGTAAACATTTAAAGTAATCTATATATATAAAACAGTTCCGCAACTGACTGACTGACTGACTGACATACAACGCACAGACCAAACCGCTGGACTTAAAGGGCTGAAATTTTGCATGGCGATTCTTCTTATAGTGTAGGGGTGAACTAAGAAAGATTTTTGAAAAATTCTTAGATTTTTTAAATTAAATTTTTAAACTGTTTTAGTAACTTTTTTTTAAATTTGCTTTTAAAATAATAATTTCAGGGTTATAAAATTTATATTACGAGAAAGATAAAAATTCCTTTAAATTGAAATCTTTTTAGAATCTTTACCTCCATTTTCTGATTTTTGGTGAAATTTTAAATATTTATTTTCAGAATTTAATTGATTTCTTTTTCTGGTCTTTTTCTGATAAATAAATTTATCGTCACGTGCATAACAACTAAATAGACAAAAAAATATTATTTTTCTTTCTAATGCGGCAGACGATTGGACATTATCCAAAAAAAAATATTAAAATACAATAAAAGATATTATGTTCCTCAAACTGTACTATATTCTTTAGTATGTCCTATTACATTTAATTTTAATATATTCTACTACATTATTTTGTCTATAAAAAACCCCTTACGATTTTTTAATAAATACATTTTTTTGATTTTTTTTACATCAATTGTATACATCGATCATCGTATTTATTATAAATATAAAAATACATATTTTTTTTGGCATTAATGGCATACATTGACCGTTGTATTTAATTTGAATGTATTCCGTAGCGAAGTGCGGGTTTTCAACAAGTAACTTATAGATCTCTTAATTTATTAGATTTTTAGGGATTGCAGAACCGGGTATATTGGTAAACCGGGGGATATTATTACAACAAAAACCCGGTTGTCAGACCGGGTATTGGAAAGTGGTAAATCTTAGGTTTCAAAAACCACATTTCGATGGGGATAAACAGTTTTTCAGTGCTTAACAATTTATCACTATCTAGGAAACGTTCATCTTAGCCGCATCCACATTATTTGGCTGTTGTGTACTTGCCCTATTGGATTCGCTCCCCTCAATTTTAACCTATGGAGAAAACGTGTCCAAGGATTGCCGACTTAGAATTAAAGATTTTCTTTTCTAAATGTACTCAGAAATAGACAAAAAAAAAATTCACCATGGGATATATTTCACTTAAAAAATACAAAAAAAAAATTTTTAATTTTAATTATTCGGGGAAAACATCTGCTAGAGTGCGATTGGAACCTAAATTCCTTTGGTGCTCTTAAATTCCTTTGGTGGACGCAATTTCTAAAATCAATCCTTTTCCAAGGTGCATAAAAGTTCAGATTATCTGATAATACCATTTTTTCCATGTTTTTATCAACTCGCTTTCTTGTTTGTTTGTGTGTGTGTTTGTGTGTTTGTCTAGTACAAATCTTGCAATCGATTTTTAACTAACTTCCCGACTAGCTAGACATTTGAAACTTTTAGAATAGCTCAGAACACGATGACAATACATTTTTTTATACTTTTAGCCAACTTTAAGCAGTATTTAATTAACTTTTAGTTATTTTCAGTTAATTTTGTTTTGTAGACTGGTGCAGCCATCTATCGTCCGGAGCGGGAACAAAAAGTTAAACGCAAGTTAACTTCCAATTAACTTCATTTTCTTTCAAGATGATGGGATAATTCATCAAAAATTTTTAAAAAAGTATTTATTATTACATAGAATTGTCAAGTTTATATGATTCAACAGAAAATTTAAAAACATGGTACATAAAAAGTTCTTTTTATCTTGTAATTATTATTGGATTATTGGCATTTATGTAGCTATCAACAGTAGACACATTTTCTCCATAGGTTAACATTAAGGTGAACGAATACAATAGGGTTAGTACACAGCAGCCTTAATTACTAGATCTTCCTTAATCATCTCAGAAGTCAATCCCCTCGTGCCGCCAAAAGATATGCCATCGGGTGTCACGTGACTTCATTGATTTATTTTGTTTAAAATTTTCCAAGGAAATTTTATTTATTGCAGTTATAAACAGAAAAAATAGATTTAACTATATATTATTTGAAATTATGCAGTCTATTCGACGAATTTCTAATCGAGTTGCAAACTGAAAATTAAAAACAAAAAATCCTCGCAGAGAATTCGGTAATTTTGGGTTCTATTAGAACCCATTTGCTTAAATTAACTTAAATTAAAATAAATTGAAAAGAAATATTTTTTACTTGCGCAATAAACTAAAATTATTTACATTGTAAATCAATATAGTTTTTTTCATTAGTATTTGGAGCGAATGTTTTGTGGTTCATGTATTATTCAAATCCGGATAACAACCGGTAATCGGGTTTTAGAAAAATTTGAGAACCGAAACCCGGTTCTGCGTTTTTAGTCTGGTTCTGTCATCCCTGTTTGATTTGTTTGACTAAGCTTTCTTACCATGTTTTCATTAACTCGCTTTCTTGTTTGTTTGTTTGTGTGTGTTTGTCCTGTACAAATCTTGCAATCGATTTTTAACTAACTTCCCGACTAGCTAGATATTTGAAACTTTTAGAATAGCTCAGAACACGATGACAATGCATTCTTTTAATACTTTTAGCCATCTTTAAGCAGAATCGAATTCATTTTCAGTTAATTTTGTTTTGTAGAATGGTGCAGCCATCTATCGGCCTTGACGGGAGCGAAAAGTTAAACGCAAGTCACGCTCGCAATTCCCGAGCTACACTATTGATTATGCATTTGATACCTCTTTATTACGCATTTGATTATTTTCTTTCAAGTTGATGGGATAATTCATCAAAGAAAAAATTTTAAAGTATTTATTAATACATAGAATTGTAAAGTTTATATGATTCAACAGAAAATTTTAAAATATGGTATATAAAAAGTTCTTTTTATCTTGTAATTATTTTGTTTCATAAATATGTAAAATAAACATAACTTGGATCAAAACAAACATTTCCAGAAATTACTCCGCAGTGATGCAGATGTGCATAATTTTGATACTGAGGATATGCTTGTTTTTAATTTTAAAGCGTTAACTGTAGTAAGTGCATATGAACATTTTTAACGCAGTATTTAATGAGTACATATTTCCATTAAGCGTTTTCCCTTCTATGCTTCATTTGATATCTTTTTCGGATTTCTTTGAAACGCCCTAACAACTAATAGCATTTATTGGACGAAACTGATTAACAACGGAATTTATATTCTCGAAGCAATGAAGGGATTAATTAAATCCAGCGAACAAAACGAAAGGGATGCTGATAATCTTTTAATTACATACGCAATTAGCTCGGATTATCAAAATCAATCTACTTCTTCATTAACTGTCTAGCATTCGAACAACACAAAGGTGATTACTTTACCCTTATTTTAATTACCTCATTGTGTAATTTTTAAAAAAATAATCATTATGTGATTAAAAAGTAATATGTCTGGCTTGACCCATTTTTGCTATGAGTAAGAGTATTTTGTACCTTCATTAGAGCATTGAAAACACTTGATTAAATTTTAATTTTCTAAGGGAAACCTTCTAATCCTAACCAGTGCCGTAAATTAATTTAAATGTATTTTCTACACGGCACAGCTGTACCCATTCAGAATATGAATTCATCACAAACAGCTTGAAAAACTGAGTGATAGAAAAGTCAGTTTATATTTTAAACTAGATTAGTGGCAATCCGATGTGTTGCTTCTTCGATTTAAAATGAAATGGTTTTATTTCTTAAACAATAAAAACTTTTTAATCACTTTTAAAAATATATTAGAATTTTTCAAAAACGAAATAATTATTTAAAATTCTCTTTTTCAAATTTCGGTTTTTGGCTTTTGAAATAATTCTTTCAAATTTTCATTTTCAAATTTTGCTTTTTAAACAAAAAAGAAATTCATTCAATTAGAAAAAATTCTAAAAGGTTTTAACTTCTCATTTCCTAAAACTAAAATTATTACTGGTACTTTAAAATTATTTCTGGATTTCAATAATTAAATGACTCGTTCTCAGACTCGTTCTCAACTAATAATTTTCTCCTTTTGGCAACATGGCCGAATGTAAATATTAAATCTTGTGGGGGAAAAGGGCTTAAAAAATAGAAACACAGTTCTGAATGACAGAATTCAAAATTGGTGGCGGAGGAATTCTCATTAGTTGCTCATTAACTAGAAACAAATTTCACTAACTTGCTGGATTATTAGTGAGTAAAATAGTAAGTCGAAAAATTACGAACTCGGCATTCAGTTAAATTAAGATACTATGGCGATTAGCGCCGGAAATTTCAAAAGTGAGTTTTGCAAGTACGCTTTTTTAGAATGAAAACATTTTTTTTATTAAATGTATTTTGTATATTTTGGAAGCTGAACATCTAGCAAATGCCGATAAATCGTAAAATTGACATTAATAGGTGCAGAAAACAGAAACATTTGTCCATCAAAATTGTCGATTTCGTGAAATTTGGTAAACTGCTTTGGGGAAAAAGCTTCGTTTTGCAAGTACGCTTTTTTAGATGAAAATATTTTTTTTATTAAATGTATTTGGCATATTTTGGAAGCTGAACATCTAGCAAATGCCGATAAATCGTAAAATTGACATTAATAGGTGCAGAAAACAGAAACATTGGTCCATCAAAATTGTCGATTTCGTGAAATTTTGAAAACTGCTTTGGGGAAAAAGCTTCGTTTGCAATGAAAAACATTTTTAACTTTATAAAAATTCGTATATCCGTAAAGATGAAGATATGTAGAACACATGGCAATTAAAAAAATTTGTCGATTGGAGGACGGAAAAGTTGAATTTTGCATGCATGAAAATAGTGGAAATTTGCGAAACGGAAAGGAGCTGGCCCACCCGGAATGTCAGCTGTTATTGCTGTCCGCTTCTTTTGAGATCGGCGGTTTTAATTTATTAATTAAAAAGTTTAAAGTTTTGAAAGTTGAGGATAGCATCAATGCACGCGTCTCGTCCGTCCGCGTATATCGGTACCAGTCGCGATATCCTGCTATACTGGGTTCGCGACATTATCCCGTCCCCGTGTCTGCTCACTAACAAACATACATTTGTTTACCTTCAGCTGTTAATAGTAAGATATCTATATTTCAGTGAATAATTTAAGTATGGCAACACTTAACGTAAACACGTTAGGCTTTTTTTAAAAAAGACCTGAAAAATACACATTTATTTACAAATATGTTCACCAGATGGCGATGCACGACCATTGACGTATCTACAAACGTGCCGCTATAAAAGAAATTGCAAAGGCGACAAGAGTTACCACTTTATATGTAAAGAAAATTTTTTAAAACGTAAAAAATGATGCCTGCTTTCATGGCAAAAAAAATACAGAGTGTCTCAAAAAACCGTGACACATTTTAAAAATTTATACAAAAAAAGTATACAAGGTAGGAACTAGGAATTCACATATGTGTTACCTTATATATTAGAGGTTTTCTTTAATGTAGTCAATGAATTTCAATATGTGTAACTTTTGTGGCTCGAAGACATTTAGTTGGTAATCAACCTCAGTCTATGTGCGTTCCGAAATGGATTCCGTAGCACATGGAATTGCAGCAATGATGCGTCTTTCGAAGTCTTCAACATACAACCGATTACCAAGGACACTTCCGGTTTCCTGAACCATTTTATACCAAGCTAAGATGTTGTTACGACTTGGAGGAGGAACTTTTCCAAATTTTGCTACACTTGCGTAAGAGATTACGTTTGGAAATACCAGCCAACACGTATTGCTTTCATTAATAGAGTTGCCCTTTTACATCTTCCACTTTCACTGAACAACTAGAGCCACCTGTTCAACTTTTTTTGACACAGAAAAGAACTCTAATATATACGGTAATACATCTGTGAATTTCCTTTTCTTATCTTGTATACTTTTTTTTGTATAAATTTTTAAAATGTTTCAAGGGTTTTTTGGGACACCCTGTATATAAAATCCAGAAATCAATACGTAGTTTTACTACGATAAAAAATATTTATGTTGTTTGCTCTCTCTTGTGATCCTAACCCTAAACTTTCTCCTAGCAGACTGACTTGTTCAGTCGAAATAGTTTTGCATAAGTTCGTGGATCCACCGGTTTCCCGAGAACCGATCACATTTCTTCAATCGGTTTCCTATCTTCTACGCCAATCAGTATTGACTTAACCCTTTCAGGGGCATGGCTTGCTCGGTGCAGATTTTTTCTCTCGGTTGTTTTTAACCTAAAAAATCTTGAAAAAATTTCCAATTAAAGGTTGTAAAATGCTTTTCCTTCTTTAAACTGATAATAGATGGCAGCATTAGCGATTTTCTGCTCATTTGACTGGATTACATTGAATGCAAGTGAAAAAAAGACGAGATTTACCGTTTGCACTGTGCAAACGACGCCCCTCAAAGGGTTAACACATGGATATTCATAACCGGCTTCTGAGGGTGTGAGAAATTGCTAAGCTAGATGGCGCTGTCATTCTGTAATTTTGTAACCTCCCTTGGACATTCAGAGTCAGATTAGAAGAGAAATGCAGTGGCAATGTTTAGCTCCGCTCTGTACAAAATGCATGCGTGTAAATATTATGTAAATAAAAGCAAATTATGTGCGAACCCGTGATCAACAGTTTATGGTGTACTAAAGGTGATATATTAACAAGAAGAAAGAACCAAGAAAACCTTTGAACCATCGAACTCCTCCCCCAAAAAGGGCATGGGCCAGATGACGTTGGATTCCAATCTACCTAGAGTGACCTAGAGTGACAAGAGTTAGCTGCGGCAAGAAGCTTGCCATTTTGACCTTATGTGATAAAATACTGTTGGTGAAGAATATTTATCTTACCTTTTTAACAGATGGAGCGCCATCTGGTGTACATATTTGTAATTAATTATGTAAAATGTATTTTTGAGTCTTAAAGATAACCCAACGTTATATCATGCGTGTCCGGACTTGTGGTCCAGACTTGTGGTGGAAAAAAATAAATAAATAAAAAATCGGTAAATTACCAAAACTTTGCGCCTCTTTTGTAATTTATTGTATGAGTCAGAATTAGTAAATTAACAATAAATATTTAACAGTATATATAATTATATATTACAGTATAGTAACGATAAATATTTAACAGTATTTTAACAGTAAATATTTAACAGTATTTTAACAGTAAATATCTAACAGTATTTTAACAGTAAATATTTAATGTATGGCAACTGTGTTGCCATACATTAAATATTCACTGAGAAATGGAGTTTCATAATGTTCACTAATTCTGAATCATACAATAAATTAGAAAAGAGGCGCAAAGTTTTGGTAATTTACCTATTTTTTATTTATTTTTTTTTCGCTTTCGACGGGGGAAAAAACGGAGGTTTTGGGACCACTCGATGTTTCTATTCCATTTCGGGGCTCCCCGCAAACTCCGGGCACTCTCGAAATTTCTTGTAAAATGAAACCCCATGACGCAAAGGGCAATAGGTACTCCGACGTGTGGTCCGCAAAATCGGACGTATGAGGAAATCGCTTTCTGTGCTTCCAAGCGGCCAATAATAGCGCCAGGGACAACATCCGCTGTGTTTCTTCAACACAATGAGAGTACAGACAGTCTTCATTCTCTTACATACTTGTTAACTATTCCCACTCAGTCGATAATGAGAGCTTTATAAATATATTCACCCACTTCCCGCCAAGGTCATATATGGAAGCCATATCAAAGCTTACGTCTTGCTCAGATTCGTGCCAAAGGAATGTAATAGAAGTGACCTAAATATAGAAGTTAAGTTATTGTCTGTTAGAACCGTGAAAATAAGATCTACACATATAGTTCCGTAAAAACGCGTGTGCATCCGCAAGAACAAAATGTAAAGAAAACAAAATGGAAAATTTTCCCTACATTTATATCATAAGTAAATTTGCTGAATTACCAACGGATCTGAGGAAATATTTGCCAAAAAAATTATTTGCCATTCCTGTCAACATATCAGGTAAGTTTAACGAATTTATCTTCGATAACATAGAAAAAAATTTCAGGTGGTCTCTTCTAAAGAAACTACCGCGGGTTATTAACGTAAGATTAAATATCGTTGCTTCCTCTTTCGTATGTATATATATATATATATATATATGTGTGTGTGTGTGTGTGTGTGTGTGTGTGTGTGTGTAATGATAACAATAGATGGTGTATACTCTTGGTGTAGTCGTACATATAATTTGGCAGTTTTGTAGTCATGGCGGAGTAGTCGTCGGACCAGGGCAGGCGAATAGAGAGAATAGAAAGCTGTCGCGGCCGGTTTCTGGGGAGAAATCATAAAGATAAAATGCAGTCAAGGAACAGAGGCAGGGAGGCCAGAGTGAAGAACGTACTTCCATCGTCTTAAACTTAGTTTATTCTTGAATCATTCACTGACAGCTTACAACATTGGTCGTGCCTTACACCTAGGCACACAAAACACATCGCGCGGCGAACGGGACGGGTACGCGGCAGCGCCCGTAGAAATTTTAGAGGAGCGAAAACCACATGTTTTCTGGCCGTGAGCAAACAGACAAAAGACTACAGAATCGCGCAATTTCTTTCCCGAGTACGGGTCTATGAAACTTCTAAATGGCCAGAAACGGACACGTGTCCCTAGCGCGTCGTATGGTGTGATCGGTGGAAAGTTCTCCAACCTTATATAACGGTTATATAACTCTTTCCGCGCGTGGCCTTAGGGGAAAAACTAATAGATTGATATTCGTTGAATATAGGTCGCAATTCAAGGTTAAGGGACGGTATTCTGTTGCGTTAGGAGGAAGAATTTGGAAAGGGCGTGTTAAATAGTAAAAAGGGGTTTGAAATTTATTTCATATATATATATAAGTCAAAATTTTGATGCATTTTGGTACTTTTCTGTTTAACTGTTTACTGCTTGCCCAAGCGATACAGACTGGGTTTGGCGCGCTGCCGAAATTATAACTCGCGACGAAGGACATCTGAAATTTTGCTATCTGGAGGACCGTTATGGAGGAACGTAATCTTACGTTAAAAATTCTACCTTAAGAGAGATGTGAATAACATTGCTAAGATTTTTTTAAATATCCGTTAATATCTATTTATGTTCCTTACGTGGAAAAGAGGAGAACAGAGCTTATTAAAACCAAGTTAAAAATTAATAAAGGCAACTTGTTTCGAACTAATATATATAATTCTTCAACTATTCTCCAGGAATGAGGACATTAGGTGCTTCTGTATGAACCATTCACAAATGCTATTGTTAATGGCTTAAGGAAGAACTAATTACTTCGAAACTTCTTGCATATTATTGGTTTGACTTTTACAGTGTATTGTCTTTGTAGTATATTTGTGCAAAGGACACAATATGGATGATTACAATTTGGTAAATCCTCTCTCATGCCCAATAATGACTTTATAAGGAAACAGTGTTAAGAACATCTTTTCAACTGAATTGAAATAATGCTATTATTTAACAGCGTATTAATGTATAGGACACAATATAAATGATTACGATGTGTAAAATCCTCTCTCGTGTCCAATAATTACTTGATAAGGAAACAGTGTTAAACACAGTTTTAAACTTTATTTGATATCAGTTACCAACATCTTTTCAACTGAATTGAAATAACACTATTATTTAAGAGCGTATTAATGTAGAGGACACAATATAAGTGATTACGATATATAAAATCCTCTCTCGTGTCTAATAATGACTTAATAAGGAAACAGTGTTAAACTTAGTTCTAAAATTTATTTAATATCAATTACTAACATATTTTCAACAGAATCGAAATAGCATTTATTAACTGACAGCGTTCTAATGTAGAGGACACAATGTAAGTGATTACGATATGTAAAATCCTCTCTCTTGTCCAATAATGACTTCATCAGGAAACAGTGTTAAACACAGTTTTAAAATTTATTACCATGTTTTTATTAACTCGCTTTCTTGTTTGTGTGTGTGTTTGACCAGTACAAATCTTGCAATCGATTTTTCACTAACTTCACGACTAGCTAGACATTTAAAACTTTTAAAATAGCTCAGAACACGATAACAATGCATTCTATTGATACTTTTAGCCATCTTTAAGCAGGATTTGAATTCATTTTCAGTTAATTTTTTTTTGTAGACTGGTGCATCCATCTATCGATCGGGACGGAACGAAAAGCTAAACGCACGTTAACTTCCAATTAATTTAATTTTCTTTGAAGTCGATGGGATAATTCATCAAAAAAATTTTTTAATTTATTTATTAATACATAGAACTGTCAAGTTTATATGATTCAACAGAAAATTTAAAAAAAAGGTATATAAAAAGTTCTTTTTATCTTGTAATTATTTAATATCAATTTCGAACATCTTTACAACTGAATCGAAATAACAATATTGTATATTAATGTAGAATATTAATGTAGAGGATACAGTACAAGTGATTACGATCTGTAAAATCCTCTCTCATGCCCAATAAGGACTTAAAAAGAAAACAGTGTTAAACATAGTTTTAAAATTTATTTGATATCAATTACCATCATCTTTAGAACTGAATCGAAATAACAATATTAATGTCTAATATTAATGTAGAGGACACAATATAAGTGATTACGATATGTAAAATCCTCTCTGGTGCCCAATAATGACTTAAAAAGGAAACAGCGTTAAGCATAGTGGAAAGAAATATCTCTTTAATTGTATTGCCCCTAGTGGCAACTATCTGTAATATGAGAGTCGAGCAGCGGCACGCGCCGTAGAAACATGAGCTCACTCGTTCTAAAAATAAAATTTAATTAACAGTCCACTGCCTACGATTGATCCTTTCAATCAAACTTCTAACGTAATTAAGACCATAAATAAGTGGTCCGTGCTAGCCCTAGTGTGGAATAAACCAGCTCTAGAATGGATAAATCACTAAAAACTCTAAATAGAACACGCGGGCGAGTTAAATCGAAACTCGTGAAGATCGAAAAATTCGTTTCTCAATTTACCGAGAAGAAAGAGAGTTTAATAGAAATCTCTCAAAAACTGGAATCTCTCCTTGAGATCAAAGGTGATATTAAGAACTTATACGAGGAATTTTATGCTTTAAATCTATCAGATGCAGAAATCGAAAGTAGCGAAACTGCATTATCCGAACTCGAGGATCTGCACGACAGTTTGGAGGTAAGCCTAAAATATCTTCTTTCGTCTGGAACTTTATCTAAAAATGCATTTAAAGATGAACTTAAATCATCATGTAATCCGAAACTATCTGACATTCCACTGCCACAGTTTTCGGGCAGTTATGACGAGTGGCCATTATTTGAAAACCAATTTAATGATCTAGTGGCGTCAAACGATTCTTTGAATGATATACAAAAGCTTCATTATCTCCAATCATGTTTAAAAGGAGAAGTGAAAGCCATTCAAACGCCCGACGATACATTTACGTCGTTGTTCAAAACTTTAAAAGAGCGATACGAGAACAAAAAGCTTATCGCTGATTCTTACATAAACTCTATTCTAAACATCGAAAAGATTCATCATGAATCTGGTAAAGAACTAAGAAGACTTATTGATGCTGTATTAAAGCATGTACGAGGACTGAAATTGTTAGATTTAAGTACTAACAAACTTTCTGAATTAATTCTGATCAACATTATCAGTTCAAAATTAGACAGAGAAACGAGGAAGGTGTATGAAATGACCCAGGTGACTGGCAAACTTCCTGACTGGGAAGAATTTGTAAACTTCCTAAATAAACGCTGCCAAATATTGGAAAACATGCAGCGTAGTTACTATGTTCCCAAATCGAAACCAGAAACGCAATTTAAATCTAAAAGTTTAATTCTGGAAAGGGATCAGATATTTTCGTGCTATATGTGTGGAAAAACAAACCACGTAATCTACAAATGCAAAATATTTCATGATTTGACAGTTAAGGAACGAATTAATGAAATTAGAAAAAGACAGCTATGTTATAACTGCTTGGAACCCCATAAATTTAATCAATGTAAAAGTCTTAAAAACTGTAAAATCTGTAACAAGCGCCATCATTCTCTAATTCACCGACATGATTTAATGTCGAAACCCACTTTCGTAGAGGTGCCAAATGGCATGAACAACAATTCTACTAGCATAAACAACTATCCATGCACGGAACTTACTCAAGGTCAAAAAAGCACTAGTGTTCCCCCTCTAAATGAAGTTGCAGGCGCTGCGGAATCAAACTGTTTCTCATCTCTAACCGATAGCAATAAATTTGTGCTTTTACAAACAGCCATAGTTTACGTTCGAGATTCAAGGGGAATATCTAAACCACTACGTGCGTTACTTCATTCTGCCAGCCAATCTTGTTTCATAACAACTGAGTGCGCGGATTTATTGGGTTTGAAAAAGAAAAAAGTTAATGCACCTATCTTGGGTTTGAATGGTTCATCCTTAACAGTAAAAAATATGATCTCTACTGTAATTTCTAACGCTAGCGGATATTTTAAAAGGAATATAGAATTTCTTGTAGTGAATAAGATTACGAACTTGACGCCTTCTAAACCTCTTGAGATATCAAAAATTAAATTTCCATGTAACATAAAATATGCTGACCCACATTTTTCATCTCCAAATAAAATTGACTTGTTATTAGGTTCAGAGTTCTTCTATGAACTTATGGGAGCTAATAAGATAAAATGAAGTAATGAGAATATTATTCTTCAAGAGTCTGTGTTTGGTTGGCTTACAACGGGAACAATAGGGTTAACTAGAGAAACCGAGCCTGTTAATACCCTTCACTGCTATCATGCCTCAGAGGAAATGCCAGAAATCAGTCTGAAGAAGTTCTGGGATCTTGAAACTATAGGCATTAGAGACGAATCTAATCATGACGAAACTGACAAAGCTTTAGAGATTCATAATAAAAGTACCGTTTTCAAAAATGGACGGTATGAAGTACATCTACCGTGGAAAAAAGACTTTAAAGAGTTAAAAGATAATTTCTCTGTAGCTAAGAAGCGACTACAAAGTTTGATACGTAGACTTAGCCAAAATCGACAGATGTATTTACAATACAAGGACATTATTAGTGATTACTTAAAAAATGGAATAATTGAACGGGTTGAAAACTCAACAGAACCCGCAAACCAAGCATTATATTACATGCCGCATCAGGCGGTATGCAAACAAGATCGTCTGACGACGAAGCTCAGAATTGTGTTTGATGCCAGTGCACATGAGTACGGTCATTTATCATTGAACGATTGTTTATACACAGGTCCTAATTTAAATCCTAATCTCCTAGAGTTACTGATAAATTTCAGATTACATAAAGTTGCCTTTACGTCAGATGTGGAAAAGGCATTTCTTCAGATATCTTTAACCGAGAAACACCGAGATGCAGTTCGATTTCTTTGGATAAATGAAACCCACTTTAATGAAGGAAAATTTTGTGTGGAAATATACAGATTTCGACGTGTACTATTTGGTGTAAATGCAAGTCCCTTTCTACTGTCAGCAACCATAAAGAAACATGTAGAAAATTTCCAACATGAATTCCCGATCACTGCGAGAATACTAGACTCATGTTTTTATGTCGATGACCTAATCACAGGAAGAGATACTGTTGACGAAGCTTTTCAGGTATCTTACGAAGCGAAGAAGATCATGTCGAGTGCTGGAATGCAGCTGAGAAAGTGGTCGACAAATGATCGAGTTTTGATGAAAAAATGGAAGGAGAAAGATTTTAGTACACATCCGATTGAAAACTCGGATAATTCAAAATCAAGCATCAAAGTGTTAGGACTAAGTTGGAATACTGATGAAGATACTTTCACTGTAGACGTACGGGGCTTAATGGACTTCGTACAAGCCCAAAAGAACACAAAACGTTTTCTATTACAAGCGGCTGGGAAAATTTTTGATCCTCTAGGCCTAATACAACCATTCACCATCCGTATCAAGTGCCTTTTTCAAGAGCTATGGGTTAGAAAAGTAGCATGGGATGAAGAACTTCCTTCTGATGTTAAAAATCAGTGGGATCAATGGTGTTCTGTACTTTCTCAACTTGCTGAGCTGAAAGTCCCAAGACTGTGCTTGAATGATCCTGATTCTGAAATCGAATTACATTGCTACAGTGATGCCAGAAAAAAGGCCTACGGAAGAGCCATTTACTTACGCGTCATAAATAAAGACTACATTGATGTGAAACTAGTCACATCCAAGAGTATAGTCGCACCCTTGAAAAAAATTACGCTTCCGAGGATGGAGCTTCTCGGCGCACTACTTGCTGCACGTTTAGCCAACGAAGTGAAAAGAATTGTTAATTTAAAGCAAGAAAGTAAAATGTTCTTCTACACTGATTCAAAGATAACATTGTATTGGATAAAAGGGTCCAGCAAACGGTGGAAATCCTTTGTAAGCAATCGTGTGTCCGAAATCCAGACTTTGACAGATCCATCAGCCTGGATGCACTGTCCAGGTATAGACAATCCTTCTGACTTGGTGACAAGAGGAATCAGTGCCCAGTCTCTTACCAAAAGTGCATTATGGTGGAACGGTCCCTCTCTCTTGAGCCAAGAAGTGAACCCTGCAAATGATGTGGACCTAATTGTGCAAGAAGAAGAGTATGCCAACGAACTTAGAAAAAACATTGACTCTCCTGTTATTGACTCTAAAATATCATTAATTTCCTGTAATGACAAACCTTTCTGTTACAGCATTTTAAACATTAGTAATAATTATATGACGATTGTTCATATTATAGCTTATATTTACAGATTTATCTTCAATTGCAAAAATCCGTAATCTAAGAGAAAAGGTACGCTAACAAACACTGAGTTAAAATACGCCATTTCTAAACTAGTTAAAATGGTCCAGAGTGAGGATTTTCCAGAGGACTTAAAGGCATTAAAAAGTAACAAGCCAATTCCTCGAAAGAGTAAGTTAAAAAATTTGTGTCCGATACTCGATAATAATGGAGTTATTCGTGTCGGAGGTAGACTTCAAAATTCCGATTTATCCTATGATAAAAAACATCCAATGATTATTCCAAAAAATCACAAATTAACTGAGTTGATATTTACATATTTCCATAAAAGATTTTTTCATGTAGGACCCCAAACTTTGATTCATTTTATTAGAATGTCATTTTGGCCTATTCAAGGTAAGTTTTTGGCAAAGAAGGTTGTACACAATTGTATGCAATGTTTTAAACACAATCAGAGTTCACCCAAACAGAGTTGAACAGACTTCAAAAAATGGTATGCAGTCCCGATGAAAAGGTAGGAAATTATTTGGCTTCTGAGGGTGTAACTTGGAACTTTATACCTCCTAGATCTCCGAACTTCGGCGGTCTATGGGGAAATGGTGTTAAGTCCTTTAAAACTCATTTTAAAAAAACTGTGGGAAATTCAAGGCTCACAATTGAAGAATTTTTAACTCTTGTAATTCAAATCGAGGGCATATTAAATTCTCGACCCTTAGTCCCATTATCCTCAGAGATAAATAACTATGAAGTCCTAACCCCTGGACATTTTCTCATCGGCAGACCGATCGAAGCCATTCCAGAACCAAACATTACTGATATGGCTGAAAATAAGTTGTCGAAATGGCAACGTATCACTAGATCAGTGCAATTGATTTGGAAAAATTGGAGTAGAGATTACCTAAACCACTTACAAAATCGAAACAAATGGCAATTTGAGAAAAGTAATGTAAATAAAGGAACTTTGGTCTTATTAAAGGAGGACAACTTACCACCGTGTAAGTGGCATATGGGTCGGATAATAGAAGCAATACCAGGTCCTGATACGAAGGTCAGAGTAGTCAAGGTGCAAACTGTAAAAGGTGTATTTACTCGAGCTATTTCTAAAATTTGCATTTTGCCTACTTCAAATACAATTGAGTAAAATGACAAGTAATAAAAGGTTATGTTTTAGTTTAAGTATTGTGTACTAAGAATTATGTATTATTGATATTATAATTCCAATTTTGTATTAAGTTCTCTAATTGCAGAAAATACTCATTGTACATCACTGTGTTACCTAAATGTTAGACTTTGCGTTTCAAATGTTGTGATTATTCTAATGTAACTTCATTCTTTCCTGTTGAAATTTCCATTTCAAAGGGGGGAGTATGGAAAGAAATATCTCTTTAATTGTATCGCCCCTAGTGGCAACTATCTGTAATATGGGAGTCGAGCAGCGGCACGCGCCGTAGAAACATGAGCTCACTCATTCTAAAAATAAAATTAAAATAACAGTCCACTGCCTACGATTGATCCTTTCAATCAAACTTCTAACGTAATTAAGACCACATAGTTTTAAAAATCATTTCACAATTCGTACCTACATTATTTACTGCAAAGACAATTTTATGTCAATCTTATATGACTACACTTGACGCAGTTTGAGGATATGATTTATGAAATCCTCAAAATCGTCTCTATTAATGGCCTTGACATGCGCGGTTCCATCGGTAAGGCGGCGAGGCGACACCCTCAGGCGCCGAATTGAAAAAGGCGCCAAAATGAAACAGGGTAAATACGAAAATAAGAATTATTATTATTATTTTAATAATAACTAGGGGCTTCGTCCCTAGGCTCGCTACGCTCGCTCCTCTGTTAGGGCTAATAGCGAGATACATAGGGGTGATTCTCGGACAATGTAAATGTAACATCTTCCATCCATTTACTGTTGTCACCCTTATGCGAAGGGCTTTTCATCACTGTTGAATTATCAGCTTTAAAATTCAACTAAAAATCGAAATTTTAAGATATAGACTTGAAATAAGGTTTATATGAATAAGAAACTTTTCAGCTTCCAGATGATGTAAATATTTTCTTTGTGAGATAAAAACTCGAGGAGCATCGATATTACATCCACATAGGGGACGATATTTCTTGAAAAACTGTGTTTCATTTTTTGATGGAAAATATTAGTCTGTTTAAAAATATTTTTAAACTAATGAAGTCTAGTTTGACAGAGAAATGTCTGTGGTCTTACATTGTAAAAAGATCAAAATTCTATGATCATATTTTGGCGAGTTGTCGTAATCTGAAGATGAAAAAGTCAATATTTTCCAACAAAACATATAAAAAAAACTTAAAAGTCCGACGAAGATAAGACATGTCTTACTTTGTTACCCCATTTTTCTGCATCCATTGGTATCACTCTCGACCCCATACCCCTAGTGGTTTCGGAGGAGATAGCGTGATAAGCTTTTGAGAGCGGCGGCGGGAGTTACTTTTATTTTAGAATAGAGAGATAATAATTATTAATATTATTATTGTTATGAAATCTGAATTGAAAACATTATTTGAATCCATATTCATTTAATTATGCCTGTAAAGTATAATTTTAATACAGTCATTTATCATGGCTAGTCAGGCCATTTTATGAAGAAAAAAATTTTTTTAAATAAATAAATAAATAAGCAGATAATATTACAAAAATTTGAAATAAATGACATTTTCTAATAAAAGTTTATTTTTGTTTATTTGTATTTATTTTTTTTATTTTTTTTTTTTGAAAAATTTTTTCTTTATAAAAGTGCCTGACTAACCATGATAAATAACTGTATTAAAAATAATTATTATTGCGAATATTACTTACGTTTTCTATGGCAGTAGTCAGGTTTTCTCCTGACATTGCACATTCAGCGGGAACAGAAGAAGAATCGTCTACAAAGTCACTACAAAGTACAATCGTCTACAACCTCAACGTTATTTGAAGATTGCCTGGGAGTTTCCTCGCTTTTCGTAAATAGAAGGTTCTCATAGTACCACAACTTGGGCTTATACAACTACTGCGTACCTGCCCCGCTCTTGGAAGACGCTGCTACTTTTTTCATTTCTTTGCGGAATGATTCCCTCATGCAGTGCACCTTTTTCTTTTCCCAAGAAATATCTGTGCTTGGATTGATTTTTTTTTTACCTGTACTAAATCTTCCCAAGCCTCTTGCCGTATAATATTATTAGAATAATCTTCCGATTTAACCTTCCATAGGTTTCTATACATTTCAATAAACTGAATTAAAACTTCGGGGCTAAAAAATATTTTTTCTATTTCCATTTCGTTTGAGAACAGGTGGCAAACTGATACAAACTAACCTTCACCTGGCGTCTCTACCCCACTCACCGAGATTCCCCCCCCCCCTCTTGCCGCCAAGAATTCGGCCTCAACTGGCACTCCAGACGTCTGCCACCTAGCCACCCACCCTAATACCCTATTCACGGAGACTTTTTCAATACGCAAGACGTCCGAGATGCCAAATCTCCGGCGTCTTGGACGCCGGGAGTCCTCGTGAGGCTTTAGGGATGACTTAGATGACGTTAGACTCCAGTCTACCTAGAGTGACTAAGAGTGACAAGAGTTAGTTGCGGCAAGAAGCTTGCCATGTTGACCTTATCTGATAAAAAAAGCCCTATTGGTGAAGGATATTTCACTTGCCTTTTTTACATATAAAGCGCCATCTCGTGTACATACTTGTAATTAATTATGTAACTTTTTTCCGGTCTTAAAATGAACGTGGCGTTAAATCACGCGTTGTTGGATTCATTGCGTTGCGATATTTAATTATTCGCTGAAAAGTAGATTTTAAAATAATTAATAACTTTTGAATCACCCGTTACTTCATATTTTCACTCAGAAGAAATGATAAATTCGACCATAATATGAATTTGTTAGTATCATAGCTTAGGTTTATTCATGATACGTATTTAAAAGATTCAGGTTCAAATACTTTAGAAATTTCCACTGATAATGAATAAGTTATTATTTCAAAATGTGAACTTATTAGTATCATGGCCTAGGTTTTATTCACTATATGGATTTGATAGATTGAGGTTCATATACTTAGGAATTTTCACTGATATTGAATGAATTTTATTTTTAATATCTCACAGGGTTATCCTTATAAAAGCGTAAGTTTCTCCCTACATTATATAAAATGAACAGCTTAACTATTTCTCTAGATTTCAAATCATGGTAAATTATCTGTTATAAATTATCCCTCTTAATGAGAGAGTCATTCATTCAGATTCATTTTCACTCTGTGAAGACGGAATCGTTCGATAAGATTCACATTCATATTTTAATGCTGATTAAGATTTATACTTACGTTTTCATTTGTAATGCAATGATCGCAGTGAATCATCGTTTGCAGTGCAAATTTAATCTTAATGCGGCATGGTAGTAAGCCACTCGTAACAGGAATTGAGCAAATGTAGGTTAAAATACTTCTCATAATGAATGATCGATTCATTAATACAGTCATACCTTCTGAACAGTATGCTTCGATTTAATTAACAAGTGTTATTATCTTGATATAAACACTTTAATATATGGGGTGATTCGAAATTCAGTGAAAATTTTAAGAATCCATATTCCACAAAAAATAATAAACTTTTGGCTGCGCAATAAATACAGACATGTTGTAACGTCAGGTTTATTTTAAGACCTGAAAATTAAAATCTACATAATTAATTTCAAATGCATCCACCAGATGGCACTAAACCACCGTTTACGTGGCCTCTATAATAGACACTATTAAAGGATTATTATCTTATGTGCTTTTGTATATATGTAGCGCCATCTAGCGGATATATTTGAAACTAATCATGAAGAAAAAAATTTTGGGTCTTCAAAAATAAACAAAAACCCGACGTACGTGGCGGTACTTATTACGATGCCATACATTAATTATTCACTGAAATATAAATTTTGAAAGTGATTACTGCCTTTTGTATTAGTATTTTTTTGTACCAGTATTTACTTCCAAATAAGATATACTATATTTAACGGACTCAGAAAGAAAGCCAAAACTTCCTGTCAAAGAATTTTGTTTCACTCAAAATGCCATAAACTTGAAACCGAGAACAATATTAGAGGTTCAAGTTTCTGGCGAGGAATTATCCTCGACAGAGGAACATGTCTCTTACATAACCTTCAATAATGGCGAGTATTATGTACTCTGCGTACTAAATTATCCAATGAAGCAAAATAATAAAGCAATGCCTAGGCGACTTTCAACACAGGAAGAAAATAATAAATTTAATCAATAACGCCTTGGCGCGTTTTTAAAACTTCGAACCAAGTTTTTTAAAAGCTTTTATTTTTTTTTTACTGATAAAACTTCTTTTTCCCTCACTTAATGACAGAGAAAGGCAGAGATTTAAAACTATTTAGTTCTTATGAACTCCTCCCTCTTTCATTCTTCGAGAAATTCCTTTCTTTCGAAATAAGAATTATCTAACATTTCTTCGGCTCTGGACAGACAAGCTTCGAGGCATAACTGCGACACTAATGTAATTATCAAACTCTATTATTTGAAGAGTTAATTGCATTTTAATATTAACTTCTTGTTCCTATCGTGATAAAGGAATGAAGGACTGGGTGTCTTAGGAGACAAATTAGAATCTTAATGTAGATTCAAAAATTCTCCAAGAGTAATTATTCACCCAGAAATAAAAAGTTAACAATAATTGATTCACCCCTGATGTTCCAGATTGCTGTACTTTAATTTAAACTTGAGAACACCGTTACTTTATTGGATTTTTTCTAAAATATTTCGCTTTTCCAACGATTTTAATTAATTATTAATTATTATAAAAATAATCATATGTCAGTTGGCAACATATTTTGGCAGACAGAAACCGTATCACGGAAAAATGTATACATAATATAGAAGCTGCAAAGGAAATAAAGAACTCATATATAGCTGAGAATTAATTTAAAATTTTCATCGATGCATAACATGCATTCAACGCTTGAAAAAATGTTATTAATTCATGCATCATAATCGAAATTCAATATATATATATATATATATATATATATATATATATATATATATATATATATATATATATATATATATATATATATATATATATATATATGTATAAATATAAATATATATATATATGTATATATATATGGATATATATATATATATATATATATATATATATATATATATATATATGTATATATGTATATATATATACATATATATATATGTATATATATACAAATATATAAATATTAATATATGTGTGTATGTGTGTGTCTGTGTGTGTTTGTGTGTGTGTTTGTATACGATTTTACTCCAAGTGAAAAAATTAAAAAGCTCTGTTACGCTCTTCTGATATCTTTTGACACATTTTCCTGTAGAATTACTGAAATCCATCGAAATAAAGCGCTAAGGTTTGAATTTCAATTCAAAGCTATAGAAAGAGCTTGGCAGATCTCTTAAGGTACATTGCTCCTATAACGGACATAGTTTTCTTTTTGCAATAGAGACTTATTAGTTAGTTATGCTAGCAAATTTAAATTCATCTATAAGTTTGAATATTTAGGTCCAAAGGACCCACAGGTTGTCTAGTTAATATTATTTCTGACACAGACATTAGTATAGAGAGAGTATATTATGTTAAGATTACAACAAAATGTAGTAGAAAGTTTTATAAAAAAAGTATTTTTTTCAAGATAAAAATTATATATCATATTAGCAGTGTAGGATCAAAAATAGTAATCTCCATCAGTCCTTTATTGTTTTCAGTAACGTGCAAAGAACTATATCTCATGCATTTTTTGAAGATATAGGTTTGAAATTACCTTTAGAAAAATCCCACTGTTTTATTTCGTGGGCCTTTTTCCCACAAACTTTTGTTTTTAAATTATTTAAATACTATAAGAAAGTATTCCTAACACAGTTTTGAAGAAAAATGAGATTTCTAGTATAGATCCTACTCTACTTATGTATAAGAATTATTTTTCAAAATAATTTTTTTCTGGAGGAGACCACTATTTACTCAGTATACCTTAATATATAGAACTTGAAATTAAAAATATGCATTTTTTCTAATAAAAAAGGGTATATAAAATTTGATATTTTGTTTTTATTGATTATTGATATATTAATTATAGTGATTAAATGTTCTGCGAGTTGAGAACTTAATTACTTTCTTCAAAATATTTCTAATAACTGTAAAGCCTATTTATTACTGTTGTAAGATTTTATGACAGAACCTTAAGGTAGTAAAAGTCTTCCTCTGGCTCTAGGCCAAACAAGAGAGATATAAAAGAAAGAGCGCGAATATTTTTTGGAAAAAGGGCAAAAACTTCTATCAAAGTCGTTCTTGAGCACAGACGAAAAACATATTAGAATATCGAAATTTCATTAATTTTGATTCTTTAACAAGGGTTAGAACGAATTGTTTCAATTGTTCCATGAAGAGACTTCTTATAGTAAAGAAATTTCGTTAACTTTGATTCTTGAACAAATGTTAGAACGAATTGTTTCAATTGATTGATGAATAAACTTCATTAATTTTGATTCTTATACCAAGATTAGAAGGAATTGTTTCAATTGTTTCATGAAGAGACTTCTTATACTACCGAAATTTCATTAATTTTGATACTTGAACAAAGGTTAGAACGAATTGTTTCAATTGTTTGAGGAAAAAACTTCTTATAATAACGAAATTTCATTAATTTTGATTCTTTAACAAGGGTTAGAAGGAATTGTTTCAATTGTTTGGTGAAGAGACTTCTTATAGTAACGAAATTTCATTAATTTAGATTCTTGAACAAATGTTAGAACGAATTGTTTTAATTGTTTGACGAATAAACTTCTTATAATAACGAAACTTCATTAATTTTTATTCTTGAACAAAGGTTAGAAGGAATTGTTTCAATTGTTTCATGATGAGACTTCTTATAGTAACGAAACTTCATTAATTTTGATGCTTGAACAAATGTTAGAACGAATTGTTTCAATTGTTTGAGGAAAAAACTTCTTATAATAACGAAATTTCATTAATTTTGATTCTTTAACAAGGGTTAGAAGGAATTGTTTCAATTGTTTCATGAAGAGACTTCTTATACTACCGAAATTGCATTAATTTTGATACTTGAACGAAGGTTAGAACGAATTGTTTCAGTTTTTTGAGGAAAAAACTTCTTATAATAACGAAATTTCATTAATTTTGATTCTTTAACCAGGGTTAGAAGGAATTGTTTCAATTGTTTGGTGAAGAGACTTCTTATAGTAACGAAATTTCATTAATTTTGATTCTTGAACAAATGTTAGAACGAAATGTTTTAATTGTTTGATGAATAAACTTCTTATAATAACGAAACTTCATTAATTTTTATTCTTTAACAAAGGTTAGAAGGAATTGTTTCAATTTTTTCATGAAGAGACTTCTTATAGTAAAGAAATTCCATTAATTTTAATTCTTGAACAAAAATTAGAACGAATTGTTTCAATTGTTTCATGAAGAAACTTCTTATAACAACGAAATTTCATGAAATTTGATAACTGAACAAAAGTTAGAACGAATTGTTTCAATTGTTTAAGGGGGTCCAGGACACAAAATTGTTCAAATTTTCGAAAAAAAAAATTTTCCATTAAAAACTTTTGTATTCTTTTGCGCTTAAAATGACGTTTAAATCATGTTTCTATCTTAATTAGAACAGGAGAAAATATTATTTTTTTTGCAACATTCTAATAGTAGCCAATCCTTGTTTGAACCTGTAAGTGCGTTTTTCTCTATGATGGGTTTTTTCCACATTTCTCGTCTTTAAATTGTTATAAGTCAAGAACCGTTAAAGATAAATGGTTGAAACTTGGAACATATCTTTTTACACTATTTTACTTTAATTTTGACTCGGCAAATTTGAAAAAAATATTTACTTTTGAAAATATGATTTTTTAAAAATAAGTTACATAATTTTTTTCGTAATTTTTAGTCTAAATATTTTTAATTTTAAAAAAAATTGATATTTTAAAAAATGGTGAATCAAAATTAAAACTTAAATATTTCTGTTTAATTAAATGAAAAAATTTTGAAATTCTACAAATAATATTTCGAGTTATAGTGATTTTAAATTACCTCACTTTTATTAAAAATTTTAAATTATTTGAAAACTTTTTGAGAAGTTTTAGGATGTGATTTTGTTTACAAATTATATGGTTAACCATCACAAAACAATTCAAATTTTTTACTCAATAAATAATTTTTTTTTCAAATTGTGTCCCGGACTCCGTTAAGGGGGCAAGGGACCTTCAGATTCGAATATTTTCAATTTTCAATTTTTAACTCCATATACAAAATGAGAATAATTTATTCTCTATTTTACTACATTAAAAACCCCTAGAATTCAAAATAAGGAATTTTTGGAAGAATCATGCCCGTTTTTCAAAAAAAATTTCAAAAATGCTAACTTTTTCAAAATGCTCTATGCGCATTATATATCAATTAAAATTCTTAAATTTTGTATTATAAGTTTACCATATGTATATAAATATAAATGTGCATTTAATTTTTTTTATATGAATCTAACGTCTTAAATATATTTTTTTCTATTCTGTCTGTTATTTTTTATGTTTTTACTTTATTTTATGATGTATAAATTTGAAAAATATTTGTGATTTCAAAGAATCATGCACAGTTTTGTGACAAACACTTCAATTAACAATTCTGAGAAATTTGAAAGATTTCAGAAGAAAATGAATATGCATGGAGCCTTTTGAAAAATTCTATTATTTTTGAAGAACTTTTTGATAAGCAGGTCCTATTCCTCCACAATATACTAATTTGTGAATTCTAAGTATCTTCAATGCAATAGAAAAGAATATTAAGTATGTTCGTGGGGTATATAGAGTAAAATATTGAACATTAAAGAAGATCGAGATTGAAGGTCGATTGTTCCCTTAATGAAGTTTTCTAAAACTTAATACTAGAAACTGTCGATCTATTGAATATTTTTTTTGCATCTGTACAGAGAGAATGCTATGTCGTAATCAGAATCTAAATAGAACAGCTTAGTTTTTAATAAACTATTTCAGGAAAAATATTTTACATTTTTATGCAGAGGAACCTCACCGTTCCGAACTCTGACAATTCGAAATATCTCTCATTCCGTACAGGAAAAAAAAAATCAGTGAATTCTTTAAAAATAGCGAATTTCACCAAATAGCTATCTCTCAGGAAAAAAAATCAAATAAAACATCTGATAAGTTATATTAATTTATGTTTCATGTCAGTCATAGCAGTATTTCAATTAACATAAATGCTTGAAATTTGTTTAAATGCTCCCGTTAATTAAGTCAGTATTTTGCCCTGCAACCAGCTTTCTTTTTTAAATCATGTTAATGTTTTATATTAATGTGTCCAAATTTCTGATTGGTCACGTCTCCACTACAACAAATGTCTTCATAGCTACTTTTAAATATATATATATATATATATATATATATAACAGTCCCGTAACTGACTGACTGACTGACTGATTGACTGATTGACATACAACGCAGAGACCAAACCGCTGGACCTAAAGGGCTGAAATTTTGCATGGTGATTCTTCTTATAGAGTAGGGGTGCACTAAGAAAGATTTTTAAAAAATTATCCTTAGATTTTTTTAATCAAATTTTAAGCTGTTTTTGAAACATTCTTTAAAGTTTGCATTTAAAATAATAATGTGAGGATTATAAAATTTATATCACGAGAAACATCCTAAAAATTTCTCTAAAATGACATTTTTTTATTAATCTTTACCTCCATTTTCTGAAAATTTTAAAGATTAATTTTTTAAATTTAATTTATTAAATGCTAATCACGTTCGCTGTCCGCACACACGCGCTTGCCGTATTACGTGAATAATCCCGGCGTTTAAGTTTTTAGCCCGATTTTCTGTAGAAAAACCCCTCTTTTTGCCCCTTAAATTCTACTTCTCTAAAAATCCTCACACACACACACACACACACACACACACACATATATATATATATATATATAAGCAAAAAAAATCACCTAGAAATACATAATATTTCTTTTGTAAAAAGTCCTAAATCTTTTAAAATTTGGAAACCTCTGATCTAGCTAAAGGGATTGAATATTTTAAGCACTTTTTCAAATGCAAAGCAAATCCGAAACTGTAAATGCATTTTACAAGATGTCCATTTTCGTTTGATGTTTTCCTCTTCGAATTCTAAAAACGAGATCATTCTAACAATCTTTTTCGCAGAATTTTACTTCCTGGAGTTTTTAATAACTGTAAAAGAATTCCTTTTATGCCTCAATTACAATAAAGTACAGTCTCTTTCGGATGCGTTTATGAACAAATTTGTCGGAAAAGAATGCGCAAAATGCGCATTTTCTCTTTTGACATGCAAAACCTAACATTCAAACACGCCTAAATTACGTTTTTTCACTCCTCTACTTTAACTTCACAACGGCTTCCTATTTCTTTCATCTTTTTTTTTTTTTTCAAATTTACATTTCGGGACTTCTTTAGATATTTTCCCCCTTTTGTTTAATGAATGTATTATTTCCTTCATTAATTCACTACTAACATATTCTTTAATATTTTCCGAGATTTCTGTCTAGTGATGAAAAATCCCTGAACAAATCCCTATCGCAGTATATGTAAAAATTGCTCTGAGGAGTAACTACGGCTGTGAGTGCGAAATTCTAAGATTGAAAAATAAATCTGCTTTTAAATTTATTATTTTTTAATTTAATTCTTATCCTGATGAAGAAAAAAATTGAAATTTTAGGGACAAATATGAAAGAACAGTGAAGTGAAAATGGTCTTGAAATAATTACTAAAAACGGTAAAAAACATAAATATATATATTTATCGACACGTTCAAACAAAAGAATAATATATTTTAATAACTACCTTTAAGCCTTTTTTTCATTTTTAAGGTGTTATTTTAAAATATTTTCTCATTATATCTTGGCAACATAATTTCCGACACTCTAAAGTTTCGAAACTGAAAAGAATATTAAATATTATATAATAAAACAAACAATGGACGAGTATTAAAGAATCCCGATTGAAAAGTTATTCTTAGATATTTTTGAGTAAGGTAAAACGTAATTATTGTTTCTAACTTCAGTTTTTTTATTATTATTATTCTTTAAGGCGGCAATGGAACACAAAAAACTTTTATTTTATTTATCATCCAATTGCTAAGAAATTTTGTATACTTATATAGTGTTGTTTAGAGATTAAAATTCTAAATTAAAATAAAAATCAGAATGTAATTAATTAAGTTATTAATTAAAATCAATTTGTTAATAACTCTATTTAAAAATGCTCCCATTAATTTTTATCTCAGATATCTAATTTTCTCTCTTAAGCTAGCTTTATACAGTTAAAAGTTAATACCAATATTTGATTTACAGTCATATTTATAAAAACTAGAAAAGAAATCAATAAAAATAGGTCATTTTATGCAAAATTTTATTAAAAAAAATTGTTTATTGTAAAAATTTTCAAATATACTATTTTAAAACATAAGTTGTTTCAAAATAGTATAATTAATTTATTAGTAAGTTTTATTGTAACACATATAAATAATCATTTTATGAAATTTTATGAAAATTCAAGAAAAATTATGACGCATGGAACATTTTGAACTTACCGAAACAACATGAAAACTTGTTTTGAGAAAATAGCATTTAAAGTTTTAATTTGACTAACATTTCCATTGTTTACGTTTGAAAAAATTACTTATAACTCGGTTAATAATGATCGGATTAAGATACTTTTTTTTAATTTAAAGCTGATGAGTTGCAGAATCATTTTCTGAAAGGAAAAAAAATCGTTTTGGGAACATATTTTTGTCAATCTGAAGGTCCATTGCTTCCTTAAAGTTTGCTTTGCCATTTTCAGCAACCAGTGCTTGGTAAAAGTTTAAGGCGTTTTTTTTTGGTAAAAGTTGAAAATATTACAAACTGGGAAGAAATGTGTTAACTTGGATTCTATTAATATTATTTCTCTGTTTAACGTTTATTGCAGGGATAAACTTAGTGATAAAATTGTTTAAATTTTCACATGCAAACAGTACTTTAAATAATAAGGTTACAATATTAAATGCGTAAAATAAATAAATAGAATTATTTATTCTTCAACCAAATTTACGTGTGGTTTCCCAAAATAGAGATCGTCTTAATGTAGATAGCAAAATTAGAAAAAATCGTTTAGGCATCAACAATATATATATATATATATATATATATATATATATATATATATATATATATATATATATATATATATATATATATATATATATATATATATATATATATATATATATATATATATATATATATACACATATATATATATATATATATATATATACATATATATACACACATACATACATACATATATTTATATGTATGTATGTATATGTATGTATGTAACTGCTCTATGGTGGCCAGTGATGGTTCCAAAAAAATATGGCCGTTTTGAGTGATGGTCGTTGAAAAGAGGTTTTACCATAACATTTACTCAATCATGGCTAACAACTTAGTAAGATATATATACAGTGAAACTTCTCTACCGGCCATCCTCTAAACGAACATATTTTGTTCAGAACCGATTAAAGACTCTTATTTAGCCAATGTTATGGAAGAGACCTCTTTTCGACAGTCGCCCCTCAAAACTCCCACCTTTATGGGGAAAAATTACTGGCCGCCATAGAGAGGTTATACTGTGTATGTATATATATATATATATATATATATATATATATATATATATATATATATATATATATATATATATATAAATATATATATATATATATATTCAGTTTTTTTTTCATTTTTCATCAAACAATCGCAGATAATCAGAATGGACTCAGTAATTAGAATCTACACTTTAGTGAAGATGAAGATTAAAAGGTGACAAGCCTCTGAAGTATCTCTGCATTGATTCTTCAGACATTAATTGATGACTTCTCCATTCAATTAACTGAAATTCCCATTTCTAGAAACTTGTCGCTAGGAGACGCACATTAGAAAAAAGTTTAACCCAAAAAAAGTCAGAGGCGCAAAATCTCTCAATGGGAAAAAAGGAAGGGACTTTTGTGTAACGATAGGAACCCCGGTGCCAGTAAATAAATAAATAAATAAATTAGTAAAAGAATAAATGAAAAGAAAATTATTTTGTCGTAAATTCACTAAATAATAAATTAATTCACCGAATTTGCTGTAGTAAAAC
Organism: Dolomedes plantarius; assembly: GCA_907164885.2. NCBI lineage: Eukaryota > Metazoa > Arthropoda > Arachnida > Araneae > Dolomedidae > Dolomedes > Dolomedes plantarius. Next base: position 50,222,428 of record OU015490.1, read on the forward strand.
GTCTGCAAAGTAGAACAAGATAAAGTATTTTTCAGTTTTGTCACCAACAAAAGTATTCTAGCAATTAGTTACCAAATTTATTTTATTTTCATACAGCTTTAGTTTAATTACTATTTTTGTATTTTAGTAAATTGAATGCTATATTAATTCCCTAATTTTGCTCAAGTTAAACTTTTATAAAATAGAGTAGATTATAGTTTTCTCCAGTTTTCGTCCTCAATAAAAATATTCTAGCAATTATTTGCCAAATTTATTTTCTTTTCATAGAACTTAAGTTTAATTATATATCTGTATTTTATTAAATTCTGTATTTTATAAAATTAATCAACCAATCTTTCTCAATTTAAATTTTCGTAAATTAGAATAGAATACAGCATTTTTCAATTTTCGTCCTCAATAAAAATATTCCATCAATTAGATACCAAATTTATTTTCTTTCAGTAGAGCTGTAGTTTAATTACTACTTCAATATTTCATTAAATTTCTGAATAAAATGCAATGTTGAATAAAACCCATTTCAAATAAAGTTTAATTTTAAATTGGATGTCGATAAACCGTTCTTTCCACTGAACTTGGGGCATCTTCAATTCACTCGGGAAAAATTACATTTTTTAAAACATGTAACATTATACACTTGAGCTATTAAAAATTTCAGTCTATTTCAAATTTTTTGTGAAAAATAATTCTTTTCCTAATATTGCGTTGTTAATAAAAGCTCTCCAATATTAGCCTTCTTTAAACTTTTTTTATATTCTGTAAGGTCTCTTTCAATTAAACGATTTTTTAACACATAACCTTTTTTTTATGTTAACTTCAGCAAAGTTTGTTTTTTTTTTCATTTGGCTTTATTGCGAAAGTTTTACAGCGATACGGCTCTTTTTTTCTAATTTTTTCTTAAAGGACTCTTTATTTTAGCATCTATTACTGCAATTATTACGAATCCATTATTTTTAGCCTCTTTATAATAATTCGGCATAGTTAAAAGACGCGGCTTTTTATTCAGCTCTGAATTGCTTTGGCGCTAAACGCTGTAGTTAATGTGATTGAAAATTCTTATAAATGCACCGTTAAAAGTAGTTAGTGATCTTTGAAATAAATTGGTTTTTTCTTTCATGCTTCTCCTGAATACGGTATCTCACTAAAACGAATTTAGAGAGTTTTAAGGAAAGAGTTAATTACATGAACATACTTCCATTTTTTTAATTACATCTTGGTTTTTCAGTCATTTTTTACCATGTTTTTATTAACTCGCTTTCTTGTTTGTGTGTTTGTGTGTTTGTCCGGTGCAAATCTTGCAATCGATTTTTAACTAACTTCCCGACTAGCTAGACATTTCAAACTTTTAGAATAGCTCAGAACAGGATGACAATGCATTCTTTTGATACTTTTAGCCATCTTTAAGCGGGATTGAATTCATTTTCAGTTAATTTTGTTTTGTAGAACGGTGCAGCCATCTATCTGCCGGGACGGGAATGAAAAGTTAAACGCAAGTTAACTTCCAATTCTCGATCTAAAGGATTGATTACGCATTTGATACCTCTTTATTACGCATTTGATCATTTTCTTTCATGTTGGTGGGATAATTCATCAAAAATTTTTAAAAAAGTATTTATTAATACATAGAATTGTCAAGTTTATATGATTCAACAAAAAATTTAAAAACATGGTATATAAAAAGTTCTTTTTATCTTGTAATTATTTACTTTATGTTAGTTAATTCCTGGTCACGTTTCTACTCGAACAAACATCCTTGTGTGAGACTTATGTGTGACTTGTGGTCTCCCATTTATTTACATTACTAACCAAGACGTTACAGACCAGGTCGAATAGAATGGCTCCGGTTTTTTAATGGATCACAAGGGTAGGAGTCAGACTCAGCCACGCTCCACCGAGCACACCAAGGGGCGACATCAGGCGGGCTCGTACCCTCTTCCACTCCCATACCACATGGAAGGACTTTCCATTCTGCTGATTTAACATGCCCGCATTCAACCTGGACACGAAGCTATTCAATGGCACTCGTCAAGATTCGAACTGGCCACCTGCCAGTTTGGGCAGATCTAAAAGTTATTCCCGGAGTTAATTGGGTAGGACCTAAGAATTTTATACAGATCTTTTCGTTGTTCAGATGTACAGGGTGTTCGTAAACTATGTCTACAAAATAAGAGGTGTGATAGTACTCGTTAAGATGAACAATATTTACAACGCAACTTAGGGCGGCATTCCACTCAGTGTCAGAAAAGCGAAAAGTTCAGTCTCCAAGTTGAACTTCCGTCAATAGAAAAAAAATGAGAACTATACAAATCATAAGTTGTAGAATTCAATTCAAATCAAAGAAAGACCCCACTACTACCCCCATGTAAACACCAGCAGAGATTTTTAGTGAAGATCCGGGTAGGTATCGTTGATGATTGGCTGGTGGAACCGTATCTTTTGTCAGAACGTCTCACCGGCGCAGCCTACCGTGTCATCTTGGAGCAAGTGCTTCCTGGTACCTAGCAATCTCTTCCGCTCACCACACAAAGGGACATGTAGCTTATGCAAGATGGAGCCCCACCACCATTTGGCACCGCGGCCCGCCACTTCCTGAATGTCACATATCCTGGACGGTGGATTGGACGTGAGGAACCTATGGCTTGGCCTCACCGTTCACCGGACCTAATCTATAACACTTCTTCTTTTGGGGCCACGTGCAATCCTTTTTTGTATATGTGACACCCGTGGACTTCGTGGAAGATCTCGTCTCTAGAATTGTTGTTGCAGTGAACAAGATTAGCACGACATCAGAATTGTACGAGAGGGTGCGTCAATCTTTCATTCGTCGGTGTCAACTGTGCAGCGAAGAACTTGCACACCATTTTGGGCATCTACAATGAGTCTTTCTCTGATCTGAATTGGATTGTACAACATGACTTGGTTAGTTCTCATTTTTTCCATTGAAGAAAGTTCAACTTGGACACTGACCTTCACGCTTTTCTGACACACTGAACGGAATGCGGCACTAGGTTGCAGTGTAAATATTGTTCGTCTTGCTCAGTACTATCACACCTCTTATTTTGTTGACATACTTTACGAACACCCTGTATATTGTAACGAAGCGATCTTATTACCATGTTTTTAATAACTCGTTTTCTTGTTTGTTTGCTTGTGTGTGTGTTTGTCCGGTACAAAAACTTGCAATCGATTTTTAACTAACTTCCCGACTAGCTAGACATTTGAAACTTTTAGAATAGCTCAGAACAAGATGGCAATGCATTCTTTTGATACTTTTAGCCATCTTTAAGCAGAATTGGATTCATTGTCAGTTCATTTTGTTTTGTAGAATGGTGCATCCATCTATCGACAGGAACGGGAACGATAAGTTAAACACATTTGATTACGCATTTGCAACCTCTTTATTACGCATTTGATCATTTTCTGTCAAGTTGATGGGATAATTCATCAAAAAAAATTTTAAAGTATTTATTAATACATAGAATTGTCAAGTTTATATGATTCAACAGAAAATTTAAAAACATGGTATATAAAAAATATTTTTATCTTGTAATTATTACCATGTTTTATTAACTTGCTATCTTGTGTGTTTGCATGTGTGTTTGTCCAGTACAAATCTTGAAATCGATTTTTAACTAACTTCCCGACTAGCTAGACATTTGAAACTTTTAGAATAGCTCAGAACACGATGACAATGCATTTTTTAAATATTTTTAGCCATCTTTAAGCAGAATTAAATTCATTTTCAGTTATTTTCAGTTAATTTTGTTTTGTAGACTGGTGCAGCCATCTATCGACCGGAACGGGAACGAAAATTTAAATGCAAGTTAACTTCCAATTAACTTCATTTTCTTTCAAGTTGATGGGATAATTCATCAAAAAATTTTTTAAAGTATTTATTAATACATAGAATTGTCAAGTTTATATGATTCAACAGAAAATTTAAAAACATGGTTTATAAAAAGTTCTTTTTATCTTGTAAGTATTTTATTCAATTTATGGCGAGCACTTGTTATAAAGACCGGCAGATCAGAGTAAATAAATTCAAACCGCATGTTATAATAGATGCAATATTTTTAATCTATATTGTCTATGCGTACAGAGGTGTAGATCTGAATTTTATACCAGTTTATCTCGGAAAGAAATCTGGTTTCTTTAAAAGGTCACATCTAAAATTCCTCGCTAAGTATCAAGAAGAAATTTTGTCCGTAATTTTCCTTTGTTCTATTGTTATTTATTCAATTTTTGCTATGGCGAATGCTTGTTATAAAGACGGTTTTCTAAGGGACGCGGCAGGTCGTTTTAACAAGCACCCACTGTAATATATTAATTCAAACACAGAGTTTGATATTTAAGCTCAGGGCGAACTGATGAAAGCCCTATCTAAATTTCTCTCACTGATAGTCATTCTTTCAACTTTTGAATGAGAAAAATGTTTAAAATTACTAAAATACCAAAAATCCCTTTAAAACAGAATATTTTCAATAAGCCTACGAATAAGTCAAATTTATTTACTGAAACTTTAGGAGTTAAAAAACAATAGATTCAACGTTTCAAATTTGAAAATCCCCAAACAAATAATTGCTTTTGTAATCCCATATCTCCGGCTCTGAAATCTCGTTTGAAAAGATTTCATACATGTATTTCAACAAAACGGAATTTTAACCAATTAAGAGATTTTGCAATGCAGAATGCCTCAACATTTTGCAGTGTAGCGATATTATTGAAACTACTGAACATTTAAGAGGATTATACCCTTTGCAGATTAAATTAAAATCTTGTCTTTTCCCTGTTTTCCTCAATAAGTAATGAGGTAGTTGTACTTAAAAGTCGGAAAACATAACGCTAAAACTGTTTAGATATCAAAAAAAGGGATATGTATCTATTAGTGAAGTTTCGTTTGGGTTCCTGGATATTAGAAACATAGCACATGCTTTTGAATGAATTATCCCAACTTGAAAGAAAAAATATCGCAAATAGCATGTGGGCATAAATTAAAATTATCCCATTGTAATAAAAATGTAATATGCTTGGTTCACTATTACGTTAATAGATGGCGCCTGTAGTACAGTTACTTTTGGCTCCAGAAGCTACTCGTATTTTTACGTAATGTATTTTAAAATATGGAACAAAGATGGCTAAAAGTATTAAAATAATGCATTGTCATCGTGTTCTGAGCTATTCTAAAACTTTCAAATGTCTAGCTAGTCGGGAAGTTAGTTAAAAATCGATTGCAAGATTTATAAGGGACAAACACACAAACAAACACACACACACACAAACAAGAAAGCAAGTTAATAAAAACATGGTAAAATGTGATAAACTCTTCATCATTTACGGGAAAATTAAGATCTTTAGATAAAATCCACATGAGCACACGATTACAATATACAGGGTGCGGCAAAAGGGACTCCCACAATTCTGGAGGTCAATGGTAAGAGAGTGGGGGAGGGAGGGATTATGTGCAGAGCGGGAGGTGGCAACAGTTCGGGCGGATTTTCCAGTTGTCAGTAGACACCCTGAGTTGGTGCGGTGAACATTGTGGTGTCGTTATCGATGTGTCCTTTAACCCTCTAACGTTACGGTGGTTTGAGACGAAATGGATGATACGGTCGGGTCGGATCCGAGCCAATCTCATTTTTGATGAGGTTTTTGATAGAAATAAGTGCACAATAAGTATTTTTGTTGTATAATAACATTTATTGATAATATTTTACATGAAATAAATCTCTTTTTATAGAAAAAATGACCAAGGAATATTAATTTTGCTAAACAAAGAAAATGTCTTTGGCATTTACATAGAATGTTGTATATATTAAGTCTAATATGTAATTTAGTCTACCTAGTTTCAGAAGTTAGTAAAACCAACTTTCCGAGCACAAAAATGTTAATAAATACAAGATAAAAAGAACTTTTTATGTACCATGTTTTTAAATTTTCTGTTGAATCATATAAACTTCACAATTCTATGTATTAATAAATACTTTTAAAAATTTTTTGATGAATTATCCCATCAACTTGAAAGAAAATTACTTGAAACAACTTGAAAGTTAATTGGAAGTTAACTTGCGTTTAACTTTTCTTTCCCGTCCCGGCTGACCGGTTTACAAAACAAAATTAACTGAAAATGAATTCAATGCTGCTTAAAGATCGCTCAAAGTATTAAAATAATGCATTGTCATCGTGTTCTGAGCTATTCTAAAAGTTTCAAATGTCTAGCTAGACGGGAAGTTAGTTAAAAATCGATTGCAAAATTTGTACTGGACAAACACACACACAAACAAGAAAGCGAGTTAATAAAAATATGGTAAAAATAATGTAAATAAATGGGTTTGTTTTATTTGTAGAAGGTCCATATTATGGTTCACTTTGTTATCAAATAAGATTTGGCAATAAAACTTAATTAAAATTTATACAGTCTGAGAGAACGATAATTTCTAAAATAAAACTTTAATGCAAAGATTAAAGAAATTTTAAAAAAATTGGATCTTACATTTATTTCCTAGGAAAAAAATCAGAAATCATTGGGATTTTTGGGGGGAATTTGAGATATTTTTAAAACACGCCATTTTACACCAACAGTTAGATGTTTCGCAGGAGTGAATTTAGCACGCTGTAATGGGATCAAATTGTCTGCAGGGTCATTATATGGGATGTAAAATATAACATATCAATATAGGGGATTTCCTTTGGGACTTTGTTCACTGACCGTTGTGTTAGAACGGCCGCTATAATGGCAGGTCGTTATAACTAGAGCCCAATGAAGTAACTTCGAAGGACCACAAAATAGGGCTTAAGGGAACCCAAGATCCAAATCCCAAATTATGGAATTTAACCAACCAATATTTTATATCTATTGAATCTTCCTTAAGTTTTTAACGTGCATAACTATCTATATGTAAATACACATTTGTCGAAAATACCATCAAAGCCAAAAGTGTGAGAAAAAATAAATTTCAGGTAGTCTCCTCTAACGAAACTACCTTATTAACGTAGGATTACTTATCGTTGCTTACCTCTTTTACTTTTTTTTTTTACTCATTTTGGTACTTTATCTATTTAACTGTTTACTGCTACTGTGTTTGGCGAACTGCCAAAACTATAACTCGCGACGCAAGACGGATTCTGATTTTTTTTCTTTACGGTGGACCGTTATTCAGGAACGTAATACTACGTTAAAAATAAGAAAAATATAATACAAAAATAATTACAAGGTAAAAAGAACTTTTTATATACCATGTTTTTAAATTTTCTGTTGAATCATATAAACTTGACAATTCTATGTATTAATAAATACTTTTTTAAACTTTTTGATGAATCATCCCATCAACTTGAAAGAAAATGAAGTTAATTGGAAGTTAACTTCAGTTTAACTTTTCGTTCCCGTTCCGGTCGATAGATGGCTGCACCAGTCTACAAAACATAATTAACTGAAAATAACAAAAACATGGTAAAAATCTGCTTTAAGATTGCTAAAAATATTTCAAAAATGCATTGTCATCGTGTTCTGAGCTATTCTAAAAGTTTCAAATGTCTAGCGAGTCGGGAAGTTAGTCAAAAATCGATTGCAAGATTTGTACTGGACAAACACACAAACACACACACAAACAAGAAAGCAAGTTAATAAAAACATGGTAATTATCACTTACTTGAGAGACGGCAGGAAATTTTAGTAGCTCCTCAGATTTGGTGTGACTCGAAGCTGAGACAAGTGTATGGAAATCGCATTATAATTTCCAAAAAATTCACACCAAATCTGTGACAGTTACTGTCCCGCCCCGCAATACGAGCAGAAATTATCGGGACCTGTTATTCATTTATAAGTCCAACGTCTTGATATCTAGATTTCGACCTCTCCGTATTCAGCGTAAAAGTGTCACGTCAGGTCTTAATTCCGGCAGTTTCTATACATTAAGACGTGATGAGACTGCGAATGGCACCTATAAATGACAAATGAGCTTCAACTGATGTCCCCCGCACGTGATCTGTTTTTAAAAAATAACACGAGATCACCCTCGGAAACGCGAGAAATATCAGAACTTTTTACTTGAAGGAAATATACTTTGATAAGTATGGAATGCGTTTTCAAATTGCCCTTTTTACTATCAAATAGCAAATATGTATATGATTTTTTATATATTATGTTCTCGTAAAAAAAAATTTAAAAATCATAATCTCACGGATTTATATCATGTAAATAAAATTTTGTGAAATCTGTAATTTTTGTCTCAGAATTTTCGTCTCGATAAATTACTTAAAAAGGGATGTAATCAATTCTCTTCTTTAAGTACTACTTTGTATTCTAGATAATTTACCTAAAAGTGTAGATAAAATTTCATAATACGTATAGATAATATATTTTAAATATCCCCTTTTTAACCCGGAACATGTTTTTGAGAAGTTCTTCTCATCAAAATCTCGACAAATCGACCTCTTGTAGGGCAAATAGTCGGGTAATGAACAAATAATTCATTATAATATGTATTATTATATTATTATTATTTATTCATATGTAATCCCAAGTGAGTGGGAACAGAATTCAAATCGTTTACGTAAAAGTTAGCCGGTGAGCGTTCGTGCGTGCTGAAAACTCTGATTTAACGTTGAGTTCTTTAGTGGTGTGAGATATAGATAGGAGTACTTTGTATACAGAACTACATCTCTTATATTTTTGTCCATCCATTTTAATTTGTGTGCTCTTATCAAGTAATTAGTCGAGATTTGGCTTGTTCTTTTAAGTTATAGTTCTAATTTCAAGCAATGGACACTGGTTACTGCAACGAAGTTCAAGAAATAATTTCCACTTCACGCTATAAATACGATTTTAATATGAAATTTTATATTAATCAGTTTGCGAAGTTCAGAGTATTGTTATTTTTTTCAATACAAATAGACTATTTTTCGAACGAAAGATTTATATTTGAATCGATCCGCTAGAAGCCAGTAACAAGATTGAAGAAATAGTTATTTCTTTATAAATAAATAAGAAATTTATAAGAAGACTGGTTTATATTTTGCCACTACAAATCAGCGACTTTATAATAAATTTAATTTTTTACTATATATATATATATATATATATATGGTTAATTCCCAATATACAGTGCCCCTTGTATTTCACTGCATTGGAACCGCCATCTTGGTTCCGTCTCCCGTCGCCAATTTGGCGATGGGAGACGGAACCAAGATGGCGGCTCCAATGCAGTGAAATAATATAAATGACAACATGCAGAACTTTCATTGAAAATTTATACAGAAAATGAAAAAATGAAGTTAAATAAGGGCAGTCGATTTTATTTTTTTACATTTTTGTCGCCCAAGCCGAACGCGTATTTTTGGAACGGGAAAGTCCGAAAAGTCCCAAAAATATGCATTTTTTAAACTGTACGACCACGATAAATCACAAAAACACACAAATACAAAAAATAATGAGAAATTTGTTATGTGTGGGGGGGCTGCCGCCCCCCCAACCCCCCGCTAAAAAAGTCAGTATATTGCAAATAATTCATTTAAATAAATGTAAAATACATCTTGGTTAAATATATCAGCAAGTTCAGTAAAAAACTGAAAGTTCTGCATGTTGTCATTTATATTATTTCATGTTAAAATTTAAAAAAAAACCACTTACCGGTTATTCACTTTCGGATTCATCCAATCGGTTCCGTTTTGCTGCTTCGATTTTGATTTTGGCCTGATCTTTTTCAGCTGGCCTATAAACTTCCTTCACTGAGTCAATGAAGGAAGCGTACATTTTTGGGACATCGTCCTGATGCAAGCGACGCCACATAAATTCGGAAAGATAAGAATCAAACTGATCCTTAACTTTCCGAACGCCACGTAACGAGCGGTTGATGCAGTTCCACATCCCCTCGACCGTATTGGTATGAGCTCCTGTGTCCGGGTCCTTAAATGTCATACTATGATTTACCTTCAGATGCACGAAGCCCTCATCCTGAAGGCAATCGTACGCCTTCCAGCAATCAGAGATGACAGTAGTTCCCGGACGCACATACTTTCTTAAAACTTCAAGCAAAACAACCTTTCCCCTGTTTTCAACCACTTCCACAAAACACTTATTTGTCCCTCTCTCAACACCCCCAAAAACCCATTCCCCATTAACGCGTTTTCCCCTATTATATTTTCGTTTCGCAAATTTACTTTCATCAATTTCGACGATGATTCCTGGCCCACCAATTATTACACTTTCAACTACACTATCAACACAAACCCCCCTACAAAATTTCATCCAATCGGTAACGGTGTTTTTGGATACCCCCAATTCGTCTGTAATCCAAGAACACGGCGTTTTTTTACCCATAAATAAGTTAATTTTAAAACCGTAATTAAATCCAATTTACTCTCTTCGAACCAGGAACCACATCTAATCGATCTTTTAACGTGATGTTCCTCCCCACCACCCCGAACACGACAAACCCAAGTAAACCCATCATTAACGTCTTTTCTTTCAGTTAAAGTCATTGGTAAATTACAATTTGGACAATAATAAACATTAGCGATTAACCCAATATACATACAATATTCAATTACAGTTCTTTTACCCGCTTTTTGAATATCCCTAAAGAAATCCAAATTCACTCTCTGATTCACAAAAGAAGCCATACCTAGCAAAGAAATGTACGTCCGAGCGATGGAACTGCAAATCCAAAAAGGATTTTCAACGGATTAATTTCTTTGAAACAGGCGCGGTTTAAAATTCCAGATTAAACTGGTCTACCGGTAAAACACAGGCCCTGATTGGCCATTAAGTGATATATACAGCAAACTTAAACGGGCTTAAAAGCATTTAACAAACAGAAACCACATTTGGCATTTTATCGTCAAAAATCTAAAAATTTGGTAAAAATCTAAAAAACATCGCCAAAAAATATCGCCATCTTATTCAAATCGGGAGCAATAAATGGTTACCTTAAGCATAAAACAAACACAAACCACATTTGGCGTTTTATCGCCAAATTGGCAAAAATCTAAAAAAAATTTTAAAAAGTATCGCCAAGCCGCGGCACCGTGTATTGGGAATGAGCCATATAGGTTGGGTTATATATATATATATATATATATGTATAACAGTTCCGTAACTGACTGAATGACTGATTGACTGATTGACTGACTGACATACAACGCACAGACCAAACCGCTGGACCTAAAGGGGTGAAATTTTGCATGGCTTATAGTGTAAGGGTGCACTGAGAAAGATTTTTGAAAAATTCTTCTTTTACCATAACACTGGCTGAGGTTTCACCATAACATTGGCTCTTCGGAATCTTATCTCGAATTGTTCTGAACAAAATTTTGTATTTTAAAAGGGTGACCATGTAGAGAAGTCTCACTGTATGTATAAATGCATAGAATTTTTTTTTAAATTCTTTTCAGTTAACAAATTCGCGATTCGAGGGGTGAGAAACACTAAATCTCAATTATTGTCGACGTTTAACATTCTAAACACCTTCTCTTACATCCCGATCACTTTATAACATCCCGAACGTAAAATTCTTCCACCTCGTTTACGAGCGGAGTTTAGTTGTTTAAAATCCTCTCCCATTCTTTTAATTTTTACAGTTAATGGACCCGGTGGACTGATCCGGACCGTTCGCAAATTAATCGAATTCCACTTCAAAAGAAAGAGTTCGGTTCTTCGCTGTATCGCAAGTAGGGCTCTCATTAGAAAATACTTCTCGAATGAAAGGGAATAATGGGATCACGCGATAAAGACCACTAAAGATTAATGCTCAACCCACAACCCCCTGAGCTCGTCATAGGAAATCGAATTTAAATTTCCTTATAAGCCTACGAAAGATTTACAAAGGATGAGCAAATCTTTTTATCTCTCTTCGACTGAAAGGGCAAGAGTGATAAATAAGGAATTCCCTTATTAAAAAAAGAAATGTAATCTTTTCATATTTTTACGAGGGGAAATTTTAAAACTTTTAGCCTCTTTTTTTGTGCAAGTAGAGGAAATTTTAAAGTTTTCCTTCCGGGAATATTGCTTTATGTTATCTAAGACTTAATATGATGGGTACTCTTTTTTGATTATGAAAAGAATAATTAATATTTAATAGCAGAGTATGTCGAAATGCCACTCTGAATTTTAAACCAGTGATAGCTAAGATTTCATTTTATACACTGAACCTCCAACTAGCCTTGTGCGAATTATCCGTTTTTCGGATAATTCAGTTTATGAGTTATCCGTGCATCCGCAAACAAAACATTTTTGAGATTAAGTTCAAAAGCATTTTATCCTATATTAGCATCATTTATATATGCACACACACACACACACACACACACACACACACACACACATATATATATATATATATATATATAGATAAATAGATAGATAGATAGATATAGATATAGCTAAAGATATGGATATATATATATTTATAAACACACACACACACACACACACACACACACACACATATATATATATATATATATATATATAGATAGATAGATAGATATGCATATACACACACACACACACACACATATATATATATATATATATATGTATACATGATTTTGCATTTTTTTCTCCGAAATTTCAATTTATCACTAACTTCTTTCGATTTCTGTGCCACGTACCTCTAACGCCGCCATTTGATTACTTTTCCCATATATTCTTCCCGTTCTCATTCGCACATTACACCTCGTGATTTCCCACTATAATAGGATGTCAAAACGTGACGAGATTGGACAAAAGATTTCATTAGAGAGAGGCGTCACAGAAGATAACTCGATGTTCGACGCCTTGAAAGTAGATGCGGTTTCGTAAATTGCCATTTATGACTGGAAGTTTGACATCTAAATGCATAAAACGTTGCAATATTTTTTTAACGAAATGTTTTTCATTTTGTTAAATCGAACGTGATGTCGACTTGTCAAAAATTTGGTATTTTCTCTTCAGTTTTATTCTTTACTAGTTTAATAGAGGTATACAGCTTCTGAAACTTACTAACTATTTGTAAACGACACCACTCGGCAAAAGATGTCTAAGCGGGTCGGGAAGTCATTTTATTATTTTTTAGTATATTTTAGTTTACGCGCATTTCTTCATGACTTTTTCCCTCAAACATTTTTTTATGTAAAGATCATTATTCATGTAAAAATACTTGAACAAATATTACTTGAATACTTTTTCTTAATTTATATGCATTTCTTAATGACTTTTTCCTTCAAATAATTATTTCAATAAAAATCCTTATACGTGTAAAAATATTTGAGCACGTTTTATTTTCAACTTACGTGTATTTCTTAATGACTTTTCCCTTCAAATATTTCTTAATATAAAGATCATTATTCATGTATAAATACTTTAAAAATTTTACTTGAACGAATTTTATTTTTTTTTTCACTTACGCGCATTTTCTAGTGACTTTTTCTCACAAATGTTTCTTTATATAAAGATCATTATTCATGCAAAAATACTTAAACACATTTTATATTTCTTTTACTTAGGCGCAATTCTTAGTGACTTTTCTCCTAGAATTTTTATTGACATCAAGATCATTATACCTGTAATAATACTTGAACACTTTTTTTTAATTTACGCGCAATTTTAATGACTTTTTCCTTCAATTTTTTTATATGAAGATCATTATTCATGTAAAATTACTTTAACGCTTTATTTTGTTTTTAGTTATGTCTTTTACCATCAATTGTTTCTTTACATAAAGATCATTATTCAAGGGGTAAAATTACTTGAACAAATTTTTCTTCCACACGTTTAATGATTTTCATTTACGCAAATTTCTTAATAGCTTTTTTCTCAAACGTTTCTCTAAACGAAGATAGTAATACATATAAAAATACCTGAATTGTTAGAAGTCTTATGGCAAAAAATTAAAATTCAGAATACAAAACGTTTTTAGTCTTCGATATATGTGCCGAACCAATTGGTCTATTAGCATAATTTTCTCTCTTTTGTAAGGCTTCAGAAAAATTTGTTTATAAAACTTATATAACAATTTTATTAATAAAGTTTTTCAACGCTTTCAATGGCAAAACTTTTCACATCGTACCCCAACTTTATTTCTTAAAAAAAATAGCTAACGGAAGTAATTCTAGAATGTTTATATGGAACTGAAATAATCTTCGTTTGTTCTCCTTTTTGAACCGGAGTTGGATGATGCCTCAAAGGCTCAAGAAGTAGCTAAAGGAAGCTGACTCAGGTTCTCAGGAATTATCACTGTAAACCACTTTGTAGTCCATTTTGTAAATGCGAAAATATCAGAAATTCAGTAAGAATCAAGGATATGCTCGTCAGTTTAGATCTCTCGCCGTACATCACTATGCAAAAAGAAAGTATCCTAGAAATGCAGTGAGGGTCAAATGAATTATCTGTAGTTGTAATGTTTCACCACGAAGCACCATGTAAAAAGAAAGTATTTCAGAAGTACAGTGAGAGTCAAGGATTTTCTCCACAGTAATGATCTTTCTCTCCGTACACCAATAAATAAATGAAGTATCTCAGAAATGCATTGAGAGTCAAATGCATTCTTTGTAGTTGTAATCTCTCACCATGAATCATCATTAAAAAGAAAGTATGTTCAGAATTACAATGGGAGTCAAGCATTTTCTCCGCAGTTTTGATCTCTCACCTTACACCATATACAAAAAGAAAGTACATTATAAATGCAGTGAGAGCCAAATATATTCTACGAATTGTAACTTCCACCATGAACCACCATGTAAAAATAAAGTATCTTAGAAATGCAGTGAGGGTCAAATGAATTATCTGTAGTTGTAATGTTTCACCACGAAGCACCATGTAAAAAGAAAGCATTTCAAAAGTACAGTGAGAATCAAGGCTTTTCTCCACAGTTATGATCTCTCCAACCGTACACCAATAAATAAAGAGAAAGTATCTCGGAAATGCAGGGAGAGTCAAATACATGTAATCTGTAGTTGTTATCTGTCACCATAAACTGCCATTAAAAAGAAAGTATACTCAAAATTACAGTGGGAGTCAAGCATTTTCTCCGCAGTTTTGATCTCTCACATTGCACCATATACAAAAAGAAAGTACATTAGAAATGCAGTGAGAGCTAAATATATTCTCCAAATTGTAATCACGACCATGTAAAAAGAAAGTATTTCAGAAGTACAATGAGAGTCAAGGATTTTCTCCGTAATTATGATCTCTCACGATAAACCACAATACAAAATGAAACTATCTCAAAACTGCAGTGAGAGAATTCTCTGGTTGTAATCTTTCCCCATGAAGCACCATAGAAAACCTCAAAATTGTAAATGAGTGTCGCAGATATTCTCCCGTGTCATAATCTCTCACCATTAAATGAAGCAATGCCATTATTATTAAAAAAGAAAATGACAAAATAATATTTGAAGTGTCCATGGCTTTTCGATTATCATAAAAGCTTTCTCGAGTTGTGTGTACTCTAACTAGGTTTATTTGTATTTTTCTAGAACACATTATGAATTCTGACGATACAGCCAATGGGCCAGAGGACCCGGCCAATTTAGAAGCTGGAGTGAAGGAGAGATTGACGAAGCCAGCTGAAAAAGAACAACAGGCAAGTTACCAATTCAAGACCTGGTTGATTATTCTGATTTTTTTGTATTAAAAAAATGATTTAATTACCGTAAACAACAAATTTTCGCTCTCGAGAGCTAGGCAAAAGTGCTTGTCTGTGGGATCAGATCGCGAAGCATTTGCAATTTAAACCTCGAAACGATCCCATCTTATGTGGTTTTCACTGGGCAGTCTGAAGCAAAAATTTACCTGTGCATCCGAAATTATTCTCTATAGTTACGTTCGATTCTGTATTTCAAGGTCCATTTTATAATATCATCTTTCTCCTCAAGTTCTTGCTAAGCAATTACTGCACATTTATGTAAAATTCTAAGGAAAATAACTTTCGAAAGGGCACAGCTATCTAAACATTATGGTTTCCATGTTTTTCAAAACAGTATGAATAAGCCAAACATTTGCTTTTCGTGGAGAACACTGTAAAATTTAGTCTCTGTGTCCAAGAATTTCAAAACATTTACAGCTGAAATAAATGCCTTATATGCGTGTAATACGCAATCAAAAAATTTTGCGAGATGTAATTTTATAAAGAAGCAAATATTACATTTCTTCCAAACTGACTTTTTGAGTGAAAACTAAATTTCATCGTATGAACTTTAATTTCACTCAAAATATTTTCACTCAATTGTTTACATCAATTGTGGTAATATTTTCACTCTATAAAAAAATTATGAGTGAAAACTAAATTATGATATTTTGTTTTCACTCAAAATATTGTCACTCAGTTTTTTTCAACTCAACAAACAAAATATATTCACTCTATAAAAATAATAAAATTTATGAGTGAAAACTAAATTATGACATTTTGTTTTCACTCAAAATATTTTCACTCAGTTTTTTTCAACTCAATAGACAAAATATATTCACTCTATAAAAATAATCAAATTTATGAGTGAAAACTAAACTTATGAAATTTTGTTTTCACTCAAAATATTTTCCCTCAGATTTTTTTAACTCAATAGACAAAATATATTCACTAGATGTTTTCACTCAAATTATTTGTTGCGTAGAATTTGCTAAAGATATTTGGCTCTGTTTTCGTACACATAAGCAACAGTTTAATTTGAAATATACTCTTAAAGCACATCATCTGAGGTCTTCAAAATATAATCTAAGTTTAAAACAGTACTAATATTTACGTACCTGTTCAGATGGTGATATCGAAGCGTCCATTATGAATCTGAGATCAAAATAATGAATCTTTTCCGTCATATTTCTAGAATTTTACGCTGGCGCTGCGAAAATAGAAAGCCTGGGATGAATTCTGAGTATTAACAGTTTTCCGTGAAACTCCATTCTCCTGCTAAGTCAGTGTTTGGGTACTTTAAATAATCCCGTAAGTTTGAGATTTTAATTTCAAAATGAATATCCCCTTTATTTGAGAGACAGTATTGTGACACAAATCCCATTTCATTCAGAAAAGAATTATATATGTTTCTTAATATTTTATCTATTGTGGATGTAAAGCTCGTGTTTACAGCTAGGAAAAAAATGACAATTAACATAGAGGAATACAACTGCAAAATTAAAACTAACATTCATAACTCTCACAATAAGAAATGTTTAAACAAGAAAATATTTTTTGCGTGTGCAGACAAAGGTTTTTTTAACGTAAGATAACGTTCCTCCATAACGGTCCCCCGGAAAGGAAAATTTCAGACGTTAAAACTGTCCGTCCGTACCTCACGAGTTATAATTTTGGCAACGCTTCAAACTCAGTCTATATCGCTTGGACAAGCAGTAAACAATTAAACAGAAAGTATCAAAATACGTCAAAATTTTGACATACATATTATGTATATATAGGGTGATTTTTATTAAACTGACACTACTTAGAGCCATCTTTAGCACGATCTATCAGCCGGAATTACACCAAAATTGATAGAGGGACTAAGAATGACATGGGAAAGAGTTTCTGTGAAAAAACAGTTTTAAAATTCACCGATAGGGGATGATATGCCGCGGTTATTTGTCGGTGCACCCGAGAATTTGCATAAAATGCAAGTAAAACATCAAAATGCAAGTTCATGACTACGTAGTCGGCAGCAGCGCCAGTATTTTGGGCTTTAAAGATCGGTGCGGAATCTGTTGCGCCATCGCTTTACAGAAGGAAGGGTCATCAGTCGCTTTTTTCCACTTGCATGTCCACCTCGCTCCCCGGACCTAATGTATGTGACTTCTTTTTGTGGGGTTATTTAAAGTCTTAAGTGTATCTTGGTGGAGTCTTGAACTTGGCGGCCCTAAAGGGTGACATATTCCGGACCGTGATGAACATTTCTGGTGCACATTCCTGGTGAAAGGATAACATAATCCGGACCGTGATGAACATTTCTGGTGACATGTTACGCTCGGCCGCTAAAACGTATTGTTCAGAATGCAATGTGTAGTCCACCAGGACGGTGGTCACATTGAAGGTGGGAGAGGTGTGGACAGACACATTCTTTGGCTGGGCAGAGACATTAATTCATGTCTCCGATCCACAAACGTTGGCTAATCAGAGACATTAATTCATGTCTCCGATTCACATGCGCTGGCTGTACAGAGACATTTATTCATGATTTTGATCCGCCAACGTGGACTATAAAGAGACATTAATCCGTTTCTCCGTTCCACAAGCACTGGCGATACGGAGACATTAATTCATGTCTCCGGTCCACAATACGTTAAAAAACGATAGTTCAGTTTAAATTGATACATGTTCATTGATAAATGAAACGGGCACAAAAAAATTTAAAACTATCATAAATTTGGTATCAACATGGTTAATTATTTTTTGTAAACAATATGCTATGGGTAGTTTTCCTTTCTAACAGCAATGACTAACAAAAAATTAAAATAAATAAGCTGTACGTTGATTTAGAGAGTTCATATTTCCAGAATCATTCATACCGCTGAAATCTATCCTGACATCCAGACTTACAGAGCAATAAATAGAAAGTTATCAGAAATAGATGTCACTTTCTGTTTGAAAAATGGAATTATTAGGAATCTTTCGAAACTTTGGATTATTGATCGGTTTATTTCTTCCAGTGTCCAATCGCAGAGGGAGAATCTGATGACTGGAAAGTCTCTAACAGGTCTGGAAGCCGATGGATTATCGTACTGATATTCATCGTGATTTTCGTTTTAGTGTTGCTTGCTTGCCTACTTTGGTACTTAAGAGGTGAGTCACAATTGTTAAGGTTCTCAGTGTGCAAAATAGATAATATTAATAATTGTCATTAGAATCACTCTTGCATACGATGAATGCGTCAAAAGTTCATTTCGTATATGATTAAAGTGTAAATTGAAATAAGAATGTTATTTACGAATATATATTTATTTAAATCTATAATCAAATGACTACTGATTATTGAACTGAAATTCCTTGCGGTTATTCTACTCTTGCTACTTGCTTGCCTTATTTGGTACTTAAGAGGTGAGTCACAATTGTTAAGGTTCTCAATGTGCAAAATAGATAACATTAATAATTGTCATTAGAATCACTCTTGCATACGATGAATGCGTCAAAAGTTCATTTCATTTAGTATATGATAAAAGTGTAAATTGAAATAAGAATGTTATTGAAGAATATATATTTATTTAAATCTATAATCAAATGACTACTGATTATCGAACTGAAATTATTTGCGATTATTGTACTATTGCTACTTGCTTGCCTACTTTGGTACTTAATAGGTGAGTCACAAATGTTAAGGTTCTCAATGTGCAAAATAGATAATATTAATAATTGTTATTATAATCACTCTTGCATACGATGAATGCGTCAAAAGTTCATTTCATTTCGTATATGATTAAAGTGTAAATTGAATTAAGAATGTTATTAAAGAAAATATAATTATTTAAATCTATAATCAAATGACTACTGATTACCGAACTGAAATTCCTTGCGGTTATTGTACTATTGCTACTTGCTTGCCTTCTTTTGTAATTAGGAGGTGAGTTGTGCCTTTTTATGCTTTTAACAAGCAAAATAGATAATAATGATAACTGCCATTTTAATCTATTCCATAAAATGAATTCCAAAGTAATTCTTTTTATTTCGAATATGAATAAAATGTAAATTGAAAAAAGAATGCAATTTTAGAATATATATTTATTTAAATCAATGATCAAATAACCACTGATTATATCGAGCTGATATTCGTCGTAGTTTTCGTTCTATTGCTACTTGCTTGCCTACTTTAGAACTTAAGAGGTTAGCTGCGATTTTTATATTTTTAACATGCAAAATACACTGATGGCCATTAAAATTGCATCACCATGAAGGAGGGATGATACAAACGTCAAATTCGCATGAAAGGAAGAAGATGCTGGGATATGCGAATGATTAGCATTTAAGCGCAATCGGACGTCGCAGGAGGGAGAAATGGCATCTGAAACTCTGTATAAAAGTTGAGTTACGCAGTTTCTCTTTCAGAAATCGCATTTGAATGTTGGTTGTTTGTGAAAAAAATCATGTTATGTCTTGTGTAAGAAGGAGAAACGGCTACCAGCACGTGTCGTAATTCGATAGCGGCAGAATCGTGGCCTATCGAGAGTGCGGTTTATCGTTCCGCGATATTGCTACTCGCATTGGTCGGAATTTAACGACTGTCATGCGAATATGGAATCGATGGGTTCAGGGGTCATACTGAACGCCATGCAGGATCTTAACGGTCTCCCGCCACTAACGCCCGAGAGGACAGACATGTTGTCAGGTCGGCCTTGCAGGGTCGAACAGCCACATCACGGACCTTGAGTCAGGAAATGGGCTTGTTTGCAGCACGACAACGATCCGCCTGGACAGTGCGACGACGTCTGGAGCATCAAACTCTCTGCACGGTGACTATTATTGCGGCTTCCCTTGACACTGCATCATAGAGACGCGCGGCGACAGTGGTGCGCCCAACGACAAAACTAGATACAGGAGTGACACCACGTCATCTTTTAAGACGAGTCCCGATTCTGCGTGTAGCATCATGATGGACGTATCCGTTTCTGGAGGCACCTAGGAGAACGCACGTGGCCTGCTTGCATTCGATATCGTCATACGGGCTCTGCACCTGGTGTGATGGTATGGGCAGCCATTGGGTACACCAAACGAACACCTCTTGCTCGCGTGGTCGGTAATCTGAACAGCCAGCTTTACATTTCTTAGATCTTAAAGCCGCTGGCTGTGCCGTATCTTCGAGGCCTCGGAGACGTCATCTTTCAACAAGATTACGCAAGACCGCATGTTGCCCATCGTGTCCTGACCTACCTCGACACAGAGGGTGTTCGACTGTTGCCCTGTCTAGTATGCTCTCTAGATCTCTCCCCCATTGAAAACATCTGGTCATAGGTTGCTGTAGGTTGCTGGTCATAGGTTGCTGGTCATAGGAGACTGGGCATCCTCCACTCTCCAGCCCCTACGATTGATGAAGGGCAGTACAGACTTGATGAAGAATGGAATGACTTGTCCGTATCTGTCATCCAGGTCCAGTTGGATTCGATGCCTAACCGGGTTAGAGGCGTTTTAGCTGCCAGAGGCGGCAGCTGTGTGTACTAATTTCGGACCCTGTATGCCTCCAAATTGCCTACAAATTTAATCATGTTTTCTTCCTACTATGCTATATACGTACAATAAGCCAAGTTTTGTTATTTGCGTTCCTACCTGGTGTTGCAACTTTAATGGCCAGCAGTGTAGATAATAACGATAATTGTCATTCGAATCCCTCTTCCATACAATGAATCCCAATTAATTTCCTTTCATACTAAATTGTATATAAAATTAAGAATTTATTAAAGATTATATATATTTATTAAAACCTATGATGAGAAGACCTCTGATTAAAGAGCTGATATTCATCGTTGTTTCCATTGGTTTGCCTTTTTTGCCATTCATAATGTACCATAAACATAAAAATCACCATTTGAAACTCTCTCTACCGAATGAATTCAGAGAAAGGTTGTTTTAATTTACGTATGAATAAAATATGAAGATAATAGGAAATGTTTAAAAATTATATTCTTGCTAATAAGCTTCGTGGATTCGCTTCTCCTCCTCTGTACTTGGTAGGTAAGTCCTACGCCGATTCTCATACTTATAATATGCGACAAATGTAATATTCACCAGCGGAATTCCACTCAACTACGTGATTTCTTAAAAAAGTTATTTTAATTCTCTTAATAAAATATGACGAAAATATGATGAAATAAAATATGACGATAAAAGAAGATATCTATGATATTCCAAACTACTCATACGGGCTCTATGCCTTTTGTAATCTACTTGCTATTCTGTTTTGATGCTAAATAGGCTTCACTTCCACCACCGTTTTTTGTTGTTGTTGTTGTAGCTTATACCCCCTTGCCGTAATGTATTCCACACCAGGTCCCATATAGACTTGTGAGCTGAGAGGTGTGGCTCCGGTTTATAATGGCACCACAAGGATCGGAGTGCAACTTAGCCAGGAGCCACCTTAGTTTTGACAGAGCACCCCCAGGGGGGGAGCTCTGACCCATCTGGGAGATTTGTCTTACCCACATACCTTAAAGAAGAATTTTCCAGTCTACGGATTTAAAGTGCCCATATCCGACCTAGACACGAATGGATTTAATGGCGCTTGTCGGGACTCGGTCCGAGACACCTCAGTACCGATAGCCAACACGCTAACACTAGGCTACCTCTGGTCCTCCACCACCATTTTATTTACATTGCACAATGTCCGGCAGAATGTACTCCCAAACTTCTGAAGGTCACTGATAAGAGAGTGTTGGTGTTAAGACTGGCGCGGGTGGTAGCAACAGTTCGGGCGAATTTTCTAGTTGTCAGTGGACACCATGAATTGGTCCGGTGAACATTGCGGCTTCGTTATAGAGACGTTATAGAGACGTATAGAGCAACTATTGTGTAACCCTGCCAGAGGGGGCATTTGAGGCGCGTTTTCGGGTTCTGATTTTCCGTCCCTGATCGAAAAACAATCCTGCGATGGCTTTCAAATGTGAGAGCATGTGGGTCTGCGTTACCAAGGAAACCAAGTGTCGTCCTCGGAACATTAGAACACCTGAAAATGGGAGACCTTGAGTCCGCTATTAGCGAGGAAGTTGCTAACCCCCCCCCCCGGGCGATGACCTACGGAGTGATGGAAAATTCTAGAGATTGGCTTCGGCAGACAGTGCATCGCAAATAACGGATGCCACCTGAGAGATGTTATTTTTAAAACCTACTGAAATAAACTAGGTTATAATTACTTATTTCTGTAAATTGCGTTGTTCGCTTTTCATTACCCTTTAAAATGTGGGAGTCCATTTTACAAAACCCTGTATGGGGCAAATATAATAAGCAATACGTAATCTTTCCAATTAGTTAATTCCTGAAATGTTTATTTTTTTTTCTTGTAAAACAAAAATGCTGATGAATAGAAGAACATATATATCAGATAGGATTCTTAATTTTCACCTATGGAATATTTTCTTGGGAGACCGAAACCGGCCTTAAGAAATATTGATCATTTTCGAAGTTGGGGTGGACATCGAAAATCGAAGTATCTGAAACATCATTATTACTTTACCGATGTCCGATACTTTTTAACCATCAATGTATAAACTCGATGTAAAAATCGTCGATGTTTTTTTTTCTCGACTGTTCCTACTGGAAATATTAGAATTCTGATTTTACTGTATAGAAAATCCAACAATCAATGAAATTTAAACAATTTTTATAATGTAACTAAATTTCTCTTTGAAAATCTGTGAAAAAAGTATGTTTATAAGTAATTTAGTACAGCAAAACTGGCACTTAACAGCGTCATATTTGTGGGAAAACGGTACCGTTTAGTGTTAACCTAGTTTAGTGTTGACCAACTGTGTTAATCTAGTATATATATATATATATATATATATATATATATATATATATATATATATATATATATATATATATATATGTGTGTGTGTGTGTATATGTATATGTATATGTATATGTATATGTATATGTATATAACACAGCTCTTAAACCGCATCAATTCCTCTACGAAACTATATTGCAGTCCTGAGAAATCCATCATTCGTCTTCTTGACAGTTGCTGAAATAGTGGTGGCTGAGGAAACGCTACTTTGCTTTAAAAAAATCCTTCATTCAAATAAACTTAGAAATCACTGTCCACATTTCACTACATGTCGAATCGCCACCCCGTTTTCACGGACCCGGAGAATTTATGGCAGCTCTGTCTAATTGAGTATCCCAGTCTGCATTGTTCTATTAGCGCGTTATCCAAAAGCGTGGACGTTAATCAGCGTCCTGTGACTGGTGATTCATTCTCACGTTCATTTGGAAATTCGAGAACGTTCGTTGTTTACGCAATATCCTCTGCTGATTGCTCAAGTTTACGCTCCTAAAAACCCGAGAGATAGACAACGTACCGCCATCTGTTGGCTATTTCTATTCCCAACAGACTAATATCTCGTTTAATAACTATTTATTCATATTAATTTCTTTAGATTTTGCATCAACCGACCTAATTAAATATAATTATTGTTGTTTACGCCCTTGGACATTACACACACACACACATATATATATATATATATATATGTGTGTGTGTGTGTATATTTATATATATATATATATATATATATATATATATATATATATATATATATGTTTGTGTGTGTATGTGTATTGGTCTGGGTGGGCATGTTTTTTAATACATTCTGGTATTTTTCCAGTTATTCCCCCAGTTCTTTATGTTGAAACTCCAGATAAACAAAGTAAGTACAGTTTTAGTGTTATAAGGTTTATTCTTTTAATTTTTATTAATGTTTAATAAACAAGTAACATTTTCTTAAAAAATTTTTAATATTCATTATAAATTAGTTTCTGTGAACAAATAAAATTTTCCCAAAAATCTATTAATTTTTAATAAAATTAATTTTCAATGAATGAATTAAAATTTGTTAATTTTCATTAAAAATGTATTTATATGTACATTTATATGTAATCTTATCAGATAAGGGCTGCAGCTCCCTCCGTCTTCCCCTGTGCCACAAGTACAAAGCTCCCTACTCGTACACCGTGTACCCGAACGCCCTGGGATACACCACGCAGAGTGAAGCCAGTGAAGCCATAGTCCGATACGAGCCTCTTGTTAGCGTCAAGTGCTACAACCTGCTGCCGCTGTTTCTCTGCACGCTTTACGCCCCCAAATGCATGGACGAAGGCCGCCTCGTCCCGCCCTGCAGGTCTCTATGCAAAGGTGAGTGCGTGTAAGTGGGTGAATGGGTTGAAGGATTCCTGCGTCCCGCACTTGAAACAACTTGCGGGTAGACAAGGGGATAAAACGCAATTTCGAAAAGTTCTCAAGCAAATAAATATTAACTTAACAGTTGTCGAAAATAAGGCAGCTCGTCCCGTCCTTCAGGTCCGTATAAACAAGGTAAGTGAGTAAGTGGGTTAAGGGATTCGTGTGTTCCGAACTTGAAACAACTTGTGACATACAAGAAGATAAAACATAATTTCGTTAAAGTTCTGAAACTTATAAATATCAACTTTAGAATTGGCAAAAATAATGCACCTCGTCCCGACCTGCAGACAAAAGTAAGTGAGTGTAAGTAAGTGGGTAAGTCGATTAAAGGACTCTTGTGTTCCGAGCTTAAAACAACTGAGATGAAAGGTGATTTCGAAAAGTTCTCCAACATATGAATATTAACTTTACAAGTGGAAATAATAATTCCACGCGTCCCACCTTGCAAGTCTCTATACAAGTTAATTGGTTGTAAGTAAGGGGAGACAAATAATTCGTCTGTTCTGAACTTAAAACAACTTGCGGCGGACAAGGGGATAAAATATAATTTCGAAAAGTTCCAAAACATATACTATTGACTTAAAAGGTGGTAGCAGTAATGCAACCGCTGAATGTAACGTAAACAGTTTAGCTTTACTGGGTAAAACAAAAAATATTAGGCTTTTTTATTTAACCTGAAGCTTTGCATGGATTTAAACATTAACGTATAACGTAAACAACTGTTGAAAGAGAATAAAATGACGTTCTGGTTGGTTGATTCAGGAGGATGCGGCCAACATATTCTACACAAGGGTAAATTAGATCGGGACGGGTAGTTAAAAATCCAATATGAACGGCTACAAGCATCGATGCCAACAGTGGGACTCGGACCCACAGGCTCTGAACCGTAGATTAGATCCAACCACTCAGCCATCACCCGACAATTACGTTCTACAATATTTGTTTGTAACTGAAAGAATAAATAGTTCATCGTCAGGCCGAGGAGCATTAGATGTGATTGTCATTATGAACAATTTACAGATGCCTACACATTTGTGAATTATTCAAAGTGACGACGAACTTTTAATTAGTAATAATTCATCGTCAGGCTGAGGAGCATTAGGCGTGATTGTCATTATAAACAATTTGCAAATGCCCACGCATTTGAGAATTGTTCAAAGGGACAATCCAACTGAATTCTTCTCGGCCTGACGATGAACTGTTAAATAGTTATAGTTCATCTCGTCAGGCCCAGGAGCATTGGGGGTGATTGTCATTATGAACAATTTACAAATGCCTACACATTTGTGAATTGTTCAAAGTGACAATCCCACTCAATGCTTCTCGCCCTGACGATGAAGTATTATTAGTGTTAATTAGTTATGGTTCATCGTCAGGCGGAGGAGCATTAGGTGGGATTATCACTATGAACTGTTAACACATGTAGACATATTTGTGAATCGTTCAAAGTTACAATCCCACCTAATTCTCCTCCGTCTGACGATGAAATATTCATCATTGTTTATCGTCAGGCCAGAGAGCACTGGGTGGGATTGTCACCATGTGAAATAATTTACTAATACCTACACATTTGCGAATACTAGATTCCCGCATAGACTAGATTAAATTAAGAATTTTTAAATAAGACGGGTTTTATTTCATAACATTGGCTCTGTAGAGTTTTTAATCGGTTCTGAACAAGCTATGGCTGTTTACAGAAGCGGTCGTCTAGAGAAGTTTCACTGTACATGTATTAATCTCACTTGCAATTTTGTATGCAGTAGCATGTGTGTACAGGATTCAGTTCAAAATTAGTACTTCTCTTTGGATGATAGAAACCATCCGCAGATGCGATTTCTTCCTGGGCGTGTTCTCCGTCACCTGGCCAGAGGAGCTGAACTGTGATGACCTACCGGACTCCCCGGATCCGGACATCTGCGTGGGACACGAGCAGATGAAGAGCCTGGAGACGTCTATTAGAGGTGAGACGTCAACAAAGTGCTATAAGGAATAAATAAATACAAATAGTTACAAGATAAAAAGAACTTATTATATACCATGTTTTTAAATTTTCTGTTGAATCATATAAACTTGACAATTCTATGTATTAAGGGGAGTGGTCACTTTTACGTTCCTTTAAAAGTATCATATTTAGACCTATGTTCGATTTATGTACTACTCATGATTTTTGCTTGAATTACATGAAATTTTTGAATAACTGCCTATAATACTATTTATTATATATGCAATATTTCAAGGTAATTAAAAAAATTTTATGCATAGAAAGTGAATATTTTTTTAAAATCGAACACTTTGCAGTCAACTACTGTGCGCATTCTGTCAAAATAAATCATTAAGGTACAGTAATAATTGTTTACTATATGTGATTACAATACTTCAAAATACACCAACATTTTTGAACCTCAACATATTTTAATTTTTTTAAAGAATTTTTTTATAAGCTTTTACTTAGTCATTTTTGAAATTTCTAATTAAAAATAGCACGTACTAAATTTTTTTAATATATTTTATAATAATGTTGGTGGATATTGTTTCCTGAAGTATTGTAATCACATATAGTAAACAATTATTATTGTACCTTAATAATTTATTTTGACAGAATGCGCACAGTAGTTGACTGCAAAATGTTCGATTTTAAAAAAAAAATTCTCTTTCTATGCATAAAAATATTTTGTTTAATTACCTTGAAATATTGCATATATAATTAATAGTATTATAAGCACTTGCTCAAAAATTTCATGTAAATCAAGCAAAAATCATGATTAGTACATACAATCGAACATAGGGCTAAAAATGATACATTTAAACGTACGTAAAAGTGTCCACTCCCCTTAATAAATACTTTTTAAATTTTTTTTGGTGAATTATCCCATCAACTTGAAAGAAAATGAATTTAATTGGAATTTAACTTGTGTTTAACTTTTCGTTCCCGTCCCCGCCGATAGATAACTTCACCAGTCTACAAAAGAAAATTAACTGAAAATGAATTTAATTCTGCTTAAAGATGGATAAAAGTATTAAAATAATGCATTGTCATCGTGTTCTGAGCTATTCTAAAAGTTTCAAATGTCTAGCTAGTCGGGAAGTTAGTTAAAAATCGATTGCAAAATTTGTACTGGACAAACACACACAAACAAACGAACAAGAAAGCGAATTAATAAAAACATGGTAAAAAATATAATAACCTATTGGGATGTAGAAATCTACGCAAACTTCTATATTTTTCCTATTATAAGGAATGGGCTCATTTTATAAGAGTTAAATGTGAAAAAAGAAATATTTTTATGTAGTTGGATAGTTGCAGTCTTATAACTTGAGAAATAAATTTCTATCAGTACAGTATACAAACACATTGTATAAGTAGGTTTAGAAGGTTTTATTTTCACCTCAATGCTGAAAGAACCCATCTACAGTAATGGCGATTAATTCGCTATTTGCATAAACCAGTGATTCTCGACCTTTGTATGTCTAGACCCCATAAATTGAGAATCACTGTTATAGACCATATTATATATATATATATATATATATATATATATATATATATATATATACAGTAATACCCCGAAGTTACGTGATAGGTGGGACCGACGAAAGATTGCGTAAGTTTCAGGGTCAGGTATTTCAAATTGTCGGAGCTCCAAGGTCTGTAGGACTTTATCTCCAATTGTAACATTATGCATCAGAAATATATTTGCTCAGCAGGTAATTAAATAACATAAATAGGCCCTTATCAGTAAAAACATAATACAAGTAAAATAAGTAATAGTAAAATAAAAGCAAACGCCGGGAATCGCACCCGGGAGAAAAAATTACAAGGCGCACGCAAATCCACTGAGCCAGAGTTGCCACAGTTATTTAAGAAAAATGAGGAATATATTCGCACTGAGATTATAGTAAAGTTCTAGGGGGTTAGTAAAAAAACAAGAGGGAGGAGTATAAGAATAAGAATAAGAATAAGTAAGCAAGATAGAAGAGACAGTGTTAGTTCTTAAGAAGACACGACCGAGGGAGCTTGCGGTTAGCACGGTGGGAGTAGTCATAGTCGGGAAACTCAGCTATAACCTCATTGCGAATGTTAGGAATATTATCAAAAAGATTCTTAGAGTGTTTAAGTTCAGTTTCTTTGAAGGAAAGGATGCTGAAGTCTCGTCGTATGGTTTCATTAGACATAAGTTCTGGATGACTTCCAGTTTATGGATATGAGTTTTCGCGGCGTAGAACCAGACCGGTATTGCATAAAGAGCTACGGGGAGAATAACTTGTTTAAAAAGAAGGACTTTGTTTCTCATGGAAAGATGGCTGCCGTATATTAATGAGCGAAGTTGCATGGTAACAGCGTTACATTTTTGTACTATTTTATCGACATGGAATTTCCATGTCAGCCTGCGATCAAGGGTCACGCCAAGATAGGTCACAGTGTTCTCCCAGTCAATAGGCGAATTGTAAAGGTAAAGCCGGGGGGGATATTGCGTAAGTCGGGGTACAACTTTGCATATAAATACATATAAATTTTGTCTAATTGGGACAAACATTACAAAAACACCAGTTTAAATGAAAAATCTTGTATTAAAATTAAAATATTGTGATTACATTATTAATATTATACATATGTACAAGATATTTAAAAATATTATGTTGATGGTTTAAAAAAAATCCAATAAAGTAGTCTGCCGTATTAACGCCTTCATAGTAATTTCTTCAAAGCAGACTAATATTTTTTTATCCCTGCTTTGTCGCGATCACGCGATCTTTTTTAGAGTCTATAGTCTTTAAAATCTGTAACCCTTTCTCAACTGCGCTGAGACACCTTCTGCCAAGTTCATAATTGTCATTAAGTTTTCTTGTGGAACTGGATCTGAAATGTCGGACTGTTCAGTGATGCTTTGGTCGCGCATCTTTATGAGATCATCGACTGTCAGCTCCTCAAGATGAGAATCCAACAGCTCGTTGACATCTTCTCCATAGACTTCCATATCTAATTGCCCAGCAGTATCGACAACTTCTGCTATCACACGAGTAATATGATCAGTTTCAAGCGTTGTTTCCGTCTTGTTTTTAAAAAATATTGAACAAAGTTTCTTCCAGACACCATTTAAAGTTTTTTGGGGAAGTTTCATTCCAAGATTTAAAAAGGTGGAAATGGGTAAAATCAAAAAGCGCGTAACTCTGAGTTCGAGTAAATCGGAGTATTACTGTACATATATATATACATACATACATACATATATATATATATATATATATATATATATATATATATATATATATATATATATATATATATATATATATATATATATATATCGATGTAAGGCCTCTCAATTGCTATGATTCATTCTCGAGTGGTGCTGTAGTGCCCAGAGTAAAAAGTCTTTAATTCGTAACTATCTCTTTATCAATATCCATGTAGAAAGACTTCCAGCTCAAATTAACTACTGTTAACCATTTTGCTGTTCCTCCCACCTCGTGATAGCACGACTGCTTCACACGACCTAATTGCATCACCTATTGCGACCTAATTGCGACCTATTGCATCACCACAGCGTAAGACTACAAGAAAGCGCGCCAATCTTATGTAATCAGCTCCAGTTGCTGATTGATGCTGCCATCTATTGACTCTCCCGTTAACTATTTCGTTAAGTATTATGTTTTTCCTAATATTTTTTATGAAATCAGTTTAATTTAATATATGGCGGCATGACACACACACACACACACACACACACACACACACACATATATATATATATATATATATATATATATATATATATATATATATATATATATATATATATATATATATATATATATATATATAATAACTTAAGCACTTAAGGAGATAGGTATACTTTGCTACCTTATTTTCCCTTTCATATGAAGTTAATACATTATTTTCTTTTATTTTTAGCTTGTGTTAGCGGCTTCCGCTGTGACAAGACTAGATGCGTACAACAATCTTGGGTTTGTGATGGATTTTCAGATTGCACGGACGGATCAGATGAAAGGAACTGCAGTACGTTTCGCTGTATTCAGTTAACCATTCCCTGTATGCAATTTAGTTTACACCGGTGCATCACTATCACATCGGTGCTATTAATAGGAGTCATCAGTTATCCTCCATTTAAGGATACAGTGTGTAAACAAAATTGGTTATTTGTTGGCTATCTGACTATCAGGATAATAGCTAATAAATACAAATCATATATGATGATTATGATGATTTAATGATTATTTGTATTTATTCGATATATTAAATATATTGAATAAATACAAATCATCATTAAATATATCGCTGCTATAGACAGTACTGTATTAAAATTGATTCATTAGTCGTATAGTTATTAAAAAAATGATTTAATTGTCACTTTTTACCTTGACTTATTAAGAATAACATTTCTACTTATATAATTACTAAAGTGATGTAAACAAACTTGTAGTTCAGCAGTCATTAACTATTAAGAAAATATATAATTTATACATTAAATACACGAGTATTATAAACAGTACTGTATTGTAATTAATAAATATTGTATTGGTATGAAAATATCCTTTTTTTTTACTTTATACATTACTTAATGGGTATCAAAATTTTTCCTTCGATTAAGGCATTTTATTGTTTACATTAAAATATATTTTTTCCGTTAAGAATATAAAGTTCATTCCGAGTGGTCATTTTAAACCAAGTGACATTTCAGTAGAATCTCTGACAAATGTGGAAAAGTAACGATGGAGAATCTGATGGATTATAGTAAAAGAAAGGGGGTGAAATTTTCTGAAAAAAAGCAATTTTCTGTTATGAAAAACAATATGAAACCCTTTGTTTTTAAGATAATCCTTATATGAACCTGCCAAATTTAACACCTATTTGCTGTAGATTTCTTTAACAGCTGACTAAGTATGACATGATAACGTTGAAATTAAGGTCATATCATAAATGGTAAATATGGAGAATGAATATATAATTTGAATATCGGATCTGACCGATCTTAGCTTTATATAAACTGTGATATTGATGAATACTTCTTTCTTTATGCTCCAAGTTTAAAAAAACATACCATTCTGTTCATTGTAATTAACCATTATTTTTATTGTAAATAAATGAACTTACGATAAACAGAAGGGTTAATTTAGAAAAGTACACAAAAATTATCATCATGTGAACTTTAAATATATTCTTGAAATGAAATAAAACGTAATAACAATGATTTTCAATATTTGCAGGCAACTGTGGGCCAGACCAATTCTATTGTGGGCAGGGAACATGTATAGATAAAAGCGTAGTGTGTGATGGCATCAGAGATTGCCCAGACGGTAGAGAAGAGAGGACATGCTGTAAGTGAAAAAAATTCTTTTAATACGATGCCATTTTGTTTTTCATGGAACATGTGGTGAACCAATAATGAAATAATGTCCCGTTCCCATATTTAGGGAACATTATATTATCGGTACATTAAAATCAGTGTTGTTTAGATTGGTAATTTGTCCAATTTTCGAATGTAGTTGGATATAGGGATTCTATTGTGAACCTGTAACAGGTATAGACGACAGCGTAGAGTGTAATGGTATAAGAGATTGCTCCGATGATAGAGAGAAGAGACACGAGAAAGCGGAAGAACTGTAGAATCAGCTACTAATTCTTTCTAATCGGCTAATACATACTTCCTTGGCTATACCAAGGATGAGTTCCTGCGTCCAGGGATCGCATTATCCATATACAGATGCGACTCAAGGATGCTAAGAACTGTAAAATCAGCTACTAATCCTTTCTAACAAATCGGCAAATACGTACTTTCTTAGCTATACCAAGGATGGGTTCCTGCGTCCAGGGATCGCATTAGCCATAGACAGATTAGACTCAAGAATGCTAAGAACTGTAGAATCAGCTACCGATTCTTTCTAACTAATCGGCTAATACGTACTTTCTTGACTATACCAAGGATGGTTTCCTGCGTCCAGAGATCGCATTGCCATAAACAGATGTGACTCAATGCTGAAGAACTGTAGAATCAGCTACTAATTCTTTCTAACTAATCGGCAAATACGTACTTTCTTAGCTATACCAAGGATGGGTTCCTGTGTCCAGGGATCGCGTTACCATAGACAGATTAGACTCAATAATGCTAAGAACTGTAGAATCAGCTACAAATTCTTTCTGGCTAATCGGCTAATAACTACTTTCTTGGCTATACCAAGGTTGGGTTCCTGTGTCTAGGGGCCATAGACAGATGAGACTCAAAATTGCTGAAGAACTGTAGAATCATCTACTTTTTTTTGATGAGTGTTTGAGAGAAAAACATGTCTTCTTTAAGTCTTAACTTTGATAATTTCAAAATACATCGTCTGTTATAAAAATATTTGTTATAGATTTTACTTGGAAAAGCGATCGCATCGATTTTTGAAAGTAAATCGTCACTTCGATAATATCTATTTATGAACGAGTGTGTTTTGGTTATCAAAAGAGCCCCGTTCGAAACCAAGGCAGAATTTATTAGTCTCATGTTGCTTATGATACATCACTACATCATCAAAATTTTCGCAGGATAAGATGGTGGGTTTTCAACATCAGTAACTAATCTATTTTAAATCTAAGGTTATACTACTACTTTGGATTTCAACAATAACGAGAAATATACTAGTTGTTGTCTTAGAGAAGAATATTAAATTCAGAAAACTGTGACCGTGGGAGATTGCCTTTTATTTTCATTCCAAATTGTCTTTAAATCAAAAAAAAACAAATTATTACGTTCGTCAGGTTTTCTTTCATGAAATTAAGCTGTGATTTGAAAAATCATTTGAAAATTCTCTCAACTTGTTCCATCATGCATAATTCACATAAATGCTACTTTAATCCAGTCAGGGTTCATTACTCAGGAGACTGCAAAATGATCAATTGTCGCGCAAAAGAAAATCAGCAATTGTTAATAAATGAAAGAAATGACCAATCCATTTGAAACTTTTTTAAAATATTTTTTTTTACATTTCAGTACGCTTGGCCGGTAGTCAAGGCCAGAGTGGTGAGGGTCGTTTGGAAGCATATAGTTTATTAACCGACAGCTGGCAACCAGTCTGTGGTGATCAGTGGGACACCGATACCATGAGTCCCCGAGCATGCTCTATGCTCGGTTACAAGTAAGAGAAACATTTTATATTTCTGAAATATATCCTGTTTGGAAA
The DNA here is from genome assembly GCA_907164885.2 of Dolomedes plantarius. NCBI lineage: Eukaryota > Metazoa > Arthropoda > Arachnida > Araneae > Dolomedidae > Dolomedes > Dolomedes plantarius. The sequence continues at coordinate 50,256,445 of OU015490.1, forward strand.
CATGTAAAGTAGGGAATGCAGAACCTGACTAAAAACTCAGAACCGGGTTTCGATTCTCAAGTTTTTTCCCCAACCGTCTACATGCCAATTACTTGGGCTTCAATAATGCAAAGATCACAAAACTTTTGCCATAAATTATAATGAAAAACCTATGTTTATTTATGATAGAAAGAATTTTAGTATATGCCACAAGTAAAAAGTGCATTTAATTCTTAATTTATTTTAACATTAGGAAATTGGATCTAAAACCCAAAACTACGACATTCTGGCTTTTTTTTTTCTTTGAAGGTTTTGTGTTTTTACTTTCAATTGGTCCCTAGATTAGAAATTCATCGAAGACTAAAATTGAATATTACAAATTAAATGATACATGGTGCCCGAGGTAGCCTACCGGTAGCGCGTCGGCATTCGGTGCTGAGAGTGCTCGGATCGAATCCTGACGAGCGCCGTTAAATACCTTCGTGTCTAGGGTCAGTATGATCCCCCCAGATGTCGCCCCTGGGGGAGGGGTGATGGGTCAAAAGTGGGGTGGCACCTACCCAAGTCGGACTCCGACGTTTGTGGTACGATTACAAACCGGAGCAGTACTATTCAGGGTGAAGCCTATATGGGCCTCGTCTGGAACTTCCGGCCAAGGGTCATTAGGAACAACAACAACAACAAACAATACAAAATGCAATATATTTTTGCTGTTTATAAAAGCAATAAACAAAATTTATTTCGAAAAATTTTATATTAAAAATATCTATCGAATCAAATGACACTCAATGACATATCTTTTGAAAAACAAAAGGGGATTGACCTCTAAGATGGCCGAGGAGAATCTAATAGTTAATACTATGAATACGCTTACGACAAAGAAAGGTTCACAAAGATCTAGATAGTGGTAAATTGCGAATCTTGATAAAACTGTTATAGAGATTTAATACTTCTTTACCCTTAACTTTGGGTGTATATAATTTGAAGTGGCACTCTAATGAAATAGATTCAAACACAGTTCTAAATTAATAAAAATGTTTATTATAACTTTGCACATAAATTTGCTTTTCAACATAACTACAGCGTACTACTAGTACGAGTATATTTAACATTCATGCAAGGGATATTATTCCCGTATAGATACTTTGCAAGAAAAAACAGTTTGCAATACTCATAATACTTGAAAAGTCAACCAGCAGTGCTGCCGCGTAAACTTTTGGCCTAACAAGAACTCGCGTAGTTTTGAAGCAACCTAGCTGCTCCCTCAACACTTCGTCTCACTTCGTTCCTTTAACCTAGCTGCTATCCATGAGACCTTTTAATCGTTTTACATATAAATCTATTTATATACAAGGTGCGCCCATAAAGTAACCAGACAAATTAAAAGATAAAAAGATAAAATAAAAAGGTGAAAGAATAATCGCCTGGCTAGAAAGAGTGACATCTCAACTCTTGTTAAAGCCAATTTAAATTGGTTATTTAGTCGTTTGCATATCAAAACACTGTAGTAATTTTCATTTACTGAGAAGGCATTCTACAAAAAAAAATTGCTTCTGAATGGAACAACATTGTAACATTAAATTTTGTTACAAATTTGGTAAATCTGCTACCGAAACTTTAGAGATAATTCGAACAGTTATAGAATATTATCACTTCTACCCTGACTTGGGTGTATATAATTTGAAGTGGTACTCTAATGAATTAGATTCAAACACAGTTCTAAATTAATAAACATGTTTATTTAAATATTTGCACATATAGATTTTGCTTTTCAACAATAAGCATACGTACTACTAGTACGAGATATATATACAACATTCATGCAAGGCATATTCTTTCAGTATAGACACGTTGCAAAGAAATTCAGTTTGAAACACTCGCAATACGTGAACGTCAAACCAGCAGTGCTGCTACGTAAACTTTAGGCCACAGAACACTAAATAACTTTCGTCTAACACAAACCCGCGTAGGTTAGCTTCAACCTAGCTAAAACACCACTAGCGGCTGCTCGCAAAACTCCTTTCACTTTCTTTCATCTCCTCTCCCTTCCTTTCACTTCCTTAACATTTCGTTCCTTTAATCTAGCTGCTTGGCATCTATACCAACCGCGGATGCCTTGAAATTAGCATATCTCAAGCGACTTCTTTAATTTATTCACTTAAAAGTTCGATTCTTGTGAATCGAATCTTATGTAAACCTTACACTGTTTATACCATTAAAATGTTGTGTTTTAAGCCTAAGATTTACTTCTTTCGAATAGCGGTTCTACGACCATTAGAACAGGGTTTTCGGTCCCAATAATTTCCCAAGGGTACCCGGTTCAACAATCTCTAGTGTACAGTCAAACCTTGACACCGTATCGCCTTTGTGAATGCAAAGATATAGATTCTTAGATATCAGAAACACAGTCATCATAAAATTAGCTTTAGGAGTAAAGTACAAGGTGCGCCCATAAAGTAACCGGAAAATTTGTTATAAATTAAAAAAATATATTACTCATCTTCAAATAAATTTCTCCTTCAAAATAATCGCCAAAGGAGTCTATACAATTTTTCCAACGTTTCTTCAAGTCATCGAAACACTGTTTATAGGCGTTGGAACTAACCGTTCTCAAAATACGCGTAACATTTGATTTAATATCCGAGACGTTTTCAAATCTCTGTCCTTTCATGGATTTTGCATTTTTGATTACAAAAGACTTATTCACCCCGAATTTGTTCCTAAAAATTAAACAATTAATCAGTATTTTTACAAGAATATGCTTTTTCTATTAAGAAACAGGATAAGGTGAGTTAAGAAGGAACTATTTGATCCTGGGCAATGGTTTCTTTTACACAATAATGCTAGTCCCCATACAGCAATTTCTGTACAACAATATCTTGCTAAGCATTCAATTGCAGTGATAAATCACCCACCATATTCTCCCGACTTATCGCCAGCTGATTTCTTTCTTTTTCCGAAGCTTAAGATGGCCATGAAAGGACAGAGATTTGAAAACGTCTCGGATATTAAATCAAACGTTACGCGTATTTTGCTAACCGTTAGTTCCAACGCCTATAAACAGTGTTTCGATGACTTGAAGAAACGTTGGAAAAATTGTATAGTCTCCTTTGGCGATTATTTTGGAGGAGATAAATTTATTTGAAGGTGAGTAATATTTTTCTTATTTATAAAGAATTGTCCAGTTACTTTATGGACGCACCTTGTATATGCATTTTTGAGTTGAAAATTATACCATTATTTACTGTTTTGCCTTACGTAATAATATCAAATACAAAAGATAAATTGATGAGGCGTATATCAGTTCGTGGATAAGTGACATATCAAATTTCCAAAAGAGGCCCCACCAGCAGGGTAAGATTTTTTTACCAAAAAATAAAAGTTTGTCTGGGACTGCCCTTTGTTTCCCCTCTTTTTACATTTTAGCATCTCGTGACGTGCCCACATAGTGTTGTAAAATTCGTTTCTATATTCACTTCCAGAAATGAATAAAAAAAAAAAAACTACACACGTCTAGATTCTCTAGATATTTATACTTTTAAGTTGCTAAGCCGATTCTTTGGGCAGTCCGTGAGAGAAAACTACTGCAGTAATTTACTTCATTTTGGTCTTAAACGAAAGACTGTAATCTGTAGATTTGTCGTAATTGGTTTTTGTGACCGCAGTTTCTATTAATTAGCGATAATTTACAGTTGAAAAATTGATTTCTGCGCATGCTCAGTGGCATGTTTAAATCTATCTTTAGAAACTCACTGTTTATGCGCATGCTAGGTGACATGTTTTAATGATAAACACGTTTATTCCGAGGAATGCTTCTAGATCTCTCTCTGCCATTTTTATTTTTATAATTATGTGGGTGAAATATAAAATTAAACCTCATGGAAATTGTTTATTTCTCACTGTTTAACTAGCGATAATTTACAGTAAAAAAAATTGTCTTCTGCGCATGCTCAGTGACATTTTTAAATCTGGCTTTAGATACTCACTAAGCACGAGGCAGCCTAAGCACATTACTTTGTTTCTGCGCATTGTTATGATTTTCAACATTTGGCAATGATGTGTTGAGTATAATTTGTGTATTAGTACATTTATTTAGTATCTCGCGGTCATGTTTTGACGGGTAGCAACTTGTTTATACTCGTATATTTAAGTTGCTAAGCCGATTCTTTGGGCAGTCCGTGAGAGAAAACTACTGCAGTAATTTACTTAATTTTGGTCTTAAACGAAAGATTTTAATCAATAGATGTGTCAAATTTGGTTTTTGTAACCAAAATTTCTACTAATTAGTGATAATTTACAATTAAAAATGCTTTCTGCACATGCTCAGTGACATGGTTAAATCTGGCTTTAGATTCTCACTAAGCCCGAGGCTCCATAAACATATTAATTTGTTTCTACGCATGCTCGGTGGCATGTTTAACTCAGGCTTTAGATACTTACTAAGCACGAGGCCACAAAAACACGTTAATTTATTTATTGTAAGGAATCTCTCTCTGCCCTTTTAATTTTTAATTATGTCTGTGAGATATAAAATAAAACCTGATAGAAATTGTTTAATTATCGCTGTTGAGTAATCATATTTCTTTTTATTGGGTTCAAAAGTAATTTTTTAAAGTGTATTTCTCCATACTTAATATTATGATTTTAAACATTTGGTAATGATGTGTTGTGTGTAATTTGTGTATTAGTACATTTATTTACTATGCAGCCGTCATGTTTTCACGGGTGCTAGCCAGTACATCTTAAAAACAACTGAGTAATTATACATTATCGAGCCTTCATTCGTTGTAGGCTTGGTTAAAATATAAACCAGAATTCTAAAAGTTTAATGAATTAATATTTATATTCTATTAATGATGATTTTTCCCTGACTTGTGCTCTAGCGAACGTCAAATGAAGCAAATGCAGCAAATGTCGATAGACGATAGTTTACTCTGGCCTAGTCCATATACGCTATATTAAAATTTAATATCAAATATTGAGAATGTAAAGCTTATTGAAAACCGAACAAGTAATGCTCCAATCGATGTTTTCAACTTTAAATCTATCAGAAGCAGAACTTCGAAACGGGTGTTGATATAAGTCGGTACTTGCCAATTATATTTCCTTATTTCCAACATTAATTACTAAAATGTTACTCAGAAACTACAGTTCTGGAAGAAAAAATAAACTTCAAAATCTTTTTGAAAATATCATTAGCTTTCATTGTATCTTTTATGAGCCTTATCAAAAATAACGCTACAATGTTTCAGTACAATAACTCTAATTAATATATAATTAACAACAAAACACTTTAGTTTTTTCCAGTATATACACATGAGTTCAAATCAGTACTATTCAATTATATTATCAATTCAATTATCAATTAAAAAAATCTCCCCATTAACCATTGTATAACTTTAGAAACACTTACTCTCTTTTTTTCATAGCCAAACTATGAACAAAAGAGAAGGATTCGTATCAACGTCTGCAAACAGCTTAACTCCCTCTTCATTCTGAATTCTCTTTGAAACTTAAAAAGTTTCAAGAAACTAGCCTCAAACGAGAATATTTAACTCGTTTCGGATGTTGAGTAAACAAAGTTCCTGTCTTTCAACCGAGCTTCTTTCCGTGTTTAGGTAGAAAGTTCTAACTCTTTCCCACCTCTTCTTTTTTTTAATTTCAGGAATGTTAAAGAGACCAGGCTGCGTGATGAGGCTTTCCCGGCAGAGAACAGAGTCGCCGTCGGAACAGCCCTGGATGTGAGAACAAAAATGAAATCCCTCTTTTCCAGGAGTCAGTAAGTGAAATTTTTCCAACACGTAACTAACATTTTTTTTCGCTAGATTTTACATTTATCCTTGAATTGTTTCATACAACAATAGCTGAATGCCCGTGCCCCAATACATTAGCGCCATAAATTGTGAAATTTAGTTCATTTAATTTAAATTAACTCTAAAAATAAAGTGTTGTAATTCCTCACAGGAGTTCATCATAAAATTTTTCGACAGTCATCCGACGTAAAATACGAGTTTTAGATTATTTTTGTATTATTTTGGACAGTTAAGCCTTTCTTTTAACCCCTCCCCCTATTAACCCTTTCAGGGACGGTAGTCCATTTTTTTACCCCTATTTTCCGGGTCCTTCTTTCCCTTGCATTCAATGTATTCCAGTTAAATGAGTAGAAAATGGCTAGTGATGCCATCTGTTATCAGTTTAAAGAAGTAAAATGATTTATAACCTTAAATTGGAAAAAATTTCAAAATTTTTTTTATGTTAAAAAAATCGAGAAAAAAATGTGCACCGTGCGTGAGAATGCAATTAATTTGTGTGTTTAATATCCATAAAACATGCTATTTTGAATTAAATTCTTAAAAAATTTCCCTCTCAATTAGTGTAGTGGTTAAATTTTATCTTTTACTGTATTTTAATATTTGTCAATTTATTTCGTTGTTATGCACGTGATGCAAAATTAATTTAAAGTATCACGAAAAGAAAAGAAACCACATGATCAGAATTTAATAAATTAAATTCTAAAAAATAATCTTTAAAAATTCATCAAAAATCAGAAAATGAAGGTAAAGCTTCGATAAAAAGATTTCTTTTTGAAGGAATTTTTATGATCGTTCTCGTGATATAAACTTTATAACCCTCAAATTATTATTTTAAATGCAAACTTTAAAGAATGTTACAAAAACAGCTCAAAAATTTAATTTTAAAAAAATCTAAGAAGCATTTTTCAAAAATCTTTCTTAGTGCACCCCTACACTATAAGAAGAATCGCCATGCAAAATTTCAGCCCTTTAGGTCCAGCGGTTTGGTCTGTGCGTTATCTGTCAGTCAGTTACGGAATTCTTTTATTTACTGGGTGTCCATAATTAAACTTCCCTACTTTAAAGTTGTCTACAGTCGAAACTATTGTTCACAAAGGTATGAAATTTTAGTGTAGGACATATTGAAGGGATGGGAATTTGTTTGAGCGAATAAAAAAATTAGTTCAAAATTTAACCACCAGAGGGTGTTTTATGCTGAATTGCATATTTAGCCAACATTTACTATACTTAAAAAAATTATTACAACAAGACATGTTCAACATGACTGCCATCATTTTCAGCTACCATTTGAAATCGCAAGATAGCATGTTTTACAGTTGACCGCAGTGTGTCAGGGGAAATGCTGAGAACATGTCGTGAAATGCTTCCTTTCAGATCAGGTATAGTTCTTGGTTTATCAACACTGACTAGATGTTTCACATGCCCCCAAAAGTCGCATGGGTTGAGGACTGGGGATCGGGGAGGCCACACATTAGGAAAGTGGCGGCTGAAGACACGTTCTTCTGTAAAGTGATTTTTGAGAACGTACTTAACACGAAGGCTAATGTGTGGAGGAGCTCCATCTTGCATTAAAATTGTGCGTGAAAGGCACTGACGTGATTGCAGATCCGGAACAATTTTATTCAGTAACAAGGATGCATATAGCTGCCCGGTGACCGAGCATGTTACTGGACCTCTAGGACTTAATTCCTCGAAAAAATACGGGCCGAGAATAAAAAATGCAGAAAATCCACACCACACGGTTACTTTCGGTGAATGCATCGGAACATCTAAGATTAAACAATGATTTTTCTGGTTCCCAAATTCGGCAGTTGCGAGTATTCACCGAACCGTCCAATTAAAAGTGTGCTTCGTCTGTCCAGAAGATATTCCAAGGCCATTCTGCATCAACCTCAAAGCGAGCAAGAAACTAAAGTGAGAACCGCTGTCGAGTCTCGAAATCATGTGTAAGCAACCTCTGCTCAAATTGAAGCTTGTACGGATAATACCAGAGGATATTGCGCATGACCTTCTGGACAGTTGAACGGCGCAGATCCAATGCTTCTGCCACACGACGGACACTGGTACTAGCCTGTTCGTTGGAAGCTTTGTCCTCTTCCACCTGAAGCGGAAACTCTCTACAGCTTCTGCGGAAACAGGTTTCCTTCCTCTTCCAGAACGAATGTTAAAAGAACCAGTTCTTTCAAATTTGGTCACCATTAATCGAAGACATTTAACAGTCAATGGACATTTTCGTATCCCCTTCAAACTCCGAAATTTTCGTAAAGCAGCTAATGCTGAATTATCGTTTTGGTAAAACAATTTTACTAACAAAGCTCGATCTGGCAATCGCACCAATGACATTCTGATTAGCAATTGTAAGCACGCTGAAAACAAAACCGCCATGAAAGTTTCTAGGTTTTATAACAGCTTCTGCTCAACGTAGACAAAAATTGATTTGCATATTTGTTTCTTCTTCGTTCCTTCAAATCTTTTGTCCGAAAATTAGTTATTGAACAAGTTTCCGATCGAATTTGCAATCACTTTAAAGATTGTAAAATTTAATGAGTATGAGTTATTGTGTTAGGGTGACATATGGATAAAAAGATGGTGAAATCTTATTTAAGGAACCAGTCGTAAATGTGTAATTCATCAAAAAACGCCGTCTGGTGATGAAATTTTGAACTATTTTTTTATTATTATTCGCTCAAACAAATTCCCATCCCTTCAACATGTCCTACACAAAATTTCATAACTTTCTGAACAATAGTTTCGACTGTAGACAACTTTAAAATAGGGAAATTTAATTATGGACACCCTGTATATACATAATTCAACACACTCTACTAATTCAACATAAATAACCTTTTAATATTTAATTGAAATGAAAATAAATTTTTCTCTATATAATAATATATATTCCTGCCTATCATTTACACAATTTCAGAAAATGACACCCTTTATAAAAAGACCTGACTTTGTCTTAAAATTTGAGTACACACAGAACTGTCGAGTTTCCAGAGCTTGCATTAAAATAATGTATAACGCTGTTAGCAACCTTAGACATTTAGAGTTGCATAAATCAATACAATAAAGCAAGTAGAGATAAAGTAACTGATTAATCTCAAGAAATATTTTAATGTGAAATTACCCGTGCAATTTCTATTCTAATTTGCATTCTCTTTGAAGCAAAGGTTGCGGTGAAGACAACGTATACGTTTATCTGAAGTGCCAAGAATTCGGTAAGCTGTTATTTTATGTAATTGCATTATATCGAAACTAATTTAAATGAATATGAATAAAGCTCATTTTACTTGAAAATTATTAATGATGGAAAGAAAGATATCGCCATGGCTCTTAGATGTAATTAATTTACGTGTGTGAAAAGAGACTGTTATAGACTTAGTTGCATGTATCTAAAATACTGTAACATTAATATAGTATGGCTAAGACCCAATAATTTCAAGATAAAAAGAACTTTTTATATACCATGTTTTTAAATTTTCTGTTGAATCATGTAAACTTGACAATTCTATGTATTAATAAATACTTTTTAAAAAAATTTTTGATGAATTATCCCATCAGCTTGAAAGAAAATGAAGTTAATTGGAAGTTAACTTGCATTTAACTTTTCGTTCCCGTCCCGGTCGATAGATGGCTGCACCAGTCTACAAAGCAAAATTAACTGAAAATGAATTCAATGCTGCTTAAAGATGGCTAAAAGTATTAAAATAATGCCTTATCGTCGTGTTCTGATCTATTCTAAAAGTTTCAAATGCCTAGCTAGTCGGGAAGTTAGTTAAAAATCGATTGCAAGATTTGGACTGGACAAACAAACACACAAGCAAGAAAGCGAGTTAATAAAAACATGGTAATAAATTAAGCTTAAATATGGAATTTCTCCAAATCTGCGATGCAGACTTTTTTGTGCTGCTTTTCGCATAATCTGTAATTTTGACCACCGATTGGAGAGCACATTCAGCTTTAGACTTCAATGGAAGATTGCAGTACAAAATAGAAAAAAAAATTTCAAGACAGTGTCAGTGACAATTAGCGCACGTACCTCAGTAATATTAATCACAAAATTTTTGGCTTCCCTTCTCTCACTTTACAGGACCTTATAAGAGTCACCAGTTTGTGGTCGTGAATTCAAGGAGAATTTTTATATACCACAAAACAAAGCACATTATCACAATTTAAATATGAAAAACAAAATATTTATTAGATAAATTTAACACTGAAAATACGACTAGTGGGAATTAAAGAATAACATGGATACTAAAAATTACGAAGCAAAAAACATAACAACGAACACAGAAGAATTCATTTTTCTTTTACTCTCATACCGGGTCATTGTAGTTGCCAGGCAAATTCTTCAAAATGGGAAATGCAAAAGTTTTTAAATGTCGCTTGCAGCGGGATTCGGCTGCAGACTTGCGATCGCTACAACCTTGTAGGTGAAACGCCTAACCTTGCTATTTTTCGGTTTTGAAAAATACGTAGGCTTTTTTAACTCTTTGGTTTAATATCTTTTTTACTGTCGTTTTTATCGTTATCTAGTACCTGACAGCTATCAGAGATATTATTTTTTACCATCGCCGCTTTTATCAACTTCGCACACGAGCTTTTATCTTTTTTTCTATATCGTTGTTTTTATCACATTTATATTTTAGTGCTTTTTATCAATTATGTTTACCACTGTTCTTTTATCGTTATACTTAACTGTTTTAACGTAGGATTACGTTCCTCCATAACGGTCCTCCAGCAAGCAAAATTTCAGATGTTCTGCGTTCGAATTATAATTTTGGCAGCGCGCCAAACCTAGTCTCTATCGCTTGGGAAGCAGTAAACAGTTAAACAGAAGAGTACCAAAATGCGTCAAAATTTTGACATACACACACACACACAGACACACATACACACACACACACACACATATATATATATATATATATCATTGGAGGCTCCAGGGGGGGGGGTCAATAAGTGCAATTGCCCCTGCCACAAAAGCCCGGAGTGTTTTGTTTTTTTCATAGCCTAAAATTATATAATCGTAGACCTAATACAAAATGAGTTTCAATTTTAAATGAGACGTTGCTTATATATACAGTGGAATTTCGATCTATCGTTTTTCAAGGAACCGACTGAAATGAACGATAAATGCGGGAAATCGATAGATGCGGGAACATAAAGCAATATGATCATTGGGACTGGATAAAATGAACGACACATGCGGGAAAACGATGATTCGGGAAATGATCGATGGAGATTCCACTGTATATATATATATATATATATAAACCTAAGACCTGACATTGCCCCCCTCCCCGAAAACTATGGACTGGAGCCGCCCCTAATATATATATATATATATATATATATATATATATATATATATATATATATATATATATATATATATATATATATATATATATATATATATATATATATATATATATATATATATATATATATATATATATATATATATATATAGATATATATATATATATATTCTATATATATATACATATATTCATACCTTCATTGTTTTTATCACCTCTTATAGTACTGTTTTACTTTTACTTTCACTTTAATTTCCTCTGTATTATTTCTGTTCTCGTCGTGCATTTGGCGTAGCTTGTACTATCTGGACCTTGCGCCGCCAAGGAAAAGCTGTAAGCAAAACACCCCATTAAACAATTATCTTACTGCTCCAGAAATTTACTCTATTTATAAATCATATAACCATCAAAATTGGATTGTCCCTCGATTACATGTTTGGTAACCTGCAAAACACCTCGGTCTGTCTTTGTTGTACGAAAGGGCTAAGACGATTCCAAACTGAGCTGGTATGACTCAGAAGTAGACATGCAAATCTCCGGTATCTAAGTAGCTTCTGAACTACCTGGCCTTTAATTTTAACAAATTGTGATCATAATTCTTCTAATTATTATTATGATTAAAGAAATAGTCTTTTTGCCTTTTTAATCATAACTATAAAACTGCTGGAGACTTTGTCGAACGTATTTTCCGTTTAAAGAGGACTTTAATTTTTGTATGCATGTACTATGTGCTTCGCCACACGGTTTGCATAATTTCAATAAATTTCCGCATAACTACCGAATGATTTTGAAAGTATTTCAGCATAAATAACAGGCCCTTACCGATAACTTAATTCATAAAATAATTACAAGATAAAAAGAACTTTTTATATACCATGTTTTTAAATTTTCTGTTGAATCATATAAACTTGGCAATTTTATGTATTAATAAATACTTTTTTAAAAATTTTTGATGAATTATCCCATCAATTTGAAATAAAATGATGAAATGCGTAAGAAAGAGGTATCAAATGCGTAATCAATACTTTAGTTCGAGAATTGGAAGTTAACTTGCGTTTAACTTTTCATTCCCGTCCCGGCCGATAGATGGCTGCACCGTTCTACAAAACAAAATTAACTGAAAATGAATTCAAATCTGCTTAAAGATGGCTAAAAGTATTAAAATACTACATTGTCATCGTGTTCTGAGCTATTCTGAAAGTTTCGATTGCAAAAATCGATTGCAAGATTTGTACCGGACAAACACACAAACACACAAACAAGAAAGCGAGTTAATAAAAACATGGTAATAATAATAATAATAATGAATAGCTTACAATTATTTCTTATAGCAAATGCGAATGTTACATTACGCTTGATAAAAATTGCGAAATATTTGTCTCTTGTTTTTCTATGATAAGATATAACATGCATCAAACTATTTTTTTTATACTTGTCATTTTGATGCAACTTTATAGCAGAAGAAATTTGATCAAAGTATTTTCTTAGGTACTTTCCCGTTATTCAAACCTGTCGCCAATTCTTATGTCGCCAACTGTTCGCTTACCTCTTGGCGAGGAAAAAACCGTTCTCAAATGCTTGCAGAGACTGGAACAACCACTTACAAATCACAGACGCAATCACCGCACTACTGCGAAACCAACAAAATAACTATATTTAAGTGTATGTAACGAGTAAACAGAAATGTACATTAAAATGAAATTTAAATATTAATTCGCTAATGTAGCTCTGCCCTTCTCTTACATACGCTTAAAAGTTGCTTTGTCCACTTCTTGTAAACGAAATTCCCGTATGAAAGGAATAACGATATACTCGTACACATTCCACCAACAATAGAAATGGAGTTTTCAAAAATAATATAAGTTGTTAATAGCCAACATCATCTTTTTTTCTATTCCTTTGAAGTTTTTTTTTTCTCATTAACTTTAAAATGTAGTTCGCTAGAGAAGAAATATGAGAATTTTCTTGTAGTCACTTTTTTTTAATCGGCGACTTTCAGTGTAACGTTGGGTTGGTATGATGGGAAAGTACCTTTCCTTAATTTCTTCACACATTCAAAGAAGCATATCCTTTTTTCCCTTTCAGAGTGCGGAAAATCTGAGAATCCAGTGAGCAGCGGAGCCGGAAAGGCGACATGGCGTATCGTCGGGGGCAAAGAGTCTGAACCCGGGGCTTGGCCTTGGCTGGTAGCTCTCCATGGTGGCCCAGATGAGGTCTTCTTCTGCGGAGGTGTACTTTTATCTGATTGGTGGGTGCTGTCGGCCGCACACTGCGTGGGAAAGTAAGGAACTGCTTTAGTTGTAAAAAAACATTGGAATGTTGGTTCACTAAGTAAAAAATTGTATGAGACCAACTTTTAATATTTCCTAAACTAGCAGGTGAACAGTAAATACGAGGTTGGACTTCTTTTTACTCTTACTTCACCCCTAGGCTCGCTACGTTCGCTCCTCTGTTATGGATAACAGCGAGATACATAGCTGTGATTTTCGGGCAATGTAACAACTTCCATCCATTTACTGTTGTCACCCTTAATGCGAAGGGCGTTTCATCACTGTTGAATTATCAGCTTTAAAATTCAATTAAAAATCGAAAATTTAAGATATAGATTTGAAATGAGGTTTATATGAATAAGAAAGCTTTCAGCTTCCAGGTGATGTAAATATTTTCTTTGTAAGATAAAAAACTCGAGGAGCATCGATATTACATCCACATAGGAGACGATATTTCTTGAAAAACTGTGTTTCATTTTTTGATGAAAATATTAGTGTTTTGTAAAATATTTTTAAACAAATGAGGTCTAGTTTCACAGAGAAATGTCTGTAGTCTTAGATTGTAAAAATATCAAAATTCTTACGATCAGTTTTTGGCAAGTTATCGAAATCTGAAGAGGAAAAAGTCAATATTTCTTGAAAAACTGTGTTTCATTTTTTGATGAAAATGTTAGTGTGTTGTAAAATATTTTTAAACAAATGGGGTCTAAGAGAAATGTCTGTAGTCTTAGACTGTAAAAAGATCAAAATTCTACGATCATTTTTTGGCGAGTTATCGAAATCTGAAGATGAAAAAGTCAATATTTCTAGAAAAACTGTGTTTCATTTTTTGATGAAAATATTAGTCTGTTTTAAAATATTTTTAAACAAATGAGATCTAGTTTGAAAGAGAAATGTCTGTAGTCTTAGATTGTAAAAAGATCAAAATTTTACGATCTTTTTTTGGCGAGTTATCGTAATCTGAAGATGAAAAGGTCAATATTTTCTCACAAAACATAAAATTAAAAAAAACTTAAATTCCGACGAAGATGAGACATGTCTTACTTTGGTCCCCCCAATTTTCTGCATCCATTGGTATTGCTCTCGACCCCATACCCCCAGCGGTTTCGGAGGAGATAGCGTGACAAGCTTTTGACAGCGGCAGCGGGAGTTACTTTTTTTTAGAATAGAGAGATTACAGTAAAGTTACTGTTATTATCCTTTTAGATAGTCTCTCTACTAGGTGCTTATCTGATGGACTGATTTAGATTCCTCCAGTACCATAGTGAACTTTTGATAACAGTAGGATTATGTATATCTGGAGCAAAACCGATGCTTAGATATGGGATCTGGGCCTTGGATCAACTAACTGAGCCCGAAGCCCAGTTCTTTAGGCGCAACTAGATGACCCTAAAGCTCTTTCACATTCATGTCCTCAAACCATGACGCAAAAGGCCTTTCTTAGTGGAATGGGGTGATTCGGTCTGTTCCAAAGGACGTCGAAAATCGACGCTGGGAAGGAAAGCTTTATTTTGGGATTATCAGATCTTAAACCACATTCCTCCTCAACTAATATGAGATAAAGAATGTAGGCCAACTACTTGGGCTCTACCCGCTTCGTGTCATGAAACCACGATGTAAGGTGCCTTCTTAATAAACAGGTGCATTCTCATGCTGAAAATATTAAGGTCTGTTCCAAGGGACATCAACGGCCTTCACTGGATTAAGGATGTAATTCCCATTATAATTTCATAATAAAGTACTCAGGTCTTTTGAATTAGGACTGTTGGTCGAACTCCTGAGATTTACAAGTCCGAGAGCTTCTCTTCTAACCCGCCTACACTAATTACCTACGGTATTGAAAGAGAAGTATTGCCTAAGATGCCTAAGTAGACACCATCTCTTCATCAAGATGCAGTAGCTAAACCCTAAGTATGGTGTCTAAATCAGAAAAATCAGCTCCAGACTATTTACTCTGCCTCTCCATATTTCACCGACACAAGACTAATGCCTTTGGCTTGCCATACTCCAGTTCCTGAAATCTTATATCCTGACTTATTGCTAGATTATATCCTGAGATATCGGTCCAAAGAGAACTTCCTTCTATTCCCCCACTGTCCATTGAAGACGTTTTAGCCTTAATGCAAAAGACGTCGGCTGCTGGCAGGCGTTATCAACAGCAATGGTGTGTGGATACTTTTACCTGCTTAGCATCTAACTAGGATATCGTTGAAAAAATTATCGAAATTTGTCAAGTATCGAAATTTGTTTGAACCGAAATTTATGCCTATGAAATAAATTACTTTTTTCTCTCTTTTGATAACCTCAAATTTTTGAACAAGAAGCCTCGTTTCTTACCCTACCGAATTACTTAGGTGAAATCAGTATTTTTTTTCTAAACTTTATTAAACGATAATTCTTCATTTCAGCCAAAGCGATCCCACAGGGTGGAGCCTGAAACTCGGCATGACTCGACGCCTCTCCCATCCTTCCTTCGCACAGCGCAGAGGGGTCTCGCAGATCTTCCGCCACTCGGGGTTCAGCTCAGTTAACCTGTACAGCAACGATATAGTCTTGATTCGACTCGACGAGCGCGTCACGTTCGACTTCTACCTTAGACCCATCTGCCTGCCTCCCTATAATATATCAGTGGCAGAACTTCAGTCGTGCACTGTTATAGGCTGGGGAAAGCAGCAACACGATGATGGTAAGTAATTATAGAGTCAGATTATGACCTTTCTTTTATTTCAATATTTATATCATTTTAGCGAATCAATCCCTCCCATAGAAATCATGTACGAAAAGAAAGGATCATCCATAGTCTAATAGGTCTAGATAACGACAAGTAACTTGTTGAAATCGTGAATTTGACATCTCAGTCAGAGAACAGGTATGTCCAAGGAACACTCTAAGTTAATGGTGCGAAAACTAGTGGGTCAGTGGTGAGAAAACCCAGTGGGTCGCGACCCACTGGGGGGGGGGGGGGGTCGGGAAAAAAATTGAGTGGATCGCGGATAGTTTGAAGTAAATTTCTCATACTGAATCATACAATTTAAAAAAATACTTTTCTATAATTATTAATAATTTTCTGAAACTATTTATTATAATTATCATAGTTTTGATATTTTTATTTATATTTTTATATGATAATAATTACAAGATAAAAAGACATTTTATATACCATGTTTTTAAATTTTCTGTTGAATCATATAAACTTGACAATTCTATGTATTAATAAATACTTTTTTAAATTTTTATGGATGAATTATCCCATCAACTTGAAAGAAAATGAAGTTAATTGGAGGTTAACTTGCATTTGACTTTTCGTTCCCTTTCAGGCCAATAGATGGCTGCACCAGTATACAAAACAAAATTAACTGAAAGTAACTGAAAATTAATTTAATTCTGCTTAAAGATGGCTAAAAGTATTAAAAAAGTTCATTGTCATCGTGTTCTGAGCTTTTCTACAAGTTTCAAATATCTAGCTAGTCGGGAAGTTAGTTAAAAATCGATTGCAAGATTTGTAAGGGACAAACACGCACACAAACACTCAAGAAAGGAAGTTAATAAAAGCATGGTAAAAAATTTCTATGATATTGCTATATAAGGTGTCAAACAGTTTTACTGAAAATAAGTGCAGATGGTAAGCAAGGCATTTTTTTAGTGTTTTTATGTAAAATAAATCTGTACCTTGGAACAAAAAGGGCCAATGCCCATTTTAATCAAATGTCAGTTCATCAACGCCAGTTTAAGGAATTTTACAAATCTCAGGACATTGCCCTTTTGATTGGCCCTTTGACATTGGCCCTTTGAGAGGACATTGGCCCTTTGACAATTAATGTATATCCTACCCTTATTTCACTCGTGCAGTTCACTCAAATTTCAAAGTTTCGGACATTGGCCCTTTTTGTTCAAAGGTACAGAAATATATCCCCAAAATGTACAGTTTTCTCTATTTTTTCCTATTTTTTATTTTTTCTGTTAACATTTTCCTGATTTTTTTTATAAAATTTTGTGTCTACCAAAATATATTCATTGGAGGTCGAGCCTTTTTTTATTTAAAGTGGGTCACGGTCAAAAAAATGTTTGAGCTCCACTGCTCCAAGTTATGCATTGAAGATCCTGAATCAGGATTCAAGTTTCTTGTGGTAAAAAGACTTGTGACTTGTCACTGTGTTTAAGTCTTCTAGCTACAACGCCTTCTCTAACTTTGAAGTGAACTGACATAACATACGGCTGGCATGCATACAGAATCAAAAAGTAAGGATTTAAGGCTTCTAGAGTTAACGGTCTTCTACTGAGGAGACTATAGAAGAGGAAAAATTTCAGCTTAAATAAGTTTTGCGGTGGAAGTTTTTAATGATGAAAAATATCTTTCGTGCTGGAGAATATTATTCGGAATTCAATACATAAACAGCAATATGATCCATTTCAGATGAAATGGTTGTTTTCTCGTTAACTTCTGTAGATAGACAAGCGATATAATAAATACCAAGTAGCACAAGAAGTCGCTATGTCGATAACACGCCATTTTGTTGAAAGTCACATCGCTAAATGAAGGAGGAAATTAGACGCAATCAACGTTTGCTGGCCTTTATAGTACGAAAATACGGAAGTAAAAGAACTTATGTACTGAACCACATCGTAAACCTTGATATATTTTACGGCCGTACTGAAAAATAATTCCATGGAAAACCCCATCTTGGACCTCCGCGTCCAAGACAGCTTGCTCGCTCAGTTCCAACCTCTGTTACCCAAGTTTCTTCCTCATTCGGTCTTCCTCATTCGGTCCTCATTCGGTTCCATCTTTGCTTCCTCATTCGGTATGCTCCCATTGCACGGGTAGCTTGATAGCTCATTCCCATTCTGGGTTCGATCCCAGCGTTTGTCATCTTCACTGCTTGCGGACCTATGCGGCTCGTCTATGACTTTTGAAGGTTTAAATTTTAATTTCACTGACTGCGCATTTTTAATTTTAACATTTTCAACTTTATTACTCTTAACTTTGCTGACTAAATAATCTAAAGGTAACTGTTTTTCGAAAGTTCAAGTCTTGCTAATTCAAATTACTATTTCGTTAACTCCAACTTAATCAATTTTAAAGCTTAATCTTCTTTAGCTCTCATAACTTGTTTCATAAATTTGTTAACTTAGCTTTATCTTTTTTCCCCCAACTGAAATCATATCTTCTTGGACCATGCGTGAAAAGTTGCAGTTATTTCCCCTATTCATACAAGGGTAAAGGACCTTTTAGGCCCTATTAGGTACCTCATGAAAATGTACTGTCTATGTCCAAGACAGCTTCCACAGAAACCTAGCGAAATCGAAAATTGTACTAACAAAATGCAAAGTAAACACCCCTCGTGGGAGGAGCCGCAACTGCAAGTGCGTGTATACACAAGACAAGACAGATGGGTAGGCTGGACATGTATATAATTGAGATTGTACTAACTGTAGGCAATTAATAACCTTAAAACAATGGATGCGTGCGTGTGTTGGAGCAAGTAAGGAAGACAGCGCATTGACCTTTGATATACATTTATTTAATCAATCACAAAATTCAATTAAGTTGTAATTGCTACAAGCACAATATTCCCTTTTATATTGGCATTTTACATACGAGAACTCAGAAGCAGAGGCAAACTATATGGTCAAAGTAATGATTTTTAGAGTCTATGGGGAGGCACTTACTACAGCTGAAGTATGCAGCGATGAAAGATGGCATAGACGACAGGGACCCAGAATCATGTCATGTATAGGAACATCTTGGCGGGTTACTGGCAGACTCTCTATCATCTGAGCTCTAAGAAAAAAGTAAGAGATAAATCTGGACCTCCTCTCCTGTTCTTCTCGTACTTGGAGGGGCTGTTGTCCGTTTACAGGGGGCCATTCTGGCCCGCCCCTCTTTTTCATTGGTCAGTAGGCTGTTTATCTCTCAGTAGTTCCTGCCCCAATTGGTTCCTTATTATACTGCCTCTGTCAATAGTCTACGAAATACCTCCCCACCATAATTTTCATTTGCAATACCACTTTGACCCTTATCATCTGAAGGTTTTACTGTGGGCCATAAAATAATGACCATCCATCTTGAAATATTTATAAACTTTAGATCGCTATCAATGACCACACCGACAGCTATTCTTCTATTTCCTCCTGGTTTACAAGCCCCTATTTACCCCTGCCTCTGCAGCCTTTACAATAGATTCGTTCTTGGCCACACACCGTGGGGAATTATACCATTCCGCTTCTACACTAACATTTAGTTACAAAGTGTTATTCTTTATTTTGATTTTCCGCATCAGCAAATTATCAAGCTTACAATCTATGTCTTCGACATCGCATCGCATAGGCGACTTTAAAATGAATCCCTTCATATGTTTTAAGGGTTTCTGTATTATGTTTTACATGATAAATAATCTTATCACGAGTCTACAGGGGTGGCAATTTTTGAATCCTTGGTAATGGCTAGTACTCGTATAAGGCCATGGTGTGCAAATATGCGTTAGGTTTTGTGTTGAAGTCGCTAATGAAATGGTGATTACTAAAATATTGACTCTTATTTTCACTGAGAATTTATCACTGTGGCTTAGTATTGATATCGGATTTCATTCAACATAAAAATAATTTTCAGTTATTTCTTTTATCTACGAAACTTAAAGGTGTCAGAATACATCGTGGTGGCCAAGTATTTGACTAAACCCTAATCGTTTATAAAAATATTTTTTAAAAATTTCAGATGCTACATTTTTAGCGCAGTACAAATAATTAAGGTACTTTATTAGCTAAAATTTAACATATACATTGTCACCAGTTTTAGTTATTCTTACATTATTTATTACTCTTCTAATTTTTTCCCAACATTCTAATGACAGTTATGATCATAAGGAAAGTCTGAGATAAAAGGTATTCATTGACTGATTTAGTTGACACGACAGTTAATAACAGTAAGCATTGAACCACTGTTGTCTCTTATTCTTTTTTTTGTCTCTGCTGTTGTTTTTTGTAAAGTACCTTCGAACATCAAGAAAAAATGCCTCCGATCTTGAAAACCTAAACTGTAATTTACTAATTTTTAGTAATTTACTAGTTGTTTACTGGGCGTTGTCCGGGCTATTCGGGTTTTTTAAACTTCACCCCCACCCTAAGGTGTGCACTAAACTTAGGCTTAAAACCCTTTCACGAGCGGTGGTCCATTTTTGGACCGCCATTTTTTCGCCCTTCTTTCTCTTCATTCAATGCATTCCAGTTAAATAAGTAGAAAAATGGCTAGTGGTGCCATCTGTTATCAGTTTAAAGAAGTAAAACCATTTTACAACCTTTAATTTGAAAATTTTTCAAGATTTTCTAGGTTGAAAAATCGAGAAAAAATGTGCACTGTGGAAACGGTGGAAGTTGTTGCCCCTGAAACGGTTAAATGTCATCGGGACTGTCACCAATCATCTCAGCGGCCCCGAAAACTATGGATTCGACACTGCTCTCTTTCATTTTGGACATTTTATTTTTCCCTCATGCCGATGGGCGCTGAATTTACATTTAATCGGCATCGGGAATGTCACTATTCCTCTCAGCGATCCCGAAAACTATGGATTTGACATTAATATCAGTCATTTTCGACTATTTTTACATGTCAACCCCTTCCCACCCCCACGCCTAAGGGTGCTAGACGTGTCTTACCGCCACAGTATTTTTTTCTAGATTGTAAGTCATATGTGTAACAAGTTTGGTTGAAATTGCTCCAGGTGTTCCAGAGTTATGCTGGAACACACATATGTACATACATTATATTTATATATACAAGGTGCGCCCATAAAGTAACCGGACAATTTTTTAATAAATAAGAAAAATATTACTCACCTTCAAATAAATTTATCTCCTTCAAAATAATCGCCAAAGGAGTCTATAAAATTTTTCTACCGTTTCATCAAGTCATAGTCATCGAAATACTGTTTATAGGCGTTGGAACTAACCGTTCGCAAAATGCGCGTAACATTTGATTTAATATCCAAGATGTTTTCAAACCTCTGTCAATTGATGGTCATCTTAAACTTCTGAAAACGGAAAAAATCAGCTGACGATATGTCGGTAGAATATGGTGGGTGATTTCTCACTGTAAGTGAATGCTTAGCAATATATATTTGTACAGAAATTGCTGTATGGAACCTAGCATTATCGTGTGAAAGAAACCATTACCCAGGATCAAACAGTTCCTTCCTAACTCGTATTATCCCGTTTCTTAATCGAAAAAGCACCTCCTTGTAAAAATACTGATTAATTATTTGATTTTCAGGAACAAATTTGTGGTGAATAAGTCCTTTGTAATCAAAAAATGCAATCAGCATCACCTTAGTCTTTGATTTTTACGTCCGTCCTTTTTGTTTGTATGCGAGAAGACGGTCCTTTCCACTGTGCACTTTGTCTTTTTGTTTCTGGGTCGTATTGTAGACACCAGATCTCATCTCCTGCTATAATACATTTTAAGAAATTGTTGTCCTGTTGCACAGTAGTCAGTAAATCTTCACAACAAGCTTTTATGTCTTCTTTTTGCTGTTCTGTCAAAATCCGAGGTACAAATCGACCACAAACTTTTTTCATTTTCAGATTTTCAATTAAAATTAATCTACAGCTTTATTTGCTTACCCCAAGCATGTCTGAAAGTTGCTGAGTTGTTACACGTCTATCAGCTTTTACCAAAGAACGAATTTTCTCCACATCCTGTCTTTAATTCATCTTCAATGCTTTTTCGTCCACATTTAAAGTGGTTGTACCACTCATACACTTGTGTTCTTGGTAACGATGCATCACAATATACTGTTCGAATCATCTCTAAAGTTTCGGTAGCAGATTTACCTAATTTGTAACAAAATTTAATGTTACAACGTTGTTCCATTCCGAAGCAAATTTTTTTGTACAATGCCTTCTCAGTAAATGAAAATTACTACGGCGGTTTGATATGCAAACGACTAAATAACCAGTTTAAACTGGCTTTAACAAGAGTTGAGATGTCACTCTTTTTAGCCAGGCGATTATTCTTTCACTTTTTTATTTTATCGTTTGATCTTTTAATTTGTCTGGTTACTTTATGGGCGCACCTTGTATATAAATAGATTTATATGTAAAACGATTAAAAAGGTCTCATGGAATCATCTAGCTTTACTGTGATTAGCTAGCAGAGTTGTTTTAAAGCAGTTTTGTTTTAAACAGACTATCTATGAAAAAGGGGTTCTTTAAACCTTTTCATATGGGATCTTAATTAAGAATTTTACTAGGGGGCACGTGCGACCCTTTCGCATGCGATTAAAATACGATAAATTATAAAGCGAGGTTGGTGGTTTGTAGTAGGAAGAATAAGAACCGGTTCATTTGTAGCAATTGTTTATTTGTCAAATAACAATGGTGCGTAAGGATAATACAAAATCAATTACAAAACGCCTTTGGCCACTATAATGGATATGAAGCATAGGACAAAACAGGGAAACGAGATATGTACACGTCAAAACACCTTTGTAGACAATATAAAAAGTGAAATATAACACAACCTCGTGGAAAATGTGACATTTACATTACAAAACCTCAACGTGAACACTATTTGACCGTGCCGTTTCGACGCACCCAGGGAAAGAACTTTAGATCCAAAAGTCAATTTTTCACTTCGATTTTTAAACAAACAATCCAATGCGTCATTCTGAATTAACAATGCGTCAGAAGCGGAACTTAATCTTTAAAATGGTACCTCATTTATCTATTTTGGTTAAGTATGAAGGGAAAGAAAGGGCACGTCACAAAAATTCCCCTTCTAGAAAAAATATATATGGTTTTTCCATGCAAAAAGAATAATGTACACCTACACGGATGTTGCCAATAAAGAAACTCATTAATGAAATCACAGAATGATAATAAAATCAAACGATTTTCAAATTTAAAAGTTCAGTGCGATTTATAATGGTAAAATAAAAAAAAAGCTAGCGCACGCGCCATCTAGGGGAAGAAAAATTGTTTGTAATGTTTATACTTCGATTCTTAAACAAACAATAAGATGTTTAATTCTAAATTTACAATTCGCACAAAGCGGTGATCTTAATCTTTAAAATGGTACCTCGTTTATCGATTTTGGCTAAGTATGAAGGGAGAAAAAGAGATAAAACAAAAAAATAACACTTTTTAGGAATATTATATATATATAGATGGTTTTTCCATGCAAAAGAATAATGTACACCTACACGGATGTTACCAATAAAGAAACATTAATAAAATCACAGAATGATAATAAAAGCAAACGATTTTTAAATTTAAAAGTTCAGTGCGATTGATAATGGTAAATTTTTTTTTAAAAAAAAAGCTAGCGCGCGCCATCCAGGGGAAGAAAAATTGTTTATAATGTTTATATTTCTATTTTTAAACAAACAATAAAATGTATAATTCTAAATTAACAATTCTCACGAAGCGGAGATTTTAATCTTTAAAATGGTACCTCATTTACCGATTTTGGTTAAGTATGAAGGGAGAAAAAGGGATAAAACAAAAAAACACCTTTTAGAAATAATATATATAGATACCTCTTTAACTAAATACTCTAACGTCATCAAAACTTCACAAAACTTTTGCCATTTCTTTGGGTAGAAATCAATCGTAATAAATCTCAGCAGTTTCATTGTTCGGTATTTCAAATAAATTATCACCAGAAAAGTTTGATGACAGTTGATAACTGAAACAGACACTTTTCAACCTTTTTTGAGCAATTTTCACTATTTTCTGACGTCACTTTCTATTTTTTTATTTTTTTCAGAGGCTGATTATCAAATAGTGACTCATCAAGTAGAGGTACCTATCGTTGATTTCAACACATGCCAGGAATGGTATTCCGCGCAAGAAGTGATCATTTCAGACACGATGCTATGTGCAGGCTTTGCAGAAGGACAAAAAGACGCTTGCCAGGTATATATATTTTTTCATAATGTGTTAGCTGATCTGATGCGATTTTGTTTCATTTCATCATTCTATGGTTTACAACTGGGACTTAGGAATGCGTTAAGAAATAGAATAACTAAACAACCTGTTGGACTATGGAAGTCAAAACATATGACTCGTTTATGCTGGTAAGGTTATAATAGATAGGTATTCATAATGAGTTCGGTTATGAAGCATTAAGGCTGCTGTGTACTAACCCTATTGGATTCACTCGCCTCAATGTTAACCTATGGAGAAAAATGTGTCCAAGGATTGCCGACTTGGATTGAAAGATTCTTTTTTAAATTGTACTTCGTAATAGAAATATAAATTTTACACCTTGATGCATTTTTCGTTTTTTTAATGCAAATAATATTTTTTAATTTAAATTATTCGGGGAGAAAATCTGGTACAGTGTGTTTTAAACGCTCCTAAATTCCTTTGATGGATGAAATTTATAAAATGAATCCTGTTGCAACGAAAAAGTTCAAGCTATCTGAAAGTACCATTTCTATTGTATCATCGGCATTTATGTAGCTGTCAATAGTAGAACATTTTCTCCATAGGTTAACATTGAGGCGAGCGAATCCAATAGGGTTAGTGCAAAGCAGCCTTAAGGATCAGTATGGCTGAAGGTATTGACTGCTGGACTACTGGAAAAAAAAATAAAATAAAATAAAATAAAAAAAATAAAATATATATATATATATATATATATATATATATATATATATATATATATATATATATACTGATACTGTATATACAAGTGGTTATGAAAATAATAATTTGGTATTGACCAATATTATATTACATTTAAATCTTTAATTAAAGAGGGAACAATACTGACATTTTTATTAAAACGACGGTTTGTCCAAAAATAGGAAAAAAAGTGTATTGTCCCGTTCAAAACGACAGGTATGGTCAGCTTTAATAGAGACCATCCTGAAATATTTTGAGGGGATCTAAAACACAAAATTCACAAAGAACCCACTTTTTTGTTTTAAACATGCTATAGAGCTTTAGACTAAAATATCAGAAACCACGTGCTTCTAGGATGATTGAATTGTCATATTGCAGCAATTTTATTCTGCACTGCTTACTGGCCCTGTGATTTAAGCCTATTTTTCTTAGAATTATATATTACTTAAACCGTTTAATTAATAATTGCATTATTTGTGACCTTCGAAAAGAGGCATCTGAAATTCCTTGCGGGGTATCTATGAAATTTTTTAACTGTATTCTTTAGTTCTTCTTTTTCTTTAATTCTGTTTTGATTAAAATGACTTTAAAATTTTTCATACTGGGTAAAAATTCAGAAGATATTTTCGATTTAGCCCAAGCTACCCTGAAATTAAAGAATTTTTGTTCCTGTTTGATTTGATTTTAAATGATATAAATAAAACTTTTGCTAATCCGGAAAAATTTTTATTTACATAGCTTTTCTAGGCACAAATGTAAAAAAAATTATACAAGCAGAGCTATTGGTTCAGAAGAAACATTCAAAGTCCGAAGAGGCTTTCGATTTTGAATTTAAAATTTTTCTTTTACAAATTCCCAAAATTTAAAGTATTTTATGAATGTAATGATTTTTAGAAAAAGATCCATTTTATTTTTTTTAAAAAGTCATTACAAAATGGGCGTAAATTTCAAAAATAAAATTTTCTCTCAACTCTCCACACCAACTTAAAATTTCGCAAGTTGATATCCAGGTTTTTCTTATGTCCATTTCTTAACTTCCTAGATTACGTGTGGAAAAATTCATGATAATCTTTCACTGTAAAACTGTCATTACATTCCCAAAAACTTTCTATTATTTTAAATAAAAAAAATTATATTCCCTGTAGGGTAACTAGTAACTTCCTAGATTACGAACGTAAAAATTCTTAAGACTCTTTCATTGGGAAACCGTCTTGATCATTCAAAAATATTCTGTTATATTAAATATATATTATCTATCACCTTTAGTATAACTAGCATCTTCCTAGATTACTTTTGGAAAAAGTCTTAAGAGTCTTTCCTTGTGAATACCATCTTGACCATTTAAAAACTTTCTTTTAAATTACATTCATATTTTCTATCCCCTGTAGTGTAACTAGTAACTTCCTAGATTACATGTGGAAAAATTCTTGAGTCTTTCATTGTGAATACCATCTTGACCATTCAAAAACTTTCTTTTAAATTACATTCATATTATCTATCCCCTGTAGTGTAACTAGTAACTTCCTAGATTACATGTGGAAAAATTCTTGAGTCTTTCATTGTGAATACCATCTTGACCATTCAAAAACTTTCCTTTAAATTACATACATATTATCTATCCCTGTAGTGTAACTAGTAACTTCCTAGATTACATGTGGAAAAATTCTTGAGTCTTTCATTGTGAATACCATCTTGACCATTCAAAAACTTTCTTTTAAATTACATTCATATTATCTATCCCCTGTAGTGTAACTTGTAACTTCCTAGATTACATGTGGACAAATTCTTGAGTCTTTCATTGTGAATACCATCCTGACCATTCAAAAATTTTCTTTTAAATTACATTCATATTATCTATCCCCTGTAGTGTAACTTGTAATTTCCTAGATTACATGTGGAAAAATTCTTGAGTCTTTCATTGTGAATACCATCCTGACCATTCAAAAACTTTCTTTTAAATTACATTCATATTATCTATCCCCTGTAGTGTAACTTGTAACTTCCTAGATTACATGTGGAAAAATTCTTGAGTCTTTCATTGTGAATACCATCCTGACCATTCAAAAACTTTCTTTTAAATTACATACATATTATCTATCCCCTGTAGTGTAACTAGTAACTTCCTAGATTACATGTGGAAAAATTCTTGAGTCTTTCATTGTGAATACCATCTTGACCATTCAAAAACTTTCTACCATATTAAATATATTTTCTTTCCCCTGTAGGGCGATAGTGGAGGTCCACTTGTATGCAAGACGAATGGTCATTGGTTCGTAGCTGGAGTCGTCAGCTGGGGAATCAAGTGTGCCCAGCCCAACTTGCCAGGCATTTACACCAATGTTCCTCTCTACGTAGATTGGATCAAAAAGACTACAGAAGAGGCTGGATATCCGCTTTACTCTTAAAATCTGCGTTTCTGTGTCCAACCTCCGAAAAGTCAACATTCTTCCAGACAAAATAGAAGCAACACTACAGCTGTAAGAACAAAATACTGCTTAAGACCATACGTAGCTTTGACTTCTTAACAGACAATTAATAAATCTGATCGCTTCAGATGTTATGTGGAGTGCAAGACATATTTTCATTTGAGACATATTCAGTTCACTTACCGTACTGTATTATTCTTATAAATCTAGTTCCGCATTTGATAACCACTCACGGATAAACTTTCAGAGGCATTTGACATTTTTCAGAGGGTAAAAGGAAATTGCAGATTTCATGTGCACAGATTTTTTCCAAGCCTTTTACTCTCACGTATTCCGCAGTGTTGTTACAGTGCGTTTACAAGGACATTTTATAAAAATGCATTTATGTAAGCAGAACTCGCTGAAGATCGACGACGTATTTAGGAGTGACATGACTCTGCGAGTAACATTCTGCTGAAAAGGTGTTCATTGAAAATATCTTACCATCTTACGTGAATAACCTACAAGAAACCCTTCAGACAAGAACAAGAAACCCCGTGCACTTTTCTAGAACTTTGACGAGCGTCAAACCGATTGTCTCCTGGAGCAAACTTCTAAAACATGTCATCATTGATTCTTTATTTTCTGCTGGGAATTCGAGACACGACATTAACACATTTCTCTGGGATTGAAATATTTCATTTGTTTCATCTAATACTTTTCTCGCATATTTTTAGAGCAATGCTGTAAACTGAATGCTTCAGTCACGCTTGACTTATTTCTTTATATTTGCTCGTATAATGAGACTTTTTAGACAGTTAACTTTTATCATAACAGGAGAATATGTTACATTTTACCCCCACAGAACTCACAAGTAATATAATATACTAAGGGCCTGTTCACATAGAATCCGTCAGAGTCAGCGTTAAAGATTCCGTTGGAGGTGATTGGCTAAATGGGTCAATGATTGGTATGTGATTGCTTAACCCCTTTCTTCTCGCTCCCGTCAAAATTACGGGGTGAGGTCTAGCCTTCTATTTCTCGTGCCTGTGATATTTCCGGGCTGGAGTGTTTAAAAGTAACGCACCAAAAAGATTAAAACAATCCATTTCATTTACCCTGAATTTTTCTTATTTCTTATTTTACATACCAGATGGCAGACCCATACTATAATGTATTTCGGGATGGGTTTTTTTTTAATAGATGTGGCAGATCAAGAAATAAATGGAATCCTCCGGAAAAAATGGGCACATTTATTACCATTTTCTTGAAACTTATTGAAAGTTAATGCGATCGTTAAGAGGTTAAAGAGTTTTAAGCTGAGGCTGGCGGATTCTATGGGAACAGGCACTTAGTCTTACCACAGAGGACTTTCGTAATCTCTTTACCCTGATCGAGACGAGCAAACAAGATAAACCCTCTGCATATTTAAATCCACTGAACGCAGGTATGCAAAATATTGGCAAATTGTGTCATTGGTTTTAATCCCTTAAATCTGTAATCTGCAAAGTTGAAGCCAACAGTTAAAAATTACTTTTATTAAAAATATAAAAGTTAATCCTAAAGCAGTTTTTATTGTACCCCCGTATATTTCCACTAGACTGTCTTTCAGTATTAATCTTAACTCTAGTGTATACTAAGTCAAATGACTCAGTACTGTGATCGGTATATCGGTGAACTTGAAGAAAATTTCACGACGCTCTTTTAAGACTTGTCTGTCACTTTTCAGTGCAGTATTATAAAAAAAAGCCCCAATTTCCAAAAAGATTATAAATAATAAGTCATCCATGTTACTATGTTCTTTACATAAGATATACATATTGACCTCACATTTTTTATTGCTACCCACTAAATTTCTGCTAGACATAACTTACAGGAAGTTTCCTGTGAGTTATCTCTAACTGTTAAACTGCTTTTCTTGCTAGACACCACTTTCAGTATTACTCATGGTGGTGGATGGTGGTGGTAATAATTCCTTAACATGGTTAATATCACTGTCAAAGGGTCTGTGATTCATGTATCACTGAACTTCAAGAAAAAATTCATTACTTCATTTCGCATAAGGCACTTTTCAGCGCCTTGCGATAAAAATATCACATTTTTTCCAAAAGGGAGACTAAGAACTAATCTCATATGCTACCGAATTCTGTATTGAAGGTTAACCCTGTGCAGCTTTTATAAACCACAGTAAACTTCTGTCAAATTATCTATCAGTATTAAGTTTGACTCCTTAAAATAGTTAATACCTCTGTCAAAGTGTTAAAATCTTGGTATTCAAAAATCATTGAACGTTGAGGAAAGTCTCAAGAATACCCTTAATTTCATACTGCGTTATCTAGTGCAGTACAAAAATGTCACATTTCCATAAAGATTATAAAGAACAAGCCAAATGGGGCTACCGTGTTCTATATATTTAAGGGACTAAAGGTTAATCCTGTAACAGTTTTTACTGTACTCTTATAAAATTGTTGCTGGGCTCTGATCAGTAGTAATTTTAATTCCATTAAATATATGATGCATTTGTCAAATATTTCAGTCCTGTAGTTAATGCATTTTGAGAAGTTTAAGGAGAAATTCACGATCACCTTTCAAGATTCCCAAGGCACTTTACACAGATGGATGATCAAAATTTCATAGTTCCCCCAAAGAAGGTAATAATGAACTAACATCTGCTGCAGGATTCATTATATAAAGTAATGAAGATTTACTCTTCACGGTTTTTTATTTACCCTCGTAAATTTCCACAAGGCTGTCTGTCAGTATTACATTTCATACTAAGTGAGATTAATACGAAGAACACGATACTGTCATGATACGGTCGCCAAATTCCGGCGATATGACGCCAATGTGGCAATACAAATTTGAGAACCATGTGGTGAAAATTAACCGTGCTCTTTCTAGCAAACCCCGAATCTAAACTCTCAAAGCGCCAAACCTTTGGGAAAAAATTTCTTGGCGGGAAACTGTATCATTTTCTCTTCATATTTACCGTAAATACCCCGTAAAATGGATCAAACCAGTGATTCCTGAAAAAGCGAACTTCAAGAAGAAATTCGCTAATTCTCTTCAAGAGATTCACATGGCACTTTTCCTGTGCTCTACGATAAAACTGCCACATAATCCAAGAAGTTTAATCGCCAAGAACTAGTCAGTCTCTATGTGCCAAACATTTTCCGACTGAATCAAGCATTTTAACGGCTTGCATAAATCTTATCAGTTCCGAGGCAGGCAATTATATGATTTCGGGCTAGTGTCTTTTGTAGTACGTATCCAAAGGGATTGCGGGGTATATTTGACACCAGCGTAACAAACTGTCTGCCTTCTGTTCGGAGAAGCTATCTGTTTGTTAAATGGACTTTCGCTTACGAGCTTAGATAATAAATATGCCAAAAGTCGACGTTCACAGTCATACATCTCCATAAAAGATTTTGCAGAACAAATATTAGACAAACATTACTTGGACCACGAGAGAAGAACTTTTCATAAGTCCATTTTATAACTGCACTCTCAGTATAGATGTTATGTGCTTATCGCAAAATACTCATATTATATAGCTTATCACAAAAGTTTGCGATGAATTTTGTATATATATATATATATATATATATATATAAGTATTCCATGCAAACTTCATTTTTTTAATGTTTTGTTTTTTGTTTGTGTAAGACTGGAAGTCGAAGTTATGAAAATGCGTATACATTTTTTGTGTGCTTTTTATATTTTTTTAATGAATGATGTATGTCACTTTAACTTAACCATTATCTAATGAATTTAAGATTGACACTCAATTTAATTTATATTTTTTTATATAACTGTAACACTTGAAAGCATCAGTTTATAAGTTCGGCTGAGTAGATGATTGGAAGATCCAAATTTTATTTAATATTTTAAAGATGACGGTGTTTGACAGTGCGGGGCACTTATCAATGAAAACATTTCCATATAATCTACGAGAATGGTTTGTTGCTTTCGATGGGGGCACTGTATAAGGTAACCGACACCACCCCCTGGTGCCACCTCAATTTTGACCGAGCACCCCCAGGGGCGACATCTGGGAGTACCTTCTCCCACCCTCACTGACCTCATAGAAGGACTTTTCGGTCTACGGAACTAAAGTTCCTTATATACGGCCCAGACATGGAGGTACTGATTGACGTTCGTCGAGATTGGAACCGAGCACCCCCAGTTCCAAGCCCAATGCGTTATCACTAGGCTACCTCGGGCCTCTAAAGATGAAGGTTAATTCCGATAAAAAGTTCTGATATTTAAAAATAATTCCATGAGTCTGGATAATCTAGAATTAAAAAAACTGTGAAATCAATTTCATTTGACATACAGTGTATCCGAAAAATAATAGTGGGTTTTCAAATGGTTATAGCTTTGGAACAAAGTATTGTAGAGAGATGAAGAATGCGTCAAATTGAAGAGAAAATCTCCAAGTTTCTTACCTGTTCAGCAGACTTCTATACGGGCTCCCTCAGGGCCTGTTCACATAGGAGTCCGTTGCGTTGCGTTAAGGGAAAGATGACGTTAAGACGAAAATAAACCAGTCATAGGCGTTAAAAATTCCATTGCTAATCGTTTGGAGGTTTGTCATTGGTTAAATATATTTCAATACTTTAACGCTACGCAACGGACTCCTATGTGAACAGGTCCTTAGTTGCCCTGCAAACGTCAAGACGATATTCAATCTCTACCCATACACAATAGAGACCATTCGGCGTGATGGAGGAAACAGCTTCAGTGATCCTTTCTTTTAAATGGTCCAGATTTCGAACTTGAATGCAATACACTTGTGTTTTTACACAACCCCAAAAATAGAAATCCATGGGCGTAAGATCTGGAGACCGTGGGGGCCAGGCAATCCACACTTCTCGTCCGACCCATCGATGAGAAAATGTTTCGTTAAGAAATTCCCACACGATTGTGGCAAAATGTGGAGGAGCTTCGTCTAACTGGAAAATGAAATTTTCCGGCTCTAGTCCCGCAGTATGGTGGATTCTACACGTAAGCTATCGCACACATAAGCTTCTCTTTCACTTTACGTATGACTCATGTGTACAACATGATTCGTTGCATGGCTATGACCATTTCAAACCTTACTATTAATTTACGAACACACTGCATTTTTGAAAAAAAGAAAAGAAAACAGTTGATTTAGTAAGTTGACTCGGGATTATCCGTTTCAGTTATGTTTGTTTCACTAAAAACGCTTTTCCGCACACCGCATTTGGTATTTAACTCGAAAGATAAATTAATTTACAGGTTATGAAAAGTAATTGAACAATAAGCAATTTTATTGCTGTTTATTAAAGAAATATGAATAATAATATACCGAAATAAATCAAAATTGACTTTATATAAATAAAAAAGTGTATGTGGTGTAAAAACCAATTCTTCTTACACAATAAAAGACCAGAAAAAAACAAAATAAAATAAAATAAAAGCCAATTCTTCTTGCATATCAGTCCAGAATTTAAGCACATTTTACTCAAGAATTTAAAATATTTAACTCAAAAGATAAATTAATTTAGACGCGAGCAAAAGTGAATGAACATTAAGCAGTTATATTGCTGTTTATCAAAAGTTTATACATAATAATGCACCGAAATAAATCAAAAATGAATGAATGCAAATAATAATTACAAGATAAAAAGAACTTTTTATATACCATGTTTTTAAATTTTCTGTTGAATCATATAAACGTGACAATTCTATGTATTAATAAATACTTTTTTAAAAATTTTTTAAAGAATTCCATCAACTTGAAAGAAAATGAAGTTAATTGGAAGTTAACTTGCGTTTTACTTTTCGTTCCCGTTCCGGCCGATAGATGGCTTCACCAGTCTACAAAACAAAATTAACTGAAAATAACTGAAAGTTAATTCAATTCTGCTTAAAGATGGCTAAAAGTATAAAAAAAAGGCCTTGTCATCGTGTTCTGAGATATTCTAAATGTTTCAAATGTCTAGCTAGTCGGGAAGTTTCAAAGGTATGTTTTTAGTAAGGCAGTTGCATGAAGCATGTCACATCTCGGACAAAAACGAAGAGCAAAATGTTTATCGTTAAATGCATAGATTACTAAAACTCGTAGAGAAACACATACTAAAGTTCCACATGCAAAGCGCATGACAGTAGTTTTCTGCCCTCTGTGTCCTTTGGTGGCGTTTCATGAAACTGGCTGTCCTATAACGCCAAGGCGACAAGGCCTAATTGACAAGAGACAGCTTACGTCCCGGGTTGGCACGGCACAGCCGCAATAGGGATTTTTGTTACAATAAACATCTGCAGTTGCCACTCAGCTTCAACCCAAACAGTGAATTGTTGACAACCGTGACCAAGCCCTATTGTTACATGACTTTTCATGCCCAGGGAAGTCTGTGTTACTGAGACTTCGCGTCTTGTCGAATATCCTCTAAGACGAATTTTAAATATGATTTATAAGTTTCTTTCCGGATCAACTACAATATAGTATTATTGGTGTGAAGTTCTTTTATTTTAAGTTGTTACACTGGAATAATTTATCCCGTATTACATTTATATGTAAATTTCACCTCCGATTTACGTCACATGAATTTTTTGAAATCTTGAACTGGTTAGATAATGGTTCCAATGAATCATTAATGATCACTGCTGTACTTAAATTGTGAAACTTAATATTTTTGTTTGTTTGTATTGTCTCAATGTGGCATTTATGAGAAGGTTTGGAATTCCAGCAAGATGGTTTGTTTTGTGAGTGTGTAAAGGAAGTGTCATACATGAATCAAGCATTTCGTCTTCATTTAATGTTTAGTTCATGTTATTAATGTATATCGCCTTTGTATCGTTTAAAGCCATTGAAAACATTCTGTTCAATTCCTATTTAACAATAAATCATGAACAAAATGTTATGTTGAGTGTGTGTGTGTGTTTTTAAATAAATTTCTCATTTAATAGTACATACAGCTGTGGATCATCGCATAGGCGCAACAAGCACACTCCTACAGGCCTGTTCAGATTGCAGTTCGTTAGCGTAAGCGTAAGAGGGAAAATGGCGCTGAGACGGAAATAAACCAATCATAGGCCTTAACAATTTCGTTGCTAATCGTTTGGAGGTTTGTCATTGGTTAAATACATTTCAATACTTTTACGCATACGAGAGCAGACTGCAATGTGAACAGAGCCTTAGGTCAGTGGCGTAGCGAGAGGGAGGAAATGGGGTCTATCATGCTCCGGGCGCCACTCTCAGAGGGGGCGCCAAATGGTCGTTTTCACAAATTCTATATATAATATTACAGTATGTTTTTCGGGGAGGGGGCGCCAAAAAGGTATCGTGCCCCGGGCGCCAGTTATGCTCGCTACGTCACTGCCTTAGGTCTCCGAAAGATAGCAGCTTTAAAGAGAGAGACATTTTGTGAACTTCAGGAACAGATACCATCTTTATCTAGACAATTTGCCATTCATCAAAACGAGTAGTATAAATTTTTACTACCTAATGAGCAAGGAAATTTTCTTTTTGACCGTGAGAGAACATCTTAAGTAATAAATAATTTTATTAATAATAGTTATAACAACGGGGCCTCAAAACTAGATTGCGCTTTGGGGCCCTCCAAATCTTTCATCCGCCACTCAGAACATCCAATTTAATAATGTTTAAAATAATGCTTTAAAAAAATATAATGCGAAAGCGCAAGGTTTACACTTAACTGAATCGCGGAGTTATCGGTTTGGCGCCAGTCACGTGACCATTTCTGGCTTGGCGGGATGGTTTTGCCCTGATGGCGAAAAATTCTTCTTTGTTAGCCAACTGATGTTCGACGCCAAATGCTTTGTTTTATTTTTAGCTTGTCTATTCTACTTAAACAATAAATTAATCAACTAAATATTTACGCTGCGTGAATAAAGCACAAATGAAGATATTTTGGTAGAAATTGTGTTAAATATGTTATACATTACGTATAAGCACAAGTTTAGATCAGTTTCATTCATTATCACTTCATATTTAGACAAATATATGTAAAATAATTCAACAAGAAATCTTTAACATCTGAAGCTAGTATAATAAATATTGGTAAATTTAAATATTGGTAAATTAAAATTAAATAAAAAATTATTTTAAATATTAGTAAATTAAATTAAATTAATTTAAATATTAGTAAATATTAGTAAATTTAAATATTAGCAAAATTTAAATACAATTCAAATTAAAAGAATATTGAAGCATGGTAAGAATGTAAACATAGATTCGCTTCAGCTTTGTTTATGATTATGTCCGAAACAAAAGTATTGTTATTTACCCCGAAAACTTCTGATGTAAGATCTAAAGGTAATTAATAGTCGCAATATTAGATTAAATTACATTTTATAAGCACAGTACGCTACGTGAGAACATGCGATCATCTAGAATTTTGCTAATTACTTGATGCTTTCACTATTTCAAGAACACACAAAAATAAAATTCGACGGACCACAATTGTCTCTTCTGGGTTATTTTTAAATTTATTTTAAAAGACGACATACATACTATGTACGATATACAAGACAGCTGAACAGTAATGAGTTGTAGTAATTGTGGGTGTCGAGATAAATATTAATTACCCACTTCTGGTTGTGACAGTTACCTTTACACCGTCTAGTAGTCAATTGAGGTTAAGAGCTGTCAGCTCGGGTATTGCGCATGCGTGAACATTTTGTCTGTCTTCAGTGGCTCCCATGCGACAACATCATTATTTAAAACAATAACAACGAAAAAAAGACTAAAAAAGAAATGGCTTCAAGTTTCTCTTCAATAACTTGACATTAATTTAATACATCGACCCAAAAAAAATCCAGTATGTTTTAAACCATTTTTAACTCTCAAAGAGGTAAAAAACACTTAAAAATTTCAAGACCGTAAATACATAAATCATAATGTTATATCAAACGGAACAAAGCTTCTAAAATGCTCAAACATGTGTTCTGATTAAAGACTTGTTCGTCTACTAGAAGTATATCAAGTGAGATTATTTCGATAAATGTGTTGTCTTTTGACATCACAGATCAAAAAGTTATCTTTCAGCTATGTGATTAATCTTTCATTCTGAGATTAATAGTATATATCACGTCATTCTGAGTGATACATCGAAGAGTTTTAATGGTGTTGTTTAATCAATGAGTCATTCCAAGGTTACATTGATCGGAATATTTCCTTCGATTTGTCCGCAATAGTCCCCTTATGTGCCTGATACTCACAAATAAAGTGAAATGGTTTCAAGGAATGTAATACCATTTTAGGGATAGATCGTAAAACTGTAGTGATGTTGTTTAAACAATGAGTCATTCCGGATTTAGATTGATCGAAATATTTCTTGCAATTAGTTCACATTAGTCCCTTTATCCGTCTGCTAATAACAAATCACGTGAAATGGTTTCAGCAAATGTAATGTAATTTCATGGATACATCTAAAATCTCGGGTGTTCTAAAATCTCTCTGGTGTTGTTTAAACAATGAGTCATTCCGGGTTTACACTGAATTTTTCTCTCAATTAGTCCGTAATAGTTCCCTAATGTACCTTTTACCGACAAATCGAGTGAAATGGTTTCAATCAATGTAATATTATTTTAGGGATAGATCTAAAAACTGAATTTGTGATGTTTAAAGAATGAATTATTCCGGGTTTACTCTGATAGAAATATTTCTCCCAATTAGTCCGTAATAGTTCCCTTATGAGCCCGTTATTAACATATCGAGTAAAAGTATTTCAATTAATGTAATGTCATTTCAGGGATAGACCTTAAAACAGTAGTGTAATTGTTTGAGCAATGACACTTTTCGAGGTTACTCTGATCGAAATATTTCTCTCAATTAGTCCATGATAGTCCTTTGATGTATCTGTTACTAACAAATCGAGTGAAATGGTTTTTTATTAATTTAGTATCACACTTTAGATAGATCGGAAAAATTATATAGCTGTTGTTTAAGCAATGAGTTGTTCCGAGTCAGTTTTGAAATAGTACAAATGTTCGTTTGTGTGCCGCCATTTCTAATGATAGATGAAATATTATAACTAAACTTACATAAACGGAGTCATTCGGGCATCACATCAGCTGCAAAATTTTCACTCCACAAGTTTGTAACACACACTAACAATCCGAGACAAAGGCTTTGTTCACATTGCTTCCGAAGCGTAGTGTTCCACCGTTGGCGCCAAAATTGTTGACATGAAATGTGATTGGCTTGACGTATCTTGAGGTCATTACGTTGAGCTCTGTGATTGGTTAAAATTCTTATCGCTGACTCATCAGAAATAATGTGAACAAGACCTTAGAATATGGAAAACTAAAGCATATTACAAAAACAATGATATTCGTGACGTAACTCCGAGCTCAGAACAAAGTTCAACAGATTTTCAGTAAAACGTGTAAGGTTCGTGCAGTATAATTCTCGTAGGTTCCGATCCCAGAGCCCTAGAATTTGCATGATGACGCTATTGATCTTCAAAAACTGTCTTTTCAACGTTTAATGGCAAATCAGATGTGTACGTTGTGTGCGCCATTTACATACGGTCATCATACCTATCTCTTTCTAGAACCTTATATTATCAATTGGTGGCTTTAAAAGGATCCGGACCACAAAAATTCTGAAAAAAAATTTAATTCAATCTTCCGTTTCTGTTTAAAACATAAAATCTTTAGAGTAAATTACCATATTTTTCGGATCATAAGACGTACCAGACGATAAGACGCACCTGAAATTTATGGAAGGATTTTTAGAAAAGACTATTTTAAATTTTTTTAGGTATATAAAGTTAGTCTCAATTTTTACCTAATAAAGATATATATATACAGGGTGTCCATAATTTAACTTCCCTACTTTAAAGTTGTCTACAGTCGAAACTATTGTTCAGAAAGTTATGAAATTTTGTGTAGGACATATTGAAGGGATGGGAATATGTTTGAGCGAATAAAAAAAGTTCAAAATTTCACCACCAGAGGGAGTTTTTGATGAATTACACATTTAGCCAACATTTACTATAGTTAAAAAAATTTGTTACAACAAGACATGTTCAACATGACGGGCTTCATTTTCAGCTACCATGTGAAATCGTATTATAGCATGTTCTACAAGTGACCACAGTGTGTCCGGGGAAATGCTGAAAACATGTCGTGAAATACTGTCTTTCAGATCAGGTATACTTCTTGGTTTATCAAGACTGACTAGATGTTTCACATGCCCCCAAAGCCAAAAGCCGCGTGGGTTGAGGTCTGGAGAGCTCGATCTGGTAATCCTAACGATGACATTCTGATTAGCAATAGCAAGCACGCTGAAAACAAAATCTCCATGAAAGTTTCTAGGTTTTATAACAGCTTCTGCTCTACGTCGACAAAAATTAATTTACATATTTGTTTCTTCTTCGTTCCTTCAAATCCTTTCTCCGAAAATTAGTTATAGATCAAGTTTCCGATCGACTTTGCAATCACTTTAAAGATTGTAAAATTTAATGAGTTATTGTGTTAGGGTGACCAATGGATAAAAAGATGGTGAAATCTTAAGTAAAGAACCAATCGTAAATGTGTAATTCATCAAAAAAGCCCTCTGGTGGTGAAATTTTGAACTAAATTTTTATTCGCTCAAACAAATTCTCATCCCTTTAATATATCCCACACAAAATTTCATAACTTTCTGAACAATAGTTTCGACTGTAGACAACTTTAAAGTAGGGAAGTTTAATTATAGACACCCTGTATGTATATATATATATATATATATATATATATATATATACCCAACAAACACAGGACTGACGGCAGCTTTACGGGCCAGTGCTGGAGGTGCCGTTAGAGCGACAAGTACGGGATAATTTTTCCGGCCCACTGGAGGATTGTTTACGAAACTCCGAAGGGGAAATGTTTTGCGTTTCCCCGTCCGAACGCGTGAGTGGGCCTGTGGCGGGTTTTCAGAATCGTGGCGACATCGATAAAACTTCATCGCACCGGAATCGGTCGTTCGATTCGTAACCATAAGTAACAGAAATCTGGGTCAGAATTATGGATTTGAAAGGGAAGGCGAAGATTAAATTAAAGAGACTTTTAATAAAAATTTATTTCATTTTTGTGAAAATTCTTTTACACGGAAAATTCACATAATTTTCCTTGTATTTAAAGATTGTATTATGTCAGAAGTATACGGCTTACATAATATAATCTTTCGGTTATATTATCTATATATATAAAGGCAGAAGTCCTGACTTATTCACGTATCAACGCCCAGCAAAAACTATTGGAGATACAGATATCAAATTTTCGGAGATTATTACTTTTGTGCTGAAGGCGTCATTTAAGAAGCGATTTTTCAAAATTCGGCCCCCAAGGGGAGGGAGGGGGGCAAAACGTGTTTTTAACATATTCCTTCATATCTCATAGAAGAAAATTGATATCCATAAGATTCTTGC
Source organism: Dolomedes plantarius (assembly GCA_907164885.2). Taxonomy (NCBI): domain Eukaryota; kingdom Metazoa; phylum Arthropoda; class Arachnida; order Araneae; family Dolomedidae; genus Dolomedes; species Dolomedes plantarius. The sequence continues at coordinate 50,296,274 of OU015490.1, forward strand.
TTTAAAATGTAAGGAACATGAATACCTAAACATTATTTTCAGGATATTTTAAAATTCGGCCCCCAAGGGGGGGGAGGGGGGCTAAACGTGTTTTTGCGTGTTTTATCACATATTCCTTCATATCTCTTAGAGGGAAATAGATAGCCCTAAGATTCTTGCTTTAAAATGTAAGGAACTTGATTACCTAAAATCGATTTCAGGATTTTCAAAATTCGGCCCCAAGGGGGGGGGGGGAGGGGCTAAACTTTTTTTTCACATATACCTTCATATCTCAAAGTAGGAAACGTATATCCATAAGATTCTTGCTTTAAAATAAAAGGAAGACGAATACATGCAGAACGACAGCATTGGGGGAGGGGGGGGATTATAATATGGTGATGGGTTGCTGAGAAGTGGGGAGAGGTATCGATTGGCATAAAATTACAAGTGTACATAATATACAAGTAAGCCTTATTAAGGGTACACCCGTGCAACGCCATTATAAAGCTAGTGTCATATATGCGCTGATATATATCATGTTAGATTATATTATGTCAGAAATATAGAAGGTCGTTCACATTTTATGGAATCGATATCGTAATTTATTTTCGTCATCCTTAGGGAAACGGCATCCAAGAATACTGAACGGATTTTGGAAAACGGTTGAAGAGGAATGGGTAAAATTGACATGACAGTACTAAGAAAAAGTTTACTTTCGTGGAAAATTCGAGCTAGAGTCTATTGTCAAGAACCATGGCTATCAGATAGAAGCAAATCGCAGCGAAAAAATAAGAATTTATACTTAAAACTTATCTATTAAAATCGTTTTCACAAAGTGCGAACGACTTTCTGTATAGGGCTGCATTTATTACCTGAATATTTGAGCTCAACTTATTTTCTGATTTAAGATATGTATGTTTGTATTCCATATTATCTTAGAAATTGATGTTTGAGGGAATTTATGAAACGTGTATCCTTCTGATTTCCAATTCTTTAAGCTTCAAGACATAAGACTTCCTATTACAAACGAGCACACAATGCTTTTCAAACAGGGGAACGCAGTGGTATTATTACACAAGTATGTGCGTTTGTGTATGTTGTTGTTGTTGTTTGTATATGTGTGTGTGGGGGGGGGGTCTGCGTTCCAAGCTCCGGTGAAGCTGAAAAAAACACAAAATTCCCTTGTACATTTTTCATCAACTCCTATAGAAATGAAATAAACATCCACTTACAAATGAATAATTTTTTCGCCTCTGTTTATGCACAAGAGAGGAAAAAATAGTACCTGCCTAAATTTGATTTTCATTTTGATTAAGACGGAATTTTCAGTAGACTCTCTTGGATGCCAAAGCGGGTATCTATCGGGGCTTCATTTCAAATCCTGGTTCTCTTCGATTTACCTGGCAACCCTGCCCGAAGATGGTTATCGCCAAGATAAATTTCGTTAGGCGCTTCATTTCCTTTTTCGGTAGACCACTGGGTTACACTTATTTGGACTACAGTTATTTTTCGGTGATGGTGTTGATAATTATTTCATGATCTAAGTATTTCGTGGCGCTGGACATTTTTTTACTTAAACATGACCATTTTCGTTTATTTTCAGCGCTTTTTTTTTTGGGGGGGGGGGGGGGTAAGAGTACTGATTTTGCAATGAATAACACTACCGTTTTTATTTATTAGAAGATAGATATATCCATAGCATAAAGTAAAATTCTTCGAGTGACAGTTCTCTTTTAAAAGAAATTGAGTCCCAATGCATTTTAATATATGCATAATAATGCATAGTTACTGTGGTTCCTATGTACTTATAGCTATTCGTAAACATACTACCAAATGGTCATCTGTTAAACGGGAGCGATGTTTTGTTTTGATTGCATTCATGGTAGAAAATGTTTCGCAGAGGTAAGTAGAGCCGAGAAAGGTTGTTAAATATGCTGCACAGCACCATAAACATGAATATTTTTCTCCACAAAGTAAATTCCAATAACTATTTTGAGACGAAGCTCTTGATTTCAAAAATATATCGCATTTTAGGTTAAGGATTTCATTCTCAACTAGCATTTGATCCACATCCAAAAATTCTTTTAATTTTATTGATATTTCTTCTATTTTTTATTTCATCATTGAATGGGAATGACATGAATAATATTATATCCTCTGTTTTATAAATATCTTTAAATCTTCTAGAAACTCATTTCGTAACAGAGATATCTTATCAGCATATTGATCGCATTCATTTGAGCATATATTAAAAATTTGCTGCCATATTTTCAAATTGTTTTAAATCTCCTCTCCTCAATTGTGCTTCTAGGAATGTAAGTTTCCCCTTGAATGCATTAACATCGCTAAAAATTTCAGTTAATGTTTTGTTCTTTCCTTGAAGTTGCAAATTTAATTCATTGAGCTTTCCTGTAATGTACTTATCTTCCAATTGAGGATATGATGTATTAACAGTTGCCATAATTATTTTATGTCAGGAAAAAGATCCAAGAATCTTTTTAAAACTTAGCACGGCTTAGCCAGCGTACGGCAGTGTGTAAAAGTAGTTCCCCGAAATCAGATTCACGTTCCTCTAGCAATGCTCTGAATCTGCGTCTTTGCAAACTTCTTCCACGAATAGAATTAACTATTATAAATGCGAAATTCATCACATCTGAATTCAATATTTTTGAGCACAATGCCTGCTGTTGGATAATGCAATGGTAGTTTGTTAGATTTGGAATATCATCATCACTTTTACAAAGAGTAATAAATCCATTTTGATTCCCAACCAATTACATATCAGGCAGGCGGGCGACTGGTAATAGTTACACGGTCTACCAGTCGACCGCGGTCGCCGCTTTGGCCACCCCTGCTCTATACAGTCAAAATATTGTTATTAAAATATTGATTTACATTGAATTATATTCGTCATTTTTAACAGTATTTATTCGCATACTTTATACCTAGTGATGTATAGAACGTAAAAAGTAAATAATAGAAATAAACAAAATTAAAATTCAAGCATAGACTGCTAAATTACTATAACATAAAATATATCCTGCAAAGAAAACATTTTCAATAAAGGATAGCGCAGAAGCTTCATATCCCCATAATGAAAAAAACAAATAAATAATCCAACAGATATAGATAAAAAATTATACTAAAATAGACAAAAAACAAACAGAAATCAAGCACTCTGGGCATCCACGCACCAACGGCAAGATTCTGTATAAGTGCCGGAACTGAACCATAAAACAACAGAGGTAACCGACAGGTCTCGTCATCAGGGAGCCTAACCATGTCAATTACCTCAAGGGGAACTTCAAGGGGGATATTGTTGACTGCAAATAAATTTCACATAGCTGACCAACGTAGATGTAAAGTTCTAACACCCATTGATATGAACGGTATTCATGTTTTCCGAAAACGCTTCATAAAAAAAATAAAAAATAAAAAAAAAAATGTCATCATAGATTAAATTAGAAAGTGTGTGTTTGTACGTATGTAAATGTTGAGAGTATTTTAGTAGCTTTTAATGTGCTAGTAAATAGATAGTTTACTAATTTTTTTCTTCATACAAGGATTCTGCGTATATCTTGTTTGCGATGTAAGTCTTCACCTTTACAGCTGCACTTGTTTAATGAAAATAAAAATGCTTTTTACGATAATTTCATGTTTCAGTTTGAATAACAATTTTGCAGTCATATAATATTTTCTTAATTATTTGAAGTTAGAAGAAAAACAATATTTTCCTCATTGTTGATTATTTTTCATAAACAGATAAAAACATTCAGATTCAGATAAATATTTTATTTTTTTCAAAAAAATTACTAATAGCTTCGCAGAGGTAAAATTTAAACACAATCTGTTCCATTCACCCATGAGAAATGCCCACAAGAAATGCACTTTCTTTCACGTGCCAAACATCGGCATCTATTTAGTCTCTGATAATGCTTAATCACTGTCACCGAGTACAATGAGGTAGGATACTTAGTAGGGATACTTAATTTTCGTATTTACGAAATGCATGCGAATAAATTCGAAAATATTTTTTTACTACTTTTAGGCTAAAATTCGGGAATAAAAAGCTTTTAAGCGATATTAATTAATAATAGTAATAATTTATTGAGATAATTATTCAACTAAGACCATTCATGGTCTTTAACGGAGAGATTTCCCTGTTCGTCGGATTTCATCCGAATTTCACCCGAGCAGTTTTCTCGTATACCGGAATCGAACTTAAAAATCTAACAGTAAAATCAAACGATCAGCTTGCTTTCTCGACAGCCTGTTTTTTTTTGTCATGAGTTTATTATCCACTCAGGGTCAGATTCTTTGTCAGGGTCAATTCTGGGGACTTAAACCTTCTGAGAAGTCGTTTTCTTTCTCTCCCGCCCAACCCCTTGTGTGGACACTCTTTGTTTGCAGGTGGCAAGTAAAGGCCCCTTTTTTCTCAGAATTGGGGCGAATAATTTCTTCCCTCGCATCTAAAACATATGGGGAATGCTTTCTCTCGCCAACACCCCCTCAAGTGAGAAGGGGGCGTTGCCCTCGCTCGGCAGTCCGTAAGGGTAAAGGTTGAAAAATTAGGTCTTATGGGTCGTCCAGATTTTTATTCATGGATTTAATTTAAATCATATTTTTTTAAGAAAAAGAAAAAAAATCTGTAATATCATAATAGTGAGCCATCCATTTTTGAGTAAAAAATTAATTAATTTCTTTAAGAACTGGACTTGTAAGATATTATTTAAGATTTTTCGCCTTAAAATTAATGAATGTAACTATTTAAATTTCCAAAAGTTAATAGTTTTTGGTGCAAGCCAAGAATAGTGATTCTCTTCAAATTTATCTTTACTTATTAGATCAATATATGCAGTTAGGTAACATACAATAATTATAATACATACTTTCGTAGTCGCTGATACGCTGAAAAAAAATAAATGATCGAGGCACTGAGTTTAATTACTGTGCATGAGTCATTAAAAAAGTTTTTCTCTAGGTCAAGCCTAAGCAAGTTAAATCGGTGAATGATTTTATTAGAAGTATTCTTCTTACCCACCCCCACTCCTTTAAAACAATGGGAAACTTTTTGTCAATACGTAAGACTTAAAAACTCATTCTCCATTTTTAAGTCGAAAAACAGATGCCAGTTAAATAAAATGACTATCTCAATTATACATCTAAACTCCTAATATCAATACAACAACATTTTGATAAAAAATAAACATGTAAAGAACGCAGTTTTTTTTAATGATTTTTTATCTTGAAACGGTCGCAAATGTGCTTAATATATATTAAGAACAATGATGCTATTTACACTTGCAGATAATTTAGAAAATTTTGACAGATATAGATGTCCCCATGTTCGATAGTCATTCGTTCCATTTTCATGTACCTAAATATTTCCCATCTTCCTATTTCTTTCAGGCATTCTGTAGTCCCCCCTACACATGTATACATTCCAGAATGAGAAAATTTAATTCTAAGTTTCTTAAAAATTATTAGGCCAGTGGCATCCATTAAATCGTTTCAAGGGGTTCAGAGAGCCATCTATTAAAAGCTTTCAACGAGAAGTTACAAGAAATTTCAAAGCCTCAGGGAAAAAAAAAAATCTTTATAATTTTTTACTAACCTAATCTTTATCTAATATGTATTTTTAACGCTTTAAGCTGATCGTCTACATAAAAGGATTTTTTTCCCGCATGAAAAGTAGTATTTCACATTACTGAAATTCTGAAACATGGCTAATTTAGTCTAAAAAATTGATTTAACTTTTCATGTATTTTAAGCCGTAGCTGAAAATTCTTTGATGGAAGCTGAAAAATCAGAATCTAAGTATTTGTTTTAAAGCATAAACATTTTGATCACAAGAAAGCTGAAAGTTAAAAAAAAATATATTTCCAGAAAATAAAAATAAAAATTAATAAAAGAAAAGTGTCTATGGACTCAAAAAGACTTTTATTCCAGAAGAGTTTTTTTCAGTCCCAGCCCCCCAAAATACTGTTTTAAATTTTTCGATGTCCGTGTAAATTACTACACATATAAATATAAGTTCAGCGATCTATTGACAAAATACGTTTGGCGAGCGTGCGATCATGACGTACACAGATTGGCGATTTTCCGTCATCTAAGTCTTTGGCGAAACTTTGGCGAAACTTTGGCGCACGCTATTTACACCAATTATATTTCGACACAGTTGCTGTCTTATTTCTCTACTTCGAGGTTGGACATTTGCGGCCATGGCGGGACTTAGAAGCGAACACCTCCGTAGAATGAAATTCGTGGAGGGGGAGAAATCTTTTTCTGTTTGTCATTTCTCTTTCCCCACTTCTACTCACAGAATGTATGGGCGTCTCTTTGAGACAGCTGTCGGTTGAGCAGGATTTTGTCTGTGATTCTCTTTTACGGCGGGATCTCTTGGACTCGGTGTATGCTTTCCTACACCAGGGAGTTATAATTTTTCCTACACCAGGGAGTTCCTACACCAGGGATTAGAAACACCACATCTGCTATCTCTCCGCTGCTCGACTGTGTGGGATTTTTTTTATTTTCAACATTTTTTTAAATATACCATCATTGGACAATGACCGAAAGGTATGTTTAATTTTCAGTCTTATCATATTCAGCAATATGATAAGACTGTAGGATGACAGAATATTATTATTTTTTATTTCCAAAGAATAAACTTTTCAAGACCTATTTGAAGATGTCTCAAAAAAGATATTTCATGAACAGCTAAGATTTAACAACGAATCACTCTTTGATATGCAAAACAATGAAACATTTTTTTCACTTGTCAACTACTAAAAAAAAAGACTGAATAAAATTCATAAAACATTGAACTACATTCAATTTTAATTTTTAATCATTTTCAAATAAATTATATAAATTAAGATTATATAATCGGGTAATTCCTGATTTTCAGGAATTATTCTGAATAAAAATTTTAGGTAATAGCAGAGATTAATATTTACTATTACCTGAAAATACACGAGAAAAGGGGAACAGTTAAAAATATCAATACTAGTTATACATGGAGAGCCAGAAAAAAAAAAGTGAAAGGGTAGATATCAGATCATATTATATATAAAGGTTAAAAACAATCTCATTAATAAAAATAAAAAGCATGTGAAAGAAAGGGTTCTACGAAAAACTTTGAAAATCTGCCGGTATTCCGATTCCGGCTCACTACTGGCGAGTTGCCCTGATTCACGGCGCTTTGCTGGCTGCGAGATGGGTACTTGACGGCCTGTCGGCACCAATTATTGCTCCCGTAACCGGCCCGTCAACCTCCGGTTACGCGACGGCTTTCTATCCACATTGATGGCTTCGTCGCGGCTGTCTGACGGTTCGTAGTCGGATGAACGATGGCTCTATTCCTACCGGAAGCGGCCCAGAACTCGACGGGGTAGTCGCGGGCGAGAGGACACGACCGTGACGGAAACGATACTGACCTAATGCGCCGGCCCGGCAATGGAGAAATCGGCTAGCCGGAACCTTCCGACCCCGGCCCGATGCCTCTGTGTTTGTTGGGTATATATATATATATATATATATATATATATATATATATATATATATATATATATATATATATATAGATATATAGATATATATATATATATATATGTATATATATATATATATATATATATATATATATATATATATATATATATATATATATGTAACATACTGGACAACCCAAGGAGAGAATAGGCGTCCAGCACATCACAGGGGATGAAGAGTAGTCGTGGCTTGAAGAATAGATGACACTGCAAGTTACGGCATCACAAAACTTTATTATGTACGTCTGCCCAAGGCAGCTACAATATCCAAAAAGCGCATAGGTTTGTTGTTCAGGCGGCTTATATAAATTTTGTCATGTGATCATGATAGTGATTAGGGATTTGCTGTTGTCGATAAGTCACATGTGGTTTTATGTAATCTGCGCAGAGCCTATATGAAATGTTGGGGGACGCCGCGCAGTTTTGAAAAAGGAAGCCATTTAATATTTTCTCTCGAGGTTATTAGAATCAAAAGCGAAATTTAGCTCGTACGCCCAAGGGAATTTAGAATAATGTTAGATTTTAAAATGATATGGGGTTTTTAATGTTATAGAATATCCCCCCGTCCGAGAAGAGGCTGACCAACAATGCCTGCATTGGAGGAAAGACTCACCCGACCATGTGAGGAAAATGGGCGTCGACCACAAATTTGGAAAAGTTTGAAAAGGAACATATGTTTTAAGTTAATTTAGTATGATGATCACATGGCAAGACAATGCACATTTCAATATTGAATACACAAAAATACACTAATGATTTACTAATTTATGAACACAATAAAAACAAAAAAAAATTATAGTAATTAATGATCAACTATAGAAAATTGTAAATTATGTAAATTTCTTATATTGTTGCTGTGAAAAAAAATTTAATTTAAAAAAGTATTTATCATCAACTGAAGACAATGTTGAGCAGGGCGGCGCCACCCCACACAACACAATCTCAGAAAAAAAAATCAATTAACATAACCAAAAATTTGTAAACTACCAAAAATTTTCACTGGAAACATACATTTAATACAATATCTACCATCATCTCGATTTGAATAATACAAAATAACAAAACATAGTAATAAAAATATTAAAACAAACAAAAATTAAGTAACTGAAGTTGAAAATTTCAAAAATTCTTCCTCAACGTTCACTACTATGGAGTGAGTCTAAAAAAAAATTTTTATTTACTTATCTTGTAATGACTTATCTGTGCAACATTTTTAGTCCTTTCACAGTCATTAGTATGTTGAGGAAAATACACCAATTAAAAAAAAAATCACAGTCTTTTTAGTGCTGTGTTATTTCTGCTTCACAAACGTAGAATGCATAAACATCACATTATCTCGACTTGTTTACATATAAAGAAAATTAGTTCTTTAGTTACAAAATAAAAATCACAGTTTATAATAAAAATCACACTTTCAATAAAAATCACAAGTTTTAATAAAATCACACTTCAAATATATCAATTGTATATAAAAATTACAGAACATATTTTATTTTTCAAATAACTCAATCATGTACGAGTTCTCAGTATATCAATTCTGATTCATTTTATCTAGTTTTCATATCTTTATATTTCTCATTATTTTTTTCTTAATATCCCTTATCTCCTTTATTTCAATATTACTTATTATCAAAAAAAAAATCTCTTTTTAATATCTTTTATATTTCTTATTATTCTCATTTCAATATTCATTTGTTATTCCTACAATATTTATTCATTCCAAAATTCTATTCAATATTCTTTAGTTATACTTATTCATATTTATTCTAACTTTATTTATTTATTCTCAATATTTTTCACTTTATTTTCAAATTATTTATTTACTATTCATTTGTGTACACTTATTTTAATTCTACGTGGATATCCAATTTTTTGTGTTGAAGGTACCTTGTTGTATGTGTGTTACCCAAACTCTTAGTCTCAAATTCTTTAATTCTATCTCTAAGTAGTGAGGGTTGTGTTTATGTTTGTGTCACAAGTGGGTTTTCTTTCTCCCTATTGTTCTCTGACTAATAAGGAGGAAGAGTCTTTTAGCCGTACAGTGGACTAACCGTAAATCTCCGACAGAATATGACTGCATTGATAAACAGCATCTTGCATAGTACAAAGATGGAGAAAAAGGAAAAGGTGCAGTTGTCATACCTGTGGGAGTATAATATATAGAAATGGGAGGACAAAAGGAGTGGCCATCCCAGCCCTGTTTTAGTCATTACTCAAGCATATGATCTTCAGCACTTTAAGTGACTGAGTTGATGAATTAAAAACAAATAACAAAAAAAATTAAAAAAGATCTTAAACAGTTGGGACGGCATCCAACGCGCTTGTAGAGGTGGTGATAGGAAAGTGTATTCAAGAAATAGAAAATTTACTGACAGGTTAAAGAAGTAGAGTTGTCATAGTCGGTGTTTAAATTGAGATCCAAAAAAAAATTTCACATATAATAGTATTCTTAAGAAGAAAGTTTAAGCTAGACAGTTTTTTTTTTTTTTTTTTTTTTTTTAATATCTTTAGTAGGACAACACATAATTAATTATATCAATTTTAAAAAATATATAATGATGTTAAGCATCACATAGAAAAGAAAAAAAAATGGATCCAATGTTTGTCATTATTCGTGGTGTAGTTTTAAGTTCTCTGGTGCATTATAATATCTTACTCTGCAAGCATGGACAATCTCAGAATCTCGTTTAGTGTGAAAGTTTGGTCTATCAATTTTATATTCAATAGAATCAAAAATACACAATAATAAAATACTCCTAATACCAATAATAATAATAATAATAATACCTTAATATTCTCTATCAATTGCCATAATTTAATGTTAACGTCCAAATTTCAATTTCGAAACTATTATTCTATCAATTGACACAAATAATCAAAATTCTTTTACCAATACCCATCTCAGTTTTATTAAGTTAACCATGAAATCGATAAGCCAAAAACAATTTTTCTTTTCTTATATCACATTTTGATATGAATCCTCGCTGTAAAGTTCCCAAATATTCATCATTTGTATTTAATATCTTAAAACATATCTCTTATTATAATATTCTCTTTTCTATTTATTTATTTTTCTTCATTATTTCTATTTCGAGAATTTTCTGGGGCGGATGAACCAAATATAACATACAATGGTTTTTTCAATTATCCAATTGTGGTTTTTTGGCACCCTAAGTCATGTTATAAAGACGTTCCGTTTATATGAAAACCGTAAAACGCCTTTTAACTTTCGACTAAAACCTCCGGAAATCTCCTTTACTTAAATTCGTAGAACAATTTACGAGGTTTCAACATCAAATGTAATATGTCAAAGTACTTAAATTATAAAATTTTCTTGATGTCTGAAAATTACTATGTTATCCCTGCAGATATTTTCCAAAATCAAAACCACAAGCATCTGATGTTAGATTTAGAAAAGCTCAATTTGAAAACCGTAAAATTTATAGGTTAAATGAATCAAAACAAGTTTCGCTCTTTTCATGATCGTGTTTACAAAACTAATGCTGAACATTCAAATTTATTGCGGAGGCGACCTTGCGGAGGCGAAATGTAATACAACGCGCTCGAAAACGGAAATGATTTACGTTATTATTAATTTTTTTTCTTTTTCTCCTCGACGATTCAGAACTGCTTGCAAAATTAGATACTCTTAACATTACTTTACTCATTTAATATTTCAGTTTAACGTAACCAAGGATCATTAATTATCTTAAAACACTAAAATATTCATTATCAGAAAAAGAACATGGAAATATTATAAAATTACACTAAAAACACACACTTATAATAAATTTATCACATATAAGTCTCAAAAATTTCTTTAAATTCAAATATCTTATAATATGAAAAATTATACTCTTAAAATTCTATCAAAATGCAAATCAAAATGAAACATTTTAAAATCAAAAACAAAATACACGTTTTAAACCAATGATTTTTACTTTCGTTTTACTTTTTATCGATTTATTTTTTATCATAGGTACTTAATTAAATCAATAATTTTAAAATACATTCACCGAAACACATTTATAATAAATTTTTATCAGTATCTATTAATATTAAAATTTTTCACCATTAACAGTAATTCGTAAATTTTAGCTTACCAATTGAAGTGGTTATTCACACTCTTTACCATTATCCTTATTAATTTTCACCATTACATATCTTCATAATTTTAACATTTGCAGCTCGGTTCTGAATTTATCTTGGTGAAGTTCTTGGCTTAGTTAGTCCCAGTACACAGTATCCCAATTGGAACACTATGAAAGAGCACTTTAAAATTTTTTTTTCTTTTTCGGAAGTTGTAGAACCTTTCCTTTTGGTAACATTTTAAGAAGGCACTATTGCGTTGAACTGCTGGAACAAAGTTGTATCGCGAACACATTTTTCTGTTATGCACACAATTTCGATGACCTAATACTTTCACTGATGATTTTTAAATGGTGGGGATTACGCACTTTTTACATGATGACACTCGCGAAGAATTTAAATGGTGATCACACGGAGCAATGGGGAACACAATCACTAAGAATGTTCACTCCAAGTTCAAGTTGAAGTCAGAAGCAAAAGCAGCTACCAACTTGTGAAAAAAAAAAAAACGCGCACAATCTTCGATGGCACACACATACTACGACGGAATGACGGGGAAAGAGGAGACATCGACCTTGACACATAAAGCCCACAGCGTGAAATAATTTTTCTCCTGACCGAAGACCGCAAACAGCAACCGTAAACTTATGGGCTGGAACTCCACTGCGAGATTTTCCCGCGCAGCAAAACTTGGATCTCTGTTACAAGTCTGTACATCCTGCCGACTCATTGTAACATACTGGACAACCCAAGGAGAGAATGGGCGTCCAGCACATCACAGGGGATGAAGAGTAGTCGTGGCTTGAAGAATAGATGACACTGCAAGTTACGGCATCACAAAACTTTATTATGTACGTCTGCCCAAGGCAGCTACAATATCCAAAAAGCGCGCAGGTTTGTTGTTCAGGCGGCTTATATAAATTTTGTCATGTGATCATGATAGTGATTAGGGATTTGCTGTTGTCGATAAGTCACATGTGGTTTTATGTAATCTGCGCAGAGCCTATATGAAATGTTGGGAGACGCCGCGCAGTTTTGAAAAATGAAGCCATTTAATATTTTCTCTCGAGGTTATTAGAATCAAAAGCGAAATTTAGCTCGTACGCCCAAGGGAATTTAGAATAATGTTAGATTTTAAAATGATATGGGGTTTTTAATGTTATATATATATATATATATATATATATATATATATATATATATATATATATATATATATATATATATATATATATATATATAATAAATATATATGTAATATTCTTACGAGAGTTTATTACGAACTTGAAAACAGCAGAAACTAGTCGAGACTTTAATCCGAAACAAAAATTGCACTAAAGAAATCGATGTAAACCACCTAGAGATGAGGTAAAAGGTGTTCGCTAATCGGCAATCGATCCGAGCACCCTCAGGTTCGAAAGCCGACGCGCTACCACAAAGCTACCTAAGACTTCGCCTTTTCGCCTTTTTTCCGGTCATCTGCAATTCGAATCAGCCGAAAGAAACCGGTCGCAATGTTACATTTGAATCAGCCTGCTACCGTGTAAGGCCTCCTTACTGTGCATTACCTGAACTAACAGCAGGACAGACTTTTAAACTTTTAAGATTAAATTCCAAGTAAGTAAACGTCACGGAAACATCTGTTAATACAAAATTACTTGGCGCCCCTCTTAAATAATTCCACCCTCTCCACTAATAAGCCTTGGAAGTTTAAGAATAGAATTAATGTTTTGTTGTTTTTTTTTGCCTAGGTTATGCAAATGGAATGAAACTGAGCATCCGAAACCTAGACAGTCTTACAGATTCACTAGCTAACGACATGTAATTTATCTTTATTTTAAAGGTGTTACCTTTTAAATAAATAACTCTATCCCAACGAATTTTGATATGTAATTTTCAAAATAAAATTCTGTTTTACTTAAAACTAGATACCGGTGAGCTTTTTGGAAGCTGATACTGTTTTATTCCAGTTATAAACATCTTGTTATTTCTCTCTGTTCATATATCATTCCTGGGAGCTCTTTGAGAGAGTCTCAGATTTCTTTGAAATATATCTAAAAATATACTTGGAATGTTGTTGAGATTTTTTTGTCGTCATAACATATTCCTTTTTATCCCCTCGCTGTCATAACAAAGTATTTCTATGCGACTGTTTCAATAAAATAGGATACAGTGCCCGATACTTTTCCCCAAATTTTAAGAATTGAAGGGTTTACTGCAGGTAGATCCAGTTTGGAGTTACATGCACTATCTCGTGGTTTAAAAAAAAAAAAAGCTCTTTCGTTTAATTCCAGAAAGAGGTAGCTCCAACCGTTAGTTCTCGTGTAACTCAAGAGATGGAGCTGCCTGTCACGTTAGTTACCTCCTTTTTTCCTCAAACAACTAGCGTGGTTTGTTTTCAGGAAGGTTACACAACACTTAACAGTGGAGTTTGGGGTTCTAATAAACATAATACTGTATGGGACCTCAGGTAGCCAAGTGGTAGCGCGTCGGCTTTCGAACCTGAGGGTGCTCGGATCCCGACAAGTGCCTTTAAATACCTTCGTTTCTAGGCTGGATATGGGCACGTTAAGGGGATGGTAGACTTTCAAATTACCAAAAATCGTACAAAAATTAGAATTATTTTTGGGGTGCATTAATATTTTTAAAATATGTAAATATTGGAATAAAATGTTCTCAAAATATGTAGTGAAAAGTAAAATGAAAACTTGGTGGCTTTAGAAAAGTAAGTATTAAAGGTAGGGGGAAAAAAAAACATCTTTTAAATGGCTTTTTCTCAAAATGAGTCATTTCCAGATTTGCAAGTCTTTGAAACGTTCCTTACGTCATAACTTTTGACGAAATTTTATAAAATTTATAATTAAACTCCTGTAATATATCAAAACAAAGCCATGTATCCATTTTAGGTTTCGACATCATTCAGATTATCAAAGTTTAACTTTGATAATCTGAAAAGTACAAAAATTTCACGAAAATTCAGAGTACAAGCATAAAAATATTTCCCAAAAATTAACTATTCAACGAAAGTACAAAGTAATACATAACTCTGTTAAAAATGTATTTATAAGCAATATAAATGCAAAATTAAGGGGGGAAATTAAAAATTGGATCCCAAGGAGCATTTTAAAAAATTAATTTCAATTTTTAAAATACATAATTTTTTTTTTAATATTTATAAAATTTTATATGGTGTTTAATATAGCTACACTTTAAATGAATATATATGCAAAATTTCATATCCCTGAGTTAAAAATTTCAAAAATTGCTTTGTAATGTTCACTATCCTCTTAAGGGAACAAGGGAGCTTCAACCGGGAATATTTTAATTTTACATTTTTGACACTATAAACAATAGGATAATAATGTGTATTCTTTTTTACTACAACTGAAGACCCTTAGAATTTAAAATAAGGATTTTTTGGCAGAATAATGTCTGTTTTTTTAAAAAAATTTCAAAAATTCTAGCATTTTTCAAAATACTCCATGTGCATTCCAAATCCTTTAAAAACCTTAAATTTTTTAATACAAGTTTACCGTACATATATAAACATAGCTGTGCAATGATTTTGTTTTGTATGAATCAAAATCCATAAATAATTATTCTGTTAATATGGCTGTTGTTTTTGTGTTTTTGCTTTATTTCATGGTCTATAAATATTTAAAATACTTTTGGTTTCAAAGAATAATGCCCAGGTTTGTAGAAAATACTTAAATTAACAATCCTGAGAAATTTGGAAGAAATCAGAACAAAAGTAATGCGCATGGAACATTTTGAAAAATGCTATCATTTTTGAAGAATTTTTTGAAAAAGAGGTCTTATTCTTCTACAAAATTCTTATTTTTGAATTCTAAGCGTCTTCAATATAGTAGAAAATAATATTAATTATACTCTTTTTGAATACGAGAGTGGAATTTTGAAAATTTTGAAAAAACGAGGTTGGAGGTCCCTTGGTCCCCTTAAATCAGTAGACGGGAAAGGCCCTCTATGATGCCAGAGAGGGTGGGAGAGGTTACGATCTCTCCCAGATGTCACTCCTGGGGGTTGCTTGGTAAGAATTGGGGCGGCACCTGGCTAAATCGGACTCCGACCCTTGTGGTGCTATTATAAAACCGGAACCGCATCTCTCAGCCCCCTAGCCTGTATGGACCTGGTCTGGAATACTTCCAGCTAGGGGGTATTAGAAATAACGACATCAAAAATACTGTATTGTGTAAGAATAATGAGTAATCCTGAAGAGGAAAGGCTATTTAGCTGTGGGTCTAGTAATTTATGAATTAGTAATTATGAATTATTTGTGATATTATGCCTGCTGAAGGAGAAGAAATCTTTTCCAGCGAAGATGATGCAAACAGCAATCGCCTTCCCGTTAAAAAGTGGTAAGTTTCTATCCAAAGTAAATGGAAGCGAAATGTAAGGAAACGACGAACAACTAAAGGCAAGGTTACGTACAAAACTGTAAACGGAAAAGATAAATTTCACCGAGTTACTGGCCGTGATTGTATGTGCAAGTATGGATGTTTCCGTAAACTTACCGATCATGAAAAAGTATGCCTACTTGATTCTTTTAATAAGTTCGAAAGTTACACCGACCTCAGCGAAAAGCTTATACGGCGGTTTATATATTCACATATTTTATACTGGCTTTACAACACTTAATATTATTTTAAATTACATTATTATACAAGGTTACACACATTGCAGTCGCATAATTATTTCACATAAACATAATTTTGTTCCAATAATAGACACATTTCCAAGATCGAAATAATAAAGAAATATGCAATATCATTTCTTAGCTATAATACGAAATTAAATTCTCAAAAAATTATAATACAATATACATTGACACTAACTTATTTAAGCAAATATGTACAAAGCCGATCAAGGTACAGGTTCATAACATTGACATCGAAACAGACCATTTTACCAATACATACAATTACCTATGTGATTATTTTCACAGTTAAAAGAAGTTCCACACTTAATGCAGAATCCCTTTTTTTAAATACCTATAACAAATACATGCAGCTAGTTACAACTAAATTTGTTCACAAAATAATATGCAAAGAAATATAAAGCATAAGGAAGAAGAAATATAAAAAAACAAATAAAGAGAAAACAAAACAGCTCAACAAGAGGCTAAGAAACCACGTGCGAAGATGACATATCTCTGATGGATTCTTTTAATAAATTGGGTGAAAAGCAAGCGCAAGATCTGTACTTGGGAAGGCTCATTGATATCAACCGAGTACAACGGAGAAGAGAGAAAAATTGGACAAATTCAGTCCAGGGCTGTCTCGAGCGTATATTCTGTTCGCGTTGGTGATAAAAAAAAAGAACGAGTTTGTAACAAGGTATTCGTGTAACTTCACGGCTTTTCTTGCAGACGTATTGAGAATATTTTTTATTTTTATTTTACACATGCCGGTCATTGAGCCACTAGGCTGCTAGACCGCGGGCTCTCCAATACTAGGGACTTAAATTCGAAAGTGCCGGGCACAACGTCAAGATGTAAAGCAGTCATATATTAACCCGAATGGCACATGACGCAGTCGGTCGAATCAGCCAGACCAATACAGAAAATATTTGCTCTGAGACAGTCGTGGCTGGTCACAAGTCTAAAACAGGGGACCGCAGCAAAACCCGAGGTTTGGTTTGGAATGTGGCGTTTAAGATTTGTGTATTGGGGGGTTATTTAAATATTTAATTAATAATTACAGTTAGGAGAGTATCTTCTTAACAATCTCTTAATTCTACTAACAGTTAATAATTAGTTTAAATTACTTTTAACTTCAATATTTGCCATTAGTGGTTAGTACATTTTAAAGACGTGCGTTGTGTGTTGCAATAACCCATAAACATATATAATTAAAATTTACCCTAGATTCGTCTTACTGTTGCATCACTGTGGTGATTAATGAGCCAAAAGAAAAAATGAAATTAAATCTAATAAAATTACTTATCTAACCTTGGAGAACACCTAGAAATAAAATTACATCACCTAAAAGAAAAAAACTTCAAAAATTGAACTCTGCTGAAATAAAAAACCTAAAGCTAAAAATAAGAAAATTAATTCAAAGGCAAAGACCGACATGACAAAGATATACTTTAACATAACAAATTTATTCATTCCGATTTCCTTCACAATAATACACAATACCTTAACAAAAATGGTTTAAACACTTGAGTATTCAACATCTCCTCCCAATAAACTTATATTAATCACAAAATTCTTGCTTGCTTACAGTACAATTTACTATTAGTATATCAGTTATTATCATGGTGGCTGGTGAGAAGAAAACCCGTCTAAATGAAAAGTGATGAAAAAAATCAAAAGAAAAACTAAAGAAAAATTCAGTAAACAAAAAAAGGAAATTAAAATCATATTACCCAATTAAAATTCTGCAGCACTCTAACAAAAAGAAAAACTATAATTTTATGAAATCATGAAGGGAACCCCAGGCCAGCGCCATTTCTATAGCGTGCTGGCCGCCAAAAATCAAGTGATCGCTCTCCATCATGGGTTCCGGGTCAGCTCCCAGCTTCTTGGCTAGCCTCTCTCCTCTGTGCCGCTCTCATTTTTTCGCCCCCTCCGCCCCCGAGTTCGACGCTACCTCTCTTCCTTTGGATTCCGCGAGGAAGTAAGAAGTTCCAACGCACGCCGTCGATTTCGGACGAGGAAAACGTTGAAGTTCAGAATTAGCCGAAGGATACTTTTCTCCGACTCATCGTTGATTTTTCATCTTATTATTTTATACCATCATTGTTGTTTCCTTATTTCCTCCTTGAAAACGCCGCCATCCACAAGACGCTGTACCCTTCCGCACGTTCTGGTATTCTCATCCTTTCTCGTCTCTGGCTCGGGGGGGCTTGGTTGTGCATCACGAAGGAATGGCGAAGACCGGGCATATCAAATTACCAAGGACAGCGGCCAGAAGAGGTAGCAATAAGAATTTGTTACCAAGCACAGATTCAGTTTTTTGGAAAGAAAGAAAAACAATGAATATTTCTAATACTTTTACTATTTAACTAATTTTCTTCAACTTTTGAAGAAAGGCCAAATTCACCAGCCAAATACGTACCAGCCACCTCACAATTATTTCAAAATAAGGCTTATTAATTTATCAATATTTTAACAATATTACATGTGATGATCTATTTCAACTTAATTCTTCACAATGTCAAAACATTTAGAGAATTTGCGCACTATTCTTCAAATGCGATGACATTAATCAATTCAATTAATATTTGATCACAACAAGTTTAACCATCACATATATTTAGCAGAGGCTTAATAAATTGATTAAAACAAAGCACAACCGTTACTAAAATTTACTTACTTACTTTACTAACTTAATTATCTCAATACCCGATATTAAAATAACCGTTAATTATTTAATAAACTATTAATTATCATCACCACAGGAACGCTATGGTCAAATTTTTTACACCACGAGGGCTAATTAGACCGGGACCTACTGCTTTACACTTTAAGGGGCACCGTTCGCACAGTGCAAACGCTTAAACCTAGTCTTTTTTTCACTTGCATTCAATGTATTCCAGTTAAATAAGCAGGGAAATGGTTAGTACTGCTATCTGTTATCAGTTTAACGAAGTAAAAACATTTTGCAACCTTTAATTGGAAATTTTTACAAGATTCTTTAGGTAAAAAAATCGGGAAAATATCTGCACTGTGCAAATGGTGGAAGTTGTTGCCCCTGAAAGGGTTAAAGCCGATTCCGAACGGCTACAAAAGTCCATGCCGAAAGTGGGACTCGAACCCACAGACTCTGGAACCGAGAGCCCGCGCCCTAGCCACTCGACCATCGTCTAGCTGCAAAACGGTCTGGAACAGAGGAAGGATGTTTACATAGGGTAACCCAGTGCTTGTCTCTAGAGGATTCCTTAGACTTCCTTTAAAAGCATTTTTGCAGATTTAAAAGCATTTTTGCAGGTCATTTTTATCAAAAGTTTGGAAGAAGGGTATGTCAAGGACCTGTTAGGTTTGCGTATTGAGAATATTGCGAGTCACATTTTCCGAAATAAAGCGATGACACCAGAGCCGGAGGGCCGAGGAGAACACACACAAAAAAAGACTAAACCAAGTTGCTGAAGAAACAATGAAAATGTGTAAGAGCACATCAACAGTTTTCCTACGAGAGAATCTCACTCCAGTCGAAAAGACAACGGTCGAAGAAAGTGCTTATCTACAGATCTTGGCATAACTCAAATGCACAGGTTGTACCCAGAAAAACGTCCTGGATCTCCTGTGTCATGATTTCTTCTTTCGATATTTCAAGGCGAATTTCAACCTTTGCTTTCGGCAACTCTGGGTCGTACCAACCCTGTCAAAAGTGTGACAGTATATAAAACGAAATTCACTCACCATCCATCAGCGATGGTAGACGCAAGGAGTTGGACTTTCAAAAAATATCACATATGCATAAGGCGCAGGTTTTCTTCGATGAACTCAAAGAAAAAATAAAGATAATTACAAGATAAAAAAAACTTTTTATATACCATGTTTTTAAATTTTCTGTTGAATCATATAAATTTGACAATTCTATGTATTAATAAATACTTTTTTAAAGTTTTTTTGATGAATTATCCCATCAACTTGAAAGAAAAGGAAGTTAATTGGAAGTTAACTTGCGTTTAACTTTTCGTTCCCGTCCCGGTCGATAGATGGCTGCACCAGTCTACAAAACAAAATTAACTGAAAATGATTTCAATTCTGCTTTAAGATGGCTAAAAGTATTAAAATAATGCATTGTCATCGTGTTCTGAGCTATTCTAAAAGTTTAAATATTTAGCTAGTCGGGAAGTTAGTTAAAAATCGATTGCAAGATTTGTACTGGACAAACACACACACAAACAAACAAGACAGCAAGTTAATAAAAACATGGTAAAAAAGTACTTGCAGTAAACTTGGACAGTTTTGAAATGTTATGTTTTGACTATCGAAAAAAATATGCCTCTTCCAAAAGTTCCCTCAGGTGATGCTTTATGAGACAATTCTGGTTTTACATGTTTGGGACTTCGTCAGCCAATTCTGGCAAACATTATTTCTGCGTATATAATGAGTCTATAGGCAAAAAAATACCAAATGAGAGAGGATGTTGAGTAAAGATGTAAACGTGCTCTATCTATTCTCGGACCACTGCGTCTCCCAAAATAAAAATGACGCTTTAACGCAATACCTATTTTTTCTTGTTAGATCTGGGCGTCTAATTTAAAACAATCATAGGTTTCCAGAACCGAGTCACAGCTTTATGCACTGCGATCGTGCCTTCGGAAACACTGAAAAGCGAACAAGGAAAGTAGAGAGAGTGTTGTTGTTGTTGTTTCTAATGCCCCCTGGCTGGAATCTATTCTAGACCAAATCCATATAAGCTATCGGGCAGAGGTATGCAGCTCCGGTTCTATAATGGCACCGCAAGGCTCGAGTCAGATTTAGCCAGGTGCAACCTCAATTTTGACCGAGCACCACCAGTGGTGATAACTGGAGGATCGTAATCTCTATGACCTTCATAGTGGGACTTTACAGTCTACGGACTTGACGTGCCCATATTCGGCGTAGACACGGAGGTATTTAATGGCGCGCGTCGGGATTCGATCCGAGCACCCTCAGCACTGAAAGCCAGAGCGCTACCACAAGGCTACCTCGAGCCCGAAGTAGATAGAGTTTTTCTACCAAGGGATTATACTGGCATTATAGACAAGACGAGAAAAAGTTTTCTGTTACTGATGTTACCCAAGGAATGATTTTCAACTTCGTTGACGTATTAAAAGGTTTCCTGAAAAAACTCCTTATATCATTTCTAATATTAACAAAAGGGAAAAGTATTTTATAATGAAATGTAGAGTTTTCACTTATGAAAAATCTGACATCAATGCAAGAAACATCTTACACAATGAGAGTGTTGGACTACTCTGTAACAAACCAGCAAGAATGTTCAACATCCAAAACAGTACCCCTTTGATGTTAAAAAACCTTCAGCAAGCATACTCCAACTCCCTACCACTTAAGACTGCAAAATATAAATTTGTGAATGGAACTAGCCCGCAAATACGTCGCACAAAATGATATGTGGTTTTGCGATGGACTACAACTAGATACTTAGAGCCTGTTCACATGGGAGTCCGTTGCGTTGCGTTAAGGGAAAGATGATGTTGAGACGAAAATAAACCAATCATATGCCTCCAAACGATTAGCAATGAAATTTTTAACGCCTATGATTGGTTTATTTTCGACTCAACGTCATCTTTTCCTTAACACAACGCAACGGACTCCTATGTGAACAGGCCCTTATGCGTTGAAAATATTAGTATCCCCACCCCCTAAATTTTTTTTAATTAATAAAGGGCATCAAAGGGACTGACCCAGAAAAAGTAATACTTGGTATCAGGAGGGGAACATTGATGGAATGCTTGATGTCAGATCAGTCATGGAGAAAATGAACTTCCCAAATGGGTGATGAATAGTAAACTTTGAACACAAATGTATGCCTGAAAGGAATTATTCTATTCAGAGGTACGGAATTTTGTTTTGCACTTGATTAAGGCTTTGATGGGAGCTTTATTTTGAGTGGAATCAAACTTGCTTTGTTGACTCACTGCAACGTTGTAAACGCAGTTTGTCAACACGCAGGTTTAGGGCTCGAACTGTTCTATATGACACATTCTATAACCAAAATAATTGACGCACCAAGAAGGAGTTTATCGGTTGTAATGAAATTTCGTATGCAAAGATGTTTCGACCGAACATTCAAATGATTAAAATTTGGTATCCAACGACTGAATAGCGGGATCTCCAGCGCATCAGAACTACGCATCCAACAGGTGTATATTAGGAGCTATTCTCGATCTGATGTTCAATATTTCTGTTGCGTTTCGACCGCGGATATCTTACATCGAGTATAACAATGCCTCGCCTATGGATTTGTACCCATTCCGAGCATATTTCAGAGTTTGAAAGAGGTCGTGTCATGGATCGGATTGAAAGAAGCTGGTTAGGCAAATCGAAGAATCGCTTGACATCTGGGACGAAGCGATGCAGCGATAAGCCGATGCTGGCAAGAGTCGATCAACAACGGTGAATTTAAGAGTCAGGACGACAAGAGTCCGGCTGCACACTGCAGTGTTGCTATGAATTGTCTTAAATTTTGCCGAACACTTCCTTGGCAACTTAGATCGACTGATCTCTCCCCCAAATACTAAATCTGGGACGATATTGGAAGGCTATTGCAACTATACCGGAATGCTGCCTATTTAACTTGACAGAGGGAGACAATTTGGCAAGAAATCCCGCAGGACACCATCTAGGAACTTTATCTGTGAAAGCCATGCTGGTTGACAGCTTGCAACTAGGCCAGAGCTGGACCAACGCCTTATTGACTTTCTCACTGTGTAAAGATCAATCTCTGGAATAAATCATTCAATTGTTCTGAAATTTTAATCGCTTTTCTTTTCTCTGCAAGTTCTTTACATCCATCAATTTTTGCCGCAATCGGACAACGACTTCTTGGTGCATCGATTTTGATTTTTTTTTTTTTGCTATGGAGTGTACATTGACGAGTTATCAGACTTTTTTGTGTTTTGTTTTTTATTTTTCTGTAATCCAAAGGTGCAAATGGCAACAAGCAGACAATATCGTAACACCAAACAAATATGGCAGCCCCCACGGCTGTGAGTAATCAACTAGTTCAATATGTTATTGTTCGTAGTGATTTAATTAAATCGTGTAAATGGCGTGTTGGAGCTGTAATTGCTCAAGCTTGTCATGCTACTTCCGCTGTTCTTCACATGTATTATGATGACGTACATACTCAAGCCTATTTTAAAGACTTAGATAGAATGCATAAGGTTATACTAGAAGTAAGTTTATTTGTTTTTAAAAAGTTATTTTAACTACATCTTAGACATAATTTTTATTTCTTTGATGGTAAACGTTACAACTGAGTTGAAAAGCTGTTTTATTTTTGTAATTGATCTAATCGTGTTAACCTAGTAACTTACTTCCTTGTGAAAACGTGGAACATTAAAACTTAACTAATCAAGTATGCCGGTCAAAGAATGCTTTATTCTACTTATCAGTATAATAAGATTTTTTTTAACCAAAAATGAAGTGAATATTCGTGATAGATATATAATTTCGTGATAGATGGACCTTTCTAATTTCATTATGCTATTAATGATCATGAGTTTACTTTTACACAGCTAGAGTGACATTCGCCGAACATTTTACCGAAATCGGATTCATTTAGTAGAATTTAACTTACTTCTGACCTTTCAATATGTTTGTTGTAAAACAAGAATGATCTTAAGTGCTTGTATATTTTCTAAAGTTTAAGTCACCTCTGATGTCTTTTTAATTATTAAAAAGACATCAGTGGTGGATGTCATTAATTACATTATGAGAAATTAAATACTATTATATAAAGGGCGTTTTAAGTCAGTTCTCAGATGTTCCAATATTTAGTCATCAAAATGAACTGTGATTTCTTTAGTCTGAAAAAAAAACTGTAGTCTTTGTTGTGTCAAATATTTTACCCTTGAACTTCGTCATTTATCATGTAAGTAGCTCTGCTGAACAATATAATCTGATAATGATTTGTGTCGCCAAGTTTTGTCATAAATTTCATAAAGATTAGTTGTTTATCTTCTTACAAAGCTTGGCTATGGCAATATATCTATTTTGAATATTTTGATATTAAATTAAGTTACAGCAAAGGAATTAAGTAAGTAGTATGATGATTTTTAAGGGAAAGTGGATTCCAGTTATTTATTTGCATAAAACTTTGGTAAGAGTTTTAATTCTAGCTGGTCCTTCTTAATCTGAATATGATTAGTTATAAAGACTTCATTAGTTGTGATTAGTTAAATTTGACTTCAACTTTTTCCTATTCTTTTTTTGAGAATGAGTTTAATTTTGTTAACCAATATTGACTCAAATAGTCTTTTTCATCTGAATGAGTATATGAAATGGGAGTGTTTTTTATTATGTTCATATTATAGTTTCTATATATTTTTCTGATACCAGCAGCGGTCTATTGCAGGTAAATGTTTAAAAAATTTATGGACTTGAATATTACAGGAATATGAAATCTTCACTTTTGGTTTCATAATTTATATATTTTTGTGTGTGTTATATATAATTTGAAATGCTTCTGCAAATGTGTTACTCAGTAGGTACCTGCTAAACCAAATGATATTCTTTGCATATGACTCTTTACAAATGGTTAAAGTGAAATTAATTTGTTGATAAATCTGACAAGTGAGATTTGACTGCAATTTTTTTTTTCCCGTATCATTCCAGAGTTGCTGTTGTAAGGATGTTAGTATTTTACAAAGTAAAAAAAAATGCATTGTCTTTTTTTTCCTCACAAATTGTAAATTTTTTATAAATTCCAGTAGAATAATTCTATAAATATTTAAAAGTCAAAATTTTAAGATTTTTCAATTCTAAGAATGCTTAAATTCATGGAGTAAAATTGTGGGTAGGTCAACATAGCTTCATAATCTTAGCCTTGTTCTTGGACAAGTGGGAATCAAACCTACAACCTGGCAGTAACGGCACTCAGAGAATACCCATGAGCCAAACTAGGCAAAACAAATGTATAATAATAGAATAAATAGGACCTTTTATAAACTTTTCTTTCTTTTAGATTTGTTTCTAACCGTTTGCCTGAATATGATTTTATCTGTATGTACATATATAATCTTCAGTTATAATTCTTAGTGATATTACAAGGCTTATTATACTTTTTTTTTTATTAATAAGAGCACTGACTTTAGCCTTTAGGTATTATAAAGCAGGATAAACATTTCTCCTTAATGAAACATTTTAAGGTATCGTCTTTTTTTGTTGATAAATTTTGTCCAGCTACAGGAAACTTTTTCTAAGTACTGTTTGTTATCCCCAGTCTTTTATTTTTTTTCCCATTAAAACATTTCTGAATATGAAAGAAATGCCTCAAATATAAAATAATTATAAAATAGAGAATTGAATTTTAGATGTATTTATTAAAGGTGTGGTCTTTAGTACTCATTCATGAAGTACTCGCTTGAGAGCACTGTTGATAAGTGATTGTCTTAACAATTTTGCTGTTATAAATCTTAAAAGTTTGATATAATTTCAATACATACATGCCAATTGTATATCTAATTTTATGTTCAGGCTCCCTTATATAGGTGTTATCCCTTTTAGATCTGTTTTAATATGCTTCAGATTCTTTCAGGACCTTCAAGAAGAGTAGTGGGAACTACAGTATATGGCCAGGGCCTTCCACTGTTTGATGATATTTCAATGCACAAAACTTGAGTGATCAGAGTAAAAAAGTGGGTAAAGCAAAAAGTTTCAAGAGCTCAAGGAAAAATAAAAACATGAGGGAAAAAATAAAAAATTAAGACTGAGCGAAGCTCTAAGCAAGAGCATGATGTCAGATTCTTTGGAAATACAGTTGGCTCTCTGTTTAACGACGATCTCTATTTAAAGACGATATTTCCCAGTCCCGGCCCCTCCGACGTTATGGGAAATGTTATGTTTTCACAAATTCTGTTTAAGGGCGATCTCTACTTAAGGACGATTTTTCACGGTCCCTTGAAAGTCGTTAAACAGAGAGCCAACTGTATTTATAAATTACAGCATTGCCATAGTAAAAATAAAGTGGTATGGTTACTACATATGAGTAATAAACTGTAAGGAACTATTGCCCTTTCAAATATGAAACTTTATATTTGAGTATGTATGCTTGAAAGTTAAAGGTGATTTATGAAGTCTGAGAAAATTTAAATATTTTTTGTAATTATTTAAAATTCATATAGCTGCTGTAACGGTTCTGTAAAAAATAATTTTATAGTGAAGTCAATTCAGTCACTGGTAAGTCTCAGATTGAATAACCAATTCTTTATTTATATTTAATTTTTGTTGATGATTATGTTTATGAAACTGTCAGTAAGAGGGTTTTTTTAAAACTTTATTGTAAAAAAAATTACTTTTTAATTAGTGTTTATTGGTCCAAGAATGTATTTTAATAGTTTAAATTATACATATCGTTCGTGTCAGTATCATCAAAAAGTTCAAATTTTTCTTCTGTATTTAACATTTTAATTTGCTCAAACACTAAGTTTACATATTTAGGTTTGAATTTGTGGTGTATAGCATTCATTCTAATATTGTCTGAGTTTCATGCTTTAATATCAAAGCCTGAGAGCTTCATAAATTTCAATATGAACATATGTTACTGAGTGAAAAGTTCATTGCCTCCATGTTTAGCATTTATTTTACTATTTTACTGTGTGTACCATAACTAAAATACATTACTCCTTTTCTCTATAGGCTCCTGATGAAGCCACCTTATGGACACTTTCAATAGAGCTGGACAATGCTGATATCTGTCATAAAATCTGGATAGAGCAGCCTGAAAACTTCCCTACTTGCCTTGCTTGTAAACCTTATCCAAAAAATGAAATTGAGAAATTCTTTAAGCATCTAAAATTGTTCAAATAAAATGTTCATTTATAGAGCCTGAATTTAAATTTTTATTCCATTTAACACAAGCCAACCATTTTTGACTTATCTTTACATCAAAAACTTTTTTTCCGATATTGATTTTTTTAATGGTTGCAAAGCAGTTCATAGCTAAATTTCATATGAAATTCTCTTACTGTACAAGGAATATCAGTATTACTTCTATTCAAAAATGAATGCCTAACTACATAAATTTATGGTAAAATTAATTTTTTTTGTATCTTGTACTGATTGTCATGTTTTATATCTGTTTAGTTTTAGCATAGCAATTGAGATTTTCATTAAACATCAATAAAATTTGATTTTCTTGATATTAAATTTAGTTCTTATTTTTCCTTCATGTGTATTTCTGCTTTATTATTATGTTTCTTTATTGCATTTTTTGTCTTATCTTTTAAGTGTATTTACATTAATGTTTCTGTTCTCATAAAAATCCTTGAAAAAATACACGCATTTTTCAAGGTATTTAATATGCTTATATAGAAAAATATACTTTGAATTCCTTCGTTTTTTTCTGTGGTGAAAAGTTTTTAATTTTATTCTGTTTTTATTTAGGTGCTACGTGAAAGACTTGATATATTGTCCCAAAAGACATTTGTACTTTGAATTATAATTAAAAGATTGTTTTTCATGTTTGAATTCAGGTTTTTATATAATCTATTTTATGATTAAGAAACTAAGTGTGTTTAAAAGAGTATGGCTACTTTTGTGTATCTGTTCTTTTAAATATAAGATTTTGTTTTGAAAAGAACTTGGAAGTTTTTTTGTGCCAATGTTTATATGTGTGTATTGTAGGTTTTCAATGGTCATTCAAAGTAATGGTATACAAATATTTCTTTACCTATTCCTTTTACCAAACTTGTTTTCAAAATTAAAAAAAATTGAAAAAACTTTCTTCTTTCTCACAATTGGTGCAAAAAATTCTTCGTTATTTGTTTCAGATTAAATACTTAAGTTAGAGTAAAAAGATAATGCTGCGATTAATATAAAAAAAAAATTGTTTTAATTTCTATAACCCTGTGTCAGCACATTTTTGCTCTTAGTGTGTATATTTATAACCAATCCATATTAGAGGATTTTTTTTTAAATTTCTTTTTGAAGTATTTTATTAAAAAAAGAGAAATAACTTGTTCTTTATTCTAAAATGCTCGACTTAGATATAATGGTTATGCTTTTTTTCATTGTCAAAAGGAAATTCCACATTAAAATTTATAAAATGTTTAATCATGTTTGTTACAAATTGTATCTTTCATAAAGAATTCTATTACCATACGAAGTTATACATTGAAACTTAGCTTCCAGTGTGAAGATTTTCATGCAAAAATAATTTATTGCTGTCTGTTATGTTTAAAAACTGCATGAAATATTATAAATCAGATTACAGAATTCTCACTGCCCTTAATTCTCTTAAAGAGCAATAAAGAATAAAAAAAAAAAGATGGAGCTTGCAGTTTGAAGAATTTCATGCAGAAAAATAATTTATGGCTATCTTTTATATTTAAACACTGCATGAAGTATGATGTATCGAATTCCAAAGTTTTTGTTAAAATTCCTCAAAAGTACTTTCTTTTGTTAATTTAAAAATTACAAGCACAAATTATTCTCATTGATTAAAAAAAATTTAAATCCTTAAATTTATCAAAGATTAACTTGAGAATTATTTTTCACTTTGAATAGCTTTTGAGATGAATCAAAGGATTTTTGATTATGACAGCAGTGGATAAGCTTGAAATACTCTTTCTCTGAACTAGGAAATAGCGGAAACCAATAATTTGCTAAATCTACTAAAAGCCTAATGGTATTCCTCCACTTCCAATGCAAGGGTGTATATATATATATATGTGTGTGTGTGTGTAATAACATACATATAATACATACATATATTTAATAGGGTATATTATATGGACCAGAGAAGAGGGGGAGGGAGAGACGATAAACTTTTTCTGTGAGTAGTAAGGACCATTTTGTTTGAATAATTTTTAATTTGGCAATACAATAGAGTTGAAAATCAATAATCTTCAAATACTTTTAGTCCTACCCTTGTAATGAGTTTTAGTAAAATATCAGCTGCATCTAAATAATTTGTTTTAATACATTATCACATTTGTACTTAATTTAAATATGATCCTTTCGAACATATCTCTAATATTTGTTTTTTATTTTTTGTTGATTAGCATTTCTATTAAAAGAATGTATATTGTTTGTTATTGGAGTAAGTCAAGTTATCGGGAAGTGCAAAATGAGTGTCATATTCATAATAGACACATTTATTTTCTTTAGAATAAAAGATAGAATAGAGTTTAAAAGTTTAGAAATATTCTCTTAATTTGCTATGAAATTTCATAAAAATTCTAAGTGATTATTATTATTATTATTATTGCTATTTTTTTAGTTACCATAGTAGAAACGAGGGACTTTATAATAACAAAACATATATTATGGTCCATTATTTTTACTAGGATCATATTTATATTCTACCAAAATGTTAAAAATCAGATTGTTCATCAATTTTTATGCTTAAATTCCCAGTGTCAAACTGATTAGTTAAACTATCAGATAGCCTAATTACAGAGTCAGTCCCATAGGTGAGGTGGGGAGGCGACTGCCTCAGGCATCAGTTTTGAAATCGACGTCAAAATGAGATGTAGTAAAAATATGAAATTTTTAATGTATAAGAAATAAGTATTACTAGTTTAATCTAAGTACATGAAGAAATTCATAAAAATATCCAAATATGAGCAAATAGTTAAATTATTTTTTTTATGAACTCCTGAATTTGAGATTATGAGATTTACATTTTGAATGCATATTTCTAAATGTTGTAGTTCTAAGAATTCTACTAACTCTACCTGTAACTGTAGCAGAAACTGAGCACAGTTTTTATAAACTGAAAATTTTTAAGAATTATCTGTGAACAACTGGAGCAATTGCATGATCTAGCAATAATTTTTACAAAAAAGGCAGTAGATAAAACAATAAATTATAGAGATGCAATGAAACAATTTGCTGCAACCAAGTCTCAAAGAATGATTCAGAATTTATTTTTATGACATAACAAATTATATTCAAATTTATTTTTTCTAATTTTTTTAAAGTTTTTATATTTTTTAAAAAAATTACATATTTTTCCTAAAATGTCTGTTATTTTATTAAGTAGACTATTTCTAATAGCGATATATTTATTACTCTCCAAAAATTTGAAAAGGCGCCATTTTTAAAACTTGTGTCAGGGTCCACGGTTGATCGGCTCAGCTCAGTCTAATTATTTATAAATGTAAGAGACAGTCAGTAATCTGATGGTTACTTGTTTAAATGCCACAAAATAATTTCATGAAATGGAGACAAGTTGTTAAATAAAAATGACCTTTTCAATCCCAAAAAGTCAAGGAAATTTGAAAAAATACATGACATTCCTAGTCTCAAACTCATTTGTTAAATTATCAGATAGCCTAATTATATACAGTGGAATCTCGATCTATTGTTTTTCAAGGGACCGACTGAACTGAATGATAATTGCGGGAACATATAACAAAGCAAGATGATCGTCGGGACTGGGTGAAATATGACACATACGGGAAAATGATAATTCGGAGAATGATCGATCGAGATTCCACTGTATAAGACAATAACTAATCTGACAGTTACTCATTTGAATGAAACAAAATTTTATGAGGTGACAAGTTGTTAAAAACGACATTTTCAATTATAAAATGTCAATGAAATTTGCAAAAATAACATGCAATTCATGTGCGTTTTAATGCCAATCTTAAAACTTAAAGCAGTGCCAATCTTAAAACTTAGAGCACAAATTTTTATGACTGCGACCCACTTTTTTTATATAAAAAATCACTTGATCCCTAATGAAAATTTTTTTTAAATTAGAAAAATGTTAGCAAAAAATTGAAACAAGAAATAAGCAAATTTTGACGAACTATTTTACAAATCTATGAACTATAGATTTTGGGTATATATTATGCATAATAACAATTTAAAAAATGTCTTGTTTGCCTTCTGCACTTGATTTTGGCAAATCTCAGGTGACTACATATTTGAATATTAATGTGTATTTCAGAAAGGTAAAAATTAACTAAAATTGAAATTAAAAAAGAGCATGATTTTAAAATTATAAGCTTCCTATTAAAACATTGAAAATTATGAACTTCATTTATCTATATATTGCTGCCCACATGGTGTTCTGAGCTGCCACACAGTGGGCTTGGGTTCAAGTCCTGAATAAGGTGTGGTCATTTCCGTGTCTTCCCCTCATAGGGAGCAATGCTGGTTCACCTATAAGGTGCTCCCATAATAAAGTGGCCTGTAAATAGTGGTGAGTGACAAAAGGTGAATGTCTAACGACATGTGCCTCCGCATTAGACTTTAAAAGAAAAAAAAATTATCTATATAAAACTAACTAGAAAAAATTTCATGAGAATGGTGAACCTGGACCTCAGATTGTATTTGTTCAATATTTGGTGAAATATTTGAGAATGCTACTCTCATATCATCTTTTTTTGGTTTTTATAGCTATTTATTTGGAAACTCAGTTTATCACATATAGTGAAAACAATGCAGCCTTCTAAGACTCTTTGACACCTTATTTTACACTGATACATTTTTAACATGTAAAAAATATAAATAAAAAAATTTAAAATATGTAATTATAGAGAGTTTAAAGCATGTTTTATAATTAAATAATTCAGTGTGATATAAATTTACTTCAAACTAATTGTGACCCACAGTTTGTGCACCACTGCCTGAGAGAGAGAGTTGTTGCTCAACATTGAGATTTAGTTAATAACTAAACCACTATGTTTGGTTGTTTCAATGACTTTTTGACCAGTTGATAGCAATAAATTAATGTTGTATATAAAAATACATGTAATGCAAATAGCATTACTGTGTGGTAAAACCATAATTAATTTTGCAGTTACAGTGAATCTGTACATTAATTGTTATCCATACAAAAGTATCTGTAATTTTTATCCATATCAATAAAATATAAAAATAAAAATAACAGTAAATTAAAAATTATAGATATCCATATAAATGTATATCTAATTTTTATCTATATTGATAAAATATAAAAATTAAATTAGCATAATAAATTAAAAATTATAGATATTCATATTAAAGCATATCTGTAATTTTTTATTTATTTAATATTTAGGAAGCATTATGTTAATTTATATGATTATTTTTGTCTTTGTACTGCAATGTACCTGACAATGTTAGGAAAATTTACAAAATAAGTTAATGAATGTAAATATACAGAAATTTTGAAAGTAATATTTGAGACAATGAGGTTTACATAATGTTGAAAAGAAAATTTCTTTGTGTGATTTAACCAATAGTAGTTATGATCATTTGTGTCCTATATTCAGTTTTAAAATGATATTGTCTTTTTTGTAAAGCTTCCAACTGATACATCTCTTTAATTTTCCTTCTAAATTATCCTTATTTCTTTACAGCTTTAATGAGCTCTTAATATGTTGTTTATAAAGAAAATGTTCAATAACGAATAATCCTCGTTACCAAATTTTGCTTGCATAGTCAGACAGCAGTCATTATTACAGGTTTTATCCCTGTTAATAAGTTCAATTTGAGTTCCACGAGGTGGGTTTTAAAACTTTTGCAAACTGAAAATAAAACAAGCAAACCAAAAAAGAGTTTAAGCCATGTCTTCCCTAAAAGTGCTATTGAATGCAGTACATTTTGTAGCTGTCATGGATTTTACAAGTTATTTTTGTAACTCAACCATCTACCTGTCCCCAGTTTAAAAATTTTGTTCATGAATTAATTAGTTTTTTCAAAATTTATCATTTATTTTGCGTGAATTTTACTTCCATATTTTTTTAATTATCAAACTGCTCTCTGACATAAATAAAGCATTTCAAGAATGCAGCATAGTTAATCATGATGAGTAAGAAAATCCTAATTATATTTCATCTGATGTGTAGTGGCTTGGTGAGAAGTTATCCTACTCTAAAAAGTGTGTTCCATGATAGTATGTCATTGCTTTCTTATAAAAAATGTTTATCATAATGAAGGAAGTAAAACTGTAACTTTTCCGAGTTCAGTCAAGTTTATTGATAGCTATATTTTTATTAATTATTATTTTTTTATCACCTGTAAAATTGAATTTGAGGATCAATTTCCATGTATATTCATGTATAAATTGTAGTTATCTGCAAAATTTTTAACTCATAATTATATATATATATATATATACAGTGGAATCTTGATTGATCATTCTCCGAATCATTGTTTTCCCATATGTCATCTATTTCACCCAGTCAGGACGATTATATTGCTTTATTATGTTCCCACAGCTATCATTTTCCTGCATTTATTATTCAGTTCATTCGGTCCCCTGAAAAACGATAGATCGAGATTCTACTATATATATATATATATATATATATATATATATATATATATATATATATATATATATATATATATATATATATATATATATATATATATGTATATATACATACATACATATGTATATATATATATATATATATATATGTATACATATATATACATATAGATATATATATATATATACATATACATATAGATATATATATATATATACATATATATATACATATATATATATATATACATATATATATATATATATATATATATATATATACATATAGATATATACATATAGATATATAGATATATACATATATATATACATATAGATATATACATATAGATATATACATATATACATATATATACATATAGATATATACATATATATATATACATATATACATATACATATATATATACATACATATATACATATATACATATACATATATACATATATATATATACATATACATATATACATATATATATATATATATACATATATATATATACATATATATATATATATACATATATACATATACATATATACATATATATATATACACTCATGGACAAAAAAATTAGCGCACCAAGAAGGAGTCGTCAAAATGAAACGAAATTTTACATACGTAATGACTGCTTTGATATAAGTAAATGATAAGAAAATCAAAGAAAAAGGATAATTTATTTCAGAGAAAAATGCAAAAGAACGGAGGAGTTAATACTCCGTTGGACCTCCTCTAGCGCGAATACACGATGCGATACGATCGGGCATTGAGTCATACAAGTTCTGTATGATGTCTTGAGACATTTCGTTCCATATTTGCTGTAACCTTGCCTCTAGTTCGTTCAAACTTGTGGGATGCCCAACTCGTCGTCCCAAATGATCCCAGATATGCTCGATTGGAGACAAATCTGGGGATCGGGCAGGCCAAGGAAGGGTAGTAACAGTGCGGAGACAGTCTTGTGACACCCTCGCCGTATGAGGCCGAGCATTGTCTTGTTGAAAAATGGCTCCTAGGAGCCGTTGCATGAGTGGCAACACATGTGGTTGCAGGATTTCATGAACATACCGCTGGGCTGCCATGGCGCCACGGAACAATACTAGGGGTGACCGCGTATTGTAGGCAATGGCACCCCATACCATCACACCAGCTGTGGGAGCGATGTGTCGCTGTACAGAAAATGCAGGATTGAAGCGTTCACCACGGGCTCTCCACACACGAACACGATTGTCATCACTGCCGAGATTGAATCTGGATTCGTCGCTAAAGACGACCTGGTTCCATTCCGCTTCAGTCCAGTTTCCTCGTGCGCGGCAAAACTCCAAACGGAGGCGTCGATGGGTGGGCGTCAAAGGCAGCACACGTAATGGGCGACGCGATACCAACTGTCCTTCAGCTAGGCGCCTTCGTATGGTTCGAGAAGACACAGAGGCCCCTAGTGAAGGTGCTACCTGTGCCTGGATGGCGGCCGATGAAGCAGTTGGCTGTACGCGTGCATTTCTTACGATGTGGCGGTCTTCTCGACGACTGGTCTGTCGTGGGCGTCCTGAGCCTGGTCTTCGTGTACATGACATCTCTCGGGTCCACTGGTCCCAACACCTCCTCACAACACAATCAGAGCGGCCTAATTGACGAGCTACTCGCCTAGCTGACCACCCAGCTTCCATCATCCCGACGATTCTCCCCCTCTCAAACTGCGACAACTGCTTATATTGTCTTCGAACACGGCGTAATGGCATGTCTATCTCAGCTCTTCCTTTGTAAATGATTCAGCACACTCAAACAAGCTTTGGTTACCTGTTTTATACTCCACAGAGTACGATGTTCAACGCC
Organism: Dolomedes plantarius; assembly: GCA_907164885.2. NCBI lineage: Eukaryota > Metazoa > Arthropoda > Arachnida > Araneae > Dolomedidae > Dolomedes > Dolomedes plantarius. The sequence continues at coordinate 50,331,664 of OU015490.1, forward strand.
CTCTACCGGCTATACGTAATGCGCAATCACGCTGCATTTCTAATCATTTGCATATCTCCCCGACATGTACCTTCATTGCAAGTTTCGTTACGATCCCGCAATTATTTCTTGGTGCGCTAATTTTTTTGTCCATGAGTGTACATATATATATATATATATATATATATATATATATATATATATATATATATATATATATATACATATATATATATATATATATATATATGTATATATATATGCGTGTGTTAGGTTTAAATATTAGTACATGAAACACATTGCAAAATTGTAGTTGTAGGACTAAAGAGGTCAAACTTCAATAATAATACACAGCTTCATATATAAAAAATTTATTAAGGCATTACTAAGACTGATACGATGGAGGTGTTGGTCACACACCATTCTTCGCTTGTTTCCTTGGAGAGAGTAAATATAATAACGCGATTACACATCACTTCATACTCCAAATTCTTGAAGTGGACCCTTCCTGTGGTCAGCAAATTTGGAAGTTACACATTGCCTTATATCTGTATTTTGAAAACTACAAGCTGTCTATTTCCTCATGGAACATTTTTAGCTCAGAGGTTCACCTGAGAGTAAATATAAGAATTACAAAAAGCTTAGGAGGGGTTAATAAAAATTAGTAATTGATCGAGCAAATAAAGTTAGGGGATGAGAAATACTTTTTGGGCATAACATATATATATGATGGAACTTTAATAGTGGGAACTAGGTATGTACAAATTATACAGAAGAGATTCAGGGGTTAAACTTTTATAGCCCTTCAAAGTAGTAACCAACATTGTTTAGCACCCGTTGCTAACATCCTGGAAGCTTCAGGATGCCATTGGCAGCACCTGATTTGTTGATCCTTCGAATGGAGCGGTCTACAGCCTGCAGAGCCCTGCTTACGCTTGAGTTGGTTGGTGTTAGTATCAGAGATAGGAGGATTAGTATTTAGTATTATTAGAATAATGGCCAACAGAATTTTTCTCACCCGTGATCTGGTAGTAGGCTTCCATCACTCTTGGGAGGGTCTTATTAATAATGCTATGAACATGGTTGAGCATGCCTGTTAGTAGTTGATCGAGAAAGAATTTCTCATCTTTGGTGAAGTCATCTAGGCTGATTTGAGAGGGTGTCTGGCTTCCATCAGTGGATTGAGCATCAGATCGCATGGCCCAGTCAGAGTTGTCAGCGATGAGGTTTTTCCTTTGTTTTCTGGAGAGTCCTTTCTTAGCTTCCCGTGCTAAGTTTAGCAATGCCTCGTCGTTATTCTGTCTAGAAGGTGAGCCTTTGAGAAAATCCTGTTTACAGGGGTACGTAGAATCATCCATTGGGGTGTCTGAGTCTGGTGAACGATAAAATTTGCTAGTATAGCTAATGCCCGTCGTGCCAGCTACTCCAGCCCGGTAAGTTTCATCCCTCGTATATGTATATATATATATATATATATATATATATATATATATATATATATATATATATATACACTGCTGGCCACTCTAAATGCAACACCCTGAAGGAAACATGCAAATAACATGAAATATACAACATGCATTAGCGGAGGTGAGATATGCAAATGATTAGAATTTCAGCGCAGACGCACGTCACGCGCGCCTGTGGCGCCACTTCAAAGCGCTATTTAAGGATTGGAGATTTCGACGATTTCAAGTTCGGCAGTTGTGTTTTTCTTGTGTTTTTTTTTTTTTTAACGATCAATTATGCCTCGTCGAAAACAGCGATCATCTTTTGATCAAGTATCCGAGTTCGACAGAGGAAGGATAGTGGCCTACCGAGATTATGGATTATCTTTCAGGGAAATCGGTAGTCGTGTTGGACGAAACCAAACAACTGTAATGCGGATATGTGATCGTTGGATGCAGGAGGGTACGACGGACCGGCGTGTTCGATCGCATCCACCTCAGCGAACCACTTCACGTGATGACAGGCAAATTGTGCGCATGGCAGTGACGGATCGCTCAGTCACATCACGAACCATAGCACAGCACATGCAGTCTGTAACGGATCATCCAGTGTCTGCGCGTACCATTCGACGCCGTTTACAGCAGAGTGGTCTGTCCGCAAGACGTCCATTGCTTTGTCTACCCTTGACGCAGAACCACAGACGTCTCCGCCGCCAATGGTGCGATGACAGAAGGATGTGGACGGCAAAATGGAATGAAATTGTGTTTACTGACGAGTCACGCTTCTGTCTGCAACACCAAGATGGTCGCATTCGAGTCTGGAGACAACGTGAAGAGAGGATGCTGAACAGCTGCGTTATGCACCGCCACACTGGTCCTGCACCGGGTATTATGGTATGGGGCGGTATTGGATATCACTCTCGCACACCTCTAGTACACATTGCCGGTACTTTAAACAGCCAGCGCTACATCTCCGAGGTGTTGGAGCCAGTTGTCCTTCCTTACCTTCAGGGCTTGCCCACAGCCATATTTCAACAGGATAATGCGCGATCCCACGTGGCACGCATTGTCCAACGGTTCTTCGTCAATCGCCAGATTGAATTGCTTCCCTGGCCGCCTCGCTCTCCGGATCTTTCGCCGATAGAAAACATGTGGTCCATGGTTGCTCTACGATTGACCCAGATTCCATCCCCAGCTGCCACAGCAGATCAACTTTGGCAACGTGTGGAAGCTGCTTGGTCTGCTGTACCCCAAGAACTCATCCAAAGTCTCTTTGAATCAATGCCGAGGCGTGTGGCAGCGGTTACCTCCAACAATGGCGGCTACTCTGGCTACTGATTTTGGCAGGAACCCCACTTCACAGAAGTCTATAAATTTAATCATTTGATACTTGGTCAACATGTTATCTACAAAATAAATTTTGTAGTGATATCTCTTGTCTTTCTTGGTGTTGCAATTTGGGTGGCCAGCAGTGTATATATATATATATATATATATATATATATATATATATATATATATATATATATATATATACATACAGTGGAATCTCTATCTATCGTTTTTCAAGGGACCGATTGAAATGAACGATAGATGCGGAAACATAACAAAGCAATAGGATTGTTGGGACTGGATAAAATGAACGATACATACGGAAAAACGATGTTTCCGAAAACGATCGATCGAGATTCCACTGTGTATATATATATATATATATATATATATATATATATATATATATATATATATATATATATATATATATATATATATATATATATATATATATATATATATATATATATATATATATATATATACAGGGTACGTTCCATAAGTAATGCGACCAATTTTTTCCAGACGACTATACACCGCAGCGCCCTCTAACCTGCTGGGCTAGGTGGAGGGGTATGTTAGCTTCATAACACACCCATTCTTAGTCACTGGCGCTTCTTTAGTCGGCTCCAAGCTGCCAGAAAAGCAGGACGTGCGTTCTGTGAAGCCCGTTTTGAGCTTAATGTAACACGGCGCGATGGATCGTTCTGTGGAGCAACGTTGCACTTTCAAATTTTGCGTTAAACTTGGGAAGTCCGCCACCGAAACGTTTCTATTAATTCAGCAGGCTTTTGGCAGTGATAGCTTGTCCAAATCACAAGTTCACCGATGGCACAAGTCGTTCAAGGACGGCCGAGAGGATATATGATATTTGAAATAGTACGAATTTTCAACGATCAAAACGTGTTATTAAGATATTTAAGCAGTTCACGGGTGGTTATAAAGAGCAATTTAAACAAATTACAGAAAGCACGCGTGGTTTGCATATAATTAAATAAATAAACTCATTAATTAATTGGTTACTTAATAAATAAATAAATAACTAATAATAATGGTAAGAATAATTAAAAGCAGAACTGGGTAATAAAAAGCGAGCAAGTGAAGTTGGGCATGCATGAATGAGTCACAAGTAATAAGTTCAGTAATTCAATACGTGTGAGGTAAAATGCGAATTAATTCCAGTCGAAATAATTAAAATCTTCCATAACAGAAACGTATTAATACAATCGATTGAAGACCCCAGATCAATCATGAAGGTACACGCCGATAAATTAATATTCGTAGGGAATGAGATTGAGATGATAAGTTGCGCAATTAAAAATAAATAAATAATTTTAAAAAAAGCGATTAGTGATGATATGAAATGTGACACAGTGATAAGTAGGGAAGCACAATAAAAGAAATAAATAAATAAATAGATCACTAAATAATGAGAACACCACTAGCAAATTGCACAGAAAATAAATGATAGCATTAGAAGTCATGCGAATAGAAGTCATACACAACACAAATTGGTAGTGAAGTGACAGCTACAATTAAGATACAAAATAAATAAATAACTAAAAATTAAATTGATTTAAATAACATACCTGAGGTAGTTGAGAGCAGATAATGAAGTGTCGGATGATAAATTTCAAGCAGGCGAGGAAAATTTAAAAGCAATTATGCAGAATTCAATACCCATCCGAGGTCAAGTTAATTTAGGTGACGAATGAAGTACATGAAAATATTAAAAATAATCACGCATCAATCAAGCATCAATTGTAAGCGGTAACAACATAGAGGGGTTTAAGAGACACGCAGAAGAGAAAGTATTAATTTAAAAGGTGAGATAATGTTAAATACATTAAATTAAAAAGTGTTTAAGTGTGAAAGGCAAAAGTTTATGCACATATAAAAAAATAAGGATAGTTACATAACTATGAATTGCAATCTAAGTTAATAAATGGCATAGACCTTAATTAGTCAATAAAATAAATAAATAAACAACATTAACAATCAACGAAATTAATTATCCAGCAAAGAGTTTAGCTGAAAAATTAAGTCATGATGACAGTGAAAGATTCACAAGGAAGGAATATAGTTCATGGCATAGATATTGCATAACAATTAATAAAAAAATAAATAAATAAAAATTAATTAATTAATTAACAAATAAATAAAAAGATGTGGACTTAATTAATCAATAAAAAATAAATGAACATACATATATTCATCGACGAGTGAACGCCATACAAAAAAAAACAATCAAAAGACCGCATTGCTGGGGAAGATTACAAGCAACAGATTATGTATCACGAGAATACGAAAGTTAAATCAATTAAACAAAGCACATAATTAAGAACAAGAATGTCACTTTAAATATGATGATAGATGAATAAAAAGCAATATGAAACAAAAAATTTAAATAAAAATCGTCATTAGATAGTTACGACACGGGCAGGATTCACTTGGTTTACAATTCACAGCACTGGCAATAACGCGTATTCGAAATCGCGCGGTAATTTTCAAGAACCGGAAAGGAATGACGAGGCAATAATTACAGAAGTGGGTAGGGCAATACGTTTGGTTGCCAAGATAGGAAGAAAAACGTTACGAGTCTCTAATTATTTCGCGCATAAGGTTAATAGCGAATGAATGAAAAAGAGGGAAAAATCTGGTTTAGCGATTAAGGCTGTCGCGCGAATTTTTATCTTTAACCCGGGCTGTATGTGAAGGTAGTCATGGGAACTGGTGATGTAACAAGAGGCGTTTGACAGGTTGTAAACAAATGATATAATTAATAATCGCCTACTGCACTTTGCTGGGAATCGCGGAGTGTACGAGAAAATTTAGTGTGAGGCAGCGAAGCCAAATTTACAGGTAAATAAGTGACAGAGGAAGTAATTGAATAATAGAGATGTTGTTGCAATACTAATTAAATTGGTAGGTATTTTGACGAATTAGTAGCATTATGCGATTATTAAGAAGCAATGATGTGTAAAAAAATATGAATTGGAAATGTTATCCGTATGTGCAAAAGAAAACACATGGTAAAAGATTATAAACTTTCAATTATGTGTGAACAGTTACGAACATTGGTGAAAGGATATCTTCATAGGATAACAAAAGATATGACTATGTTGCGAAAAATCATGGTCAGAGATTTTATCATACGGACAATCTTTAGAATATGAAAATGAACAATCTATGCAAACGTCATAATATAATTTTCAGAAGTATGATTCTCAGTGAGCAACGAAGTTGATATTTGTTCAAAACATCTAGGTATGATGGACGTATTTTTCTTTTATGAAATTATTTTTTTGCATGCTAATTATTATTTGCAATTATTATGAAATGTATATGAATATAAGTCGTATAATATTGTTAATGTCGTATAATATTGTAAGTCGTATAATATGGTAATAGGTAAATTTACTTGATAATTATTATTTTGGTGGAATTTTGATGTGTGTGGATGTTATTATGATGGTAATTTTTTATACTAAGGCTTTTGGGGACTTAGAAGGTTATTCCCTAATGGTAAGAATATGCTGTATTATTATGATAAACTTAAATATGGTTAGCGAAATTGAAGAGGTGAGGTCACTAACTGCACCATGAGTTATGTATGTAACTAATTAAATGAAAATGTTGTCGATGAAATAAGAAATCATATAAATGTAGATGATATGTGCTGCAGAGGTTACGATGAGAAGCTAATGATAGGTGTAAGAGGGGGAACGGAAAAGGTGAGAGGTACAATGATGATATGAACGAAAGCCGAAGATTGAAGTAAGAGATGATGAGCGGAGGAAGAGAGACATCGTCATTTTTTTGAGAGAGAGGAGGTGAATGTCATAAGGATATGACAATAGTGTCAAGGCCAGGGGCAGGAGAATTGAAACTTACGGGACGAGGTAAAAGAATTGCTAAATGTAAGAATGAACAGTGCAAAGAAGCAAATGACGGGCAATAAAAGAGAAGGGGAGAAAATCCAACAATAAATCGAAACTAAAGGTTGAAGATTGGGCTAGTAGGAAGAAATAAAAGTATAAGATAAAAGTTCAAGAGAATGAATTGCAACGAAAAGAAGAAGGGGAAGACTAAATTTATGATGGTTATAAAACAGACCACCCTGCTTGGTGATGTCGGAGCATGGGAAAATGTTAAGATAGAGGGAGAATTTTATAAATCCCGCCCTCGATGCGCATCGGTGAAAAGGGGATTGAGAAGAGGCAGCCACGGACGAATTGCGATGACATGGTAATAATATGGCCAATGGAAATTGGAAGAGGCGGAGCCAGCATTAATAAGAGAAAAATAATATGAAATAAGATAGAGAGGCAAAAAAAGGTGAGTTAGTGAGGAGTAAGAGAGAAGTAGTATCAACTTGACGAGTATGTACGAAGTACGCCCGATGATAGTAATGTAAGCCGTGGACCATACAAAAGAGCCTGAGGAAGAGAGCGCCCCAGTTTCCTGCACAAAGGGTCTCTAATGATTAAAAGAGCCCTGTACCCCACTAAGAGTGTGCCCCAGTTTCCTGTATAGAGGGTCTGTAATGATTGAAGGAGCCTAGTACCATACGATGAGAGTGTCCCAGTTTCCTGTACCGAGCATTTATAATGATTAAAGGAGCCCTGTACCCCACGAAGAGAGTGCCCCAGTTCCAGTGCGATGAAAGTGCAACGAAATTCGTCATTATGAGTGCCAGCTGCCCATAAAAGTGATCCAGTAATCATCTGTCGAGGTACCGTTTTTTGTGTTTCCTTTTCATATTACCATCATTGCTTCTCATAGCGTAGCCGTTATTCACTAATATAGAGCGCGATGAGGAAGTGATTTGAGTATAGAATGTTTAATGAGATAAATGATAATTCGTAAAAAAACAATTTAGTTAACATGATGCTATGCTTGTATATGAGTAAATATTAGTAGTAAATTGAACAAGGTTAATATGAGTGATTATGCATATAAAATGATATCATAATAATTGAATGAATTAAATAGATGTGTCGTAGAGCATTAACTTAGTAGGAATGAATTTGTAAGTAGTATATGTAGATGAAGTATGAAATATTTAGTAGGAGTGAATTGTATCATATTATGTGTTTAATATTCAATAAATTAATTTGTCAGTGCAAACCAGAGTTGTTTCCATCATTTGGAGTCACAATGAATGCAATGTACTAACCACATTTTCAGTAATCAATTAACTAATTCAAAATCAAAATCACATTATATTAATTTATAATACTTCAACCATTCAACTTTCACTGTCACAATACACATATATGCAGCCCAGGAAAAGGTACCTCAAGTTGAGAAAATCAATTCCTAGGATTTGGGTGCATCTTATTACTCAGACTTTGGGGAGTTCTTAAAATCTAAATTACCTTGATCGGTCGGGAAATGAGTGAGATACAGCGTTGTAAAAATCATAGTTTTTAAATAGACAGCTTTTAAAGTTTGGGTAATAAAAAATTGGAACCTAAACTACTACAAAAATGCAGCGTTTAAACTTTACTTTCAGTATTCACTTTCCAGTGTTTTGAATACCTCTTATGAAGAATTTAGTAAGTATTTAAAAAATAACTTGATGGGTTTGAAATTCGTAGGTCTGCACAGTAAATGTAAACACACTATTATCATCCAATTCTCTAGAAAGAATCGGGTGCATCACACTCAACACATCGATCTCTATTAAACGTCTATAATACATCACCTCATAAAAACGCGTACCTCTATAAGACGTCGAAAAATATCTACATCACATGCAATGGAGCTCTATAGGGGCTCCGAGGTGTGCTCTCCTTGAGATCCATAAGACGTCTACGATTTTTTCACGAAAATACATAAATGTTACATATTTGGAAAGAGCTTTAAAAACTGATAATTTTTTCTGCTTACACTTAATCTGTTACTTCAATAGTTTTAGAGTTATTTGGATTCTAATCTTGAGATCATCCGATCATACGATGTAAACAAAGCGTGATTCTTTCCCAGCGTGATTCTCACTAAAAAAATGAATCACTGAAATGAAATGTGTCATCGTGTCTAATTTTTTATTCTTTTCCTTTAATTTTTTATACTTTTAATTCAAACTTTTTAATCATAACTAGATCATTTGAAGATGTACTGATTTTTTGGAGATTTTTTGTCAATTAAAAAGTGAAATTTTTTTAAAATTCAAGTGAACTGTGATTCGATTTGGGTGTTCGATTAATGCTGCCTATTTGCAGATATTTTCAAACATGTGCATTCGGAAAATATTTATTTTCTTGAAGCTCGCCATTTCATTTACTTTATTTTGAAATAACTTTTTTATTTCAGCATTGGGTTTGTAGGAAATTTAACTTTCATGCTAAATAATTTCAAGTGTGTATAATGCTTTTCATTGCTTACTGTGATTTTTTTTGTATTGTTTTAATATTTGTTTTTTTAAACTTATTTTTAAACTAATTTTAGCTTTTGATTGTAATAATTTTTTTATGTATAATTATTGTATAATGTATAATTATGTATATTTATTGTATAATTTTTTGGGGATTGTTGCAGGTTTTGGGTAAATTAAATGTGAATTTTTTTTTTTTTTTTTTTTTTTTTTTTGGGGGGGGGGGGGGGTTAGTAAATCACATTTTGTACTTGTCGTTATGGACTGTGAAGAAAAATGCGGCAGACGATTGGACATTATCCAAAAAAAATATTAAAATACAGTAAAAGATATGTTTCTCAAACTGTACTATATTAACTGTTCTTTAGTATGTTCTATTAGATTTAATTTGGATATTTTCTTCGACATTATTTTGTCTATAAAAATATCTCTTACGATTTTTTTATAAATCTTTATTTTTTTTTTTTTGCATCAATTGCATACATTGATCGTTGTATTTAATTTGAATGTACTCCGTAGCAAAGTGCAGGTTTTCAGCTAGTCCTTTCTATAAAAGACAAGGGAAAAAAAATAAATAAAATTCCTTTGGATAAATTTAAAAAAAAATTAAGCAGGGTGAGACCAGGTTGATAAATCCTAGTGAAAAAAGTGATATTTTTACTTTAACTGAACAATTTCAAATACACTGCTGGCCACCCAAATTGCAACACCAAGAAAGACCAGAGATATCACAACAAAATTTATTTTGTAGATAACATGTTGACCAAGTATCAAATGATTAAATTTATAGACTTCTGTGAAGTGTGGTTCCTACCAAAATCAGTAGCCAGAGTAGCCGCCATTGTTGGAGATCACCGCTGCCACACGCCTCGGCATTGATTCAAAGAGACTTTGGATGAGTTCTTGGGGTACAGCAGACCAAGCAGCTTCCACACGTTGCCAAAGTTGATCTGCTGCGGCAGCTGGGGATGGAATCTGGGCCAATCGTAGAGCAACCATGGACCACATGTTTTCTTTCGGCGAAAGATCCGGAGAGCGAGGCGGCCAGGGAAACAATTCAATCTGGCAATTGACGAAGAACCGTTAGACAATGCGTGCCACGTGTGGTCGCGCATTATCCTGTTGAAATATGGCTGTGGGCAAACCCTGAAGGTAAGGAAGGACAACTGGCTCCAACACCTCGGAGATGTAGCGCTGGCTGTTTAAAGTACCGGCAATGCGTACTAGAGGTGTGCGAGAGTGATATCCAATACCGCCCCATACCATAATACCCGGTGCAGGACCAGTGTGGCGGTGCATAACGCAGCTGTTCAGCATCCTCTCTTCACGGTGTCTCCAGACTCGAATGCGACCATCGTGGTGTTGCAGACAGAAGCGTGACTCGTCAGTAAAGACAATTTCATTCCATTCTGCCGTCCACATCCTTCTGTCATTGCACCATTGGCGGCGGAGACGTCTGTGGTTCTGCGTCAAGGGTAGACAAAGCAATGGACGTCTTGCGGACAGACCACTCTGCTGTAAACGGCGTCGAATGGTACGCGCAGACACTGGATGATGCGTTACAGACTGCATGTGCTGTGCTATGGTTCGTGATGTGACTGAGCGATCCGTCACTGCCATGCGCACAATTTGCCTGTCATCACGTGAAATGGTGCGCTGAGGTGGATGCGATCGAACACGCCGGTCCGTCGTACCCTCCTGCATCCAACGATCACATATCCACATTACAGTTGTTTGGTTTCGTCCAACACGACTACCGATTTCCCTGAAAGATAATCCACAATCTAGGTAGGCCACTATCCTTCCTCTGTCGAACTCGGATACTTTATCAAAAGATGATTGCTGTTTCCGACGAGGCATAATTGATCGTTTTTTTTGAAAAAATCACAAGAAAAACACAATTGCCGAACTTGAAATCGTCGAAATCTGCAAGCCTTAAATAGCGCTTTGAAGTGGCGCCACAGGCGCGCGTGATGTGCGTCTGCGCTGAAATTCTAATCATTTGCATATCTCTCCTCCGCTAATGCATGTTGTAAATTTCATGTTATTTGCATGTTTCCTTCAGGGTGTTGCATTTACAGTGGCCAGCAGTGTATAATCTAAGAAACAAGTATCTTTGTTAACAATTTTATGTTTTACTTCGGCACTACAGGTATGAAATTAAATCTGGAAACTAATAATGCTATTTCACACAAGATTTCAAAAGCAATAATATATACACACCCACCCACACACACACACACATATATATATATATATATATATATATATATATATATATATATATATATATATATATATATATATATATATATATATATATATATATATATATATATAAATATATATAGATATATATAAAGCAGCCAACAATTATGCAATTATTTGTAAAAAATATTTTGCTATATGTTTGCTACAGTTAGATAATAGTGATCTATTTCAGCCTTTGAGAGAAACTACTTGTATTATTATTAAGAAAATTATTGCAAAATATAAACTACTAGGTATTACAGCAGATAACAATCTCTTTCCTTATATCACTTTAGTTCCTAAGTTTCATAAAACACCTATTGCTTTTAGAGCAATACCTGTGGTCACAAGACTTATGCTACTAAAGCAAGTGTTATTTTATTAAATTACCTTAAATTAATTTATAAAATAATAACTTCTGGATTTAGTGGTATAATTGATAATAGCTTGAGTCTAATTAGAAAACTACAAACATTAAATAATTTTAAATCAATTGTTACTTTTGATTTTAAAGATTTATTCAATAATATCAATATAAATGATTTAAATATAGTAATTATAATTTTAGTACATTATAATATTCAATACTTAAGCAAAGATTTTAATCTTACTCATTTCAATAGGCTCTTAGATTTTGTTACTAAACATAATTATATAATACACAATAATTGTATATACTTACAGACTAAAGGTGTACCACAAGGTGGAAATGCTTCTTGTATGCTAGCCCATTTCTACTTACATTATTTTGAAGTTGATAGTATTGATAATATTGATAATAGCAATTACAAATTATTTAGATATACTGATGATATAATTGTAATTAATAAAAGTAATAATAATATAGACTTAAATTTTTACCCTCATAATCTGGAACTAATACAAAGTAGCTAAAATAATATTAATGTATAAAAATAATATTAATGTATAACTGGTTTTTCACATTCAACTTTGTCTTATATATATATATATATATATATATATATATACAGAGGCTGTTCGCACATTTTTTAGACGATTTTGGTAAGCGGTAATAAAAAATCGTTTGCTGCAAAAGAAATAATTGCAATTGTACTATGTTTTTAAAAGTCAAAATTATCGTCTGCGGCTTGAAATTTTTGTTTTTATTCAAAATGGCGATTTTAACAAAGCAGTGGTTCGAAGGCTACATTTATGTAGCTTTCGAAATTTTATGTAATTTAGTTTTGTGAATACAATATACATCATCTAAAAAATGTGTGAACAGCCTCTGTATATGGTGGAAACGGCAAAACAAAAATTTGAGAATGAAGATCAAAGAGATAAAATAAATAAATAAATGGTCTCAAATGGAGCAAATGCATTGAGAACTGAAATCAAGCAGAATGCAAACTATTAAATCATTAGCCATTAAGCCTAACACTATAGCTGATCCTTCGTGAAAAATTTGTCTTAGTCACTCATATATTATCTTCAGAAACTTCAGATTTAGAAACTGACGTACATATAAATCTGCAAATTATATAATTGAGAAAAATGTAATCAAGACGTATGGGGGTTTAGAAAATTACGCATAAAGGGGAAAATGTTCACTCGTGAAAAATATTATCAAGTCGTTTGAGGATTTAGAAACTTAACGCATAAATGTGGAAAGTTTATAATAGTAAAAATATAATCCAGGCGTTTGGAGATTTGGAAACTTGCGTATGAATGTGAAGAGTGATAAAGACGTTTGAGATAAAGACGTTTGAGGATTTAGAAATTTACGCATAAATATGACAAGTGTATAATAAAATTATAATCAAGACGTTTGGAGATTTAGAAACTCGCATATAAATGTGAAAAGTGCATAATTAAGACGTTTGAGGATTTCGAAACTTGAGCATAAACGTGGAAAATGTATAATAATAAAAAAATAATCCAGACGTTTGGAGATTTAGAAACTCGCTTATAAATGTGAAAAGTGTATAATCAAGACGTTTGAGGATTTATAAACTTAACGTATAACTGTGAAAAATGCATAATCAAGGGAAATATAATCAAGACGTTTGAGGTTTTAGAAACTGGCGTATAAACATGAAAAATATATGAATAATTAAACTATAATCAAGACATTTGAAGATTTATAAACTTTTATATAAATGCAAGAAATTACTATCAAGACGTTTGAAGATTTAGTAACTTAATGTACAAATGTGAAAATGTATAATCAAGACTTTTGACGACTTAAGAGCTCACGTTTAATTGCAAAAAATATATAAAGAAGAAAAAAAGCTTTCGACGTTATCTGCCCATCTGTTTTTCTTCGTTTTTCTTTCAGAGTAAAATCAACGAAATGTTACTTTTCAAATTTTACTATACTACTCAAAAAAAAAAAAAAAAATCATTTTATCGTCTCTCGATGCCAGACATGCGTTCAGTTACCTCTTGAAGCGTCACCAGAAAACCGCATGACGCAACACCTAAACTCCTCTGCCAAAAGCGAGGCCGCTTGCCTCTCAGAATCCCGGCTCTTCCTCATCGTCTGCGGCTCACCCCTGTGTCATGATGCACACCACCATACCGATCGTCGTGAGGAACAACTCCCAGGTCCCGAATCAGCGGAAAATATGCTGTGCTCTGTACACAGACATCCTGTCCACTCAACCTGGACTGTGCAAGCTTGGAGAATTGGTGAGTGGACTTTAATACAGAGTGTTACAGTTTTTATTGGACCACTGGGATCTTAACTCTGGTGTGCGCTCTCGTTAGATCGGTGATTCTTTATATATATATATATATATATAACAGTTCCATAACTGACTGACATACAACGCACAGACCAAACCGCTGGACCTTTAAAGGGCTGAAATTTTGCGTGGCGATTCTTCTTGTAGTGTAGGGGTGAACTAAGAAAACATTTTGAAAAATTATTCTTGGATTTTTTTAAAAATTAAATTTTTAAGCTGTTTTTGTAACATTTTTTAAGTTTGCATTTAAAATAATAATTTGAGGGTTATAAAATTTATATCGCGAGAAAGATCATAAAAATTTCTTTAAAATGAAATCTTTTTCTAATCTTTACCTCCATTACCTAATTTTTGGTGAATTTTTAAAGATTAATTTTTAGAATTTAATTTCTTAAATGCTGATCATGTGATTTCTTTTTTTGGTACTTTCAATAAATTTATCGTCACGTGCGTAACAACTAAATAGACAACAAAAAAAATTTTTTCTTCCTAATGCGGCAGACGATTGGACATTATCCAAAAAAATATTAAAATACAGTAAAAGATATGATCCTCAAACTGTACTATATTTACTTTACTATATTCTTTAGCATGTCCTATTAGATTTAATTTGAATATTTTCTTCTACATTATTTTGTCTTTAAAAATATTCCCTACGATTTTTTTTATAAATATATTTTTTTTTTTTTTACATCAATTGTATACATTGATCGTCGTACTTATCATAAATATATATATATATATATATATATATATATATATATATATATATATATATATATATATATATATATATATACAGTGGTACCTCGACTTACGAGTTTAATTCGTTCCATGACGGAGCTCGTAACTCGAAATACTCGTATCTCGAATCAATTTTCCCCATTGAAATGAACTGAAATGCCATTAATTCTTTCCGGGCTCCCCTCAAACATAGATATTTTTGGTTACATGTCTTTAAATAAGAAAAAAATTCTTATAAATGACGAACGTTGTATAAAAACGCAATACAATAGAATGTACTGCAATAAACTTGTTTTATTAAGTGTAATGCACAACATTTACCTTGTAGACCAGACTTGAAGATGCTGGTAAAAGAGGAGGAGAAAAGCTGAAATGAAAAATTAAATCTTATTCGTTGATTTTTGATCTTTTCACCACATTTTCCTAGCTTTCGCTTTTATTACGAGCTACCCTCTTAAAGCGAGACACGGAAGCTGAGCGATTTTTCACTGGGATGTAATGTCCAAATTCGTCTTCTGAGAATCCGAAGATCGTTTTATCAAAATTCGTAGAAGGAGGAGAGCTTGCGATCCTAGGACCAAGGTCATCCCATTCCCAAGAACCCATGGCAAGTACCAGTGTGGGGGAGGGAATTTAAGCTATCTCTCTGCGAGAGAGGTTGGACGCTGTTCGGTTTCGGAGGGCGACTCAAGAGTGGGCAGAGCAAGCTGCCCGGGTGATAATTGTTGAGTGTTAATCTCTCGGTTTAAGACTGGATAGAAGTCTTAGAATAATATGTATACAATTGTATAATAATTGTACATAAAGGTTGTAAATATTATATGTTTCTCGTGTTCTCATTTGATGAGCACACGGCGCTCGCTGAGCAAACTAGCTGTGGGGTATCTGAAGTTTACTCGTAACCCAAATTTTTGCTCATAACTCGAAGCAAAAAATCTGCCGAGAGAATGCTCGTATCTCGAAAAAACTCGTAAGTCGAGGTACCACTGTATATATATATATATATATATATATATATATATATATATATATATATATATATATATATATATATATATATATATATATATATATATATACACACTAGTTGGTACCTGTCAAAACATGACGGCTGGATAGAAAATAAATGTACTAATACACAAATTATACCCTACACATCCTTGCCAAATGTTAAAAACCATGATATTAAGAATAGAGAAATAAACTTTAAAACATTACTATTGAGCTCTATAAAAAGAAATAAGGTTATTCAACGGTGCGAAATAAACAATTTCTGTTAGTTTTAAATCTATATCTAATATACACAATTAAAAATGAAAATTGCAGAGAGAGAGAGAGAGAGCTAGAGAGATTACTCGGAATAAACAAATTAACGTGTTATGCGGCTTCGTGCTTAGTAAGTATCTATAGCCGGATCTAAACATGTCACTGAGCATGCACAGAAAGAAAATATTTAATTCTAAATTATCGCTAATGAATAGAAATTGCGATTACAAAATCCAAATTTGACGCATTTGTAGATTACAGTGTTTCGTTTGAGACCAAGATGAAGTAAATTGATGCAGTAGTTTTCTCTCCCGCACTGCCCAAAGAATCGGCTTGGCAACTTAAATATACAGATATATTGGAAACAGCAAAACAAATATTTGAGAATGACGAGAAAAGGTGAAAAAACAAACAAATGGTCTCAGTTAGGGCTTTTTTTCATCAGGGTTCACTTGTTGAAAAATAAATAAGCTATATACACTCATGGACAAAAAAATTAGCGCACCAAGAAATAATTGCGGAATCGTAACGAAACTTGCAATGAAGGTACATGCCGGGAAGATATGCAAATGATTAGAAATGCAGCGTGATTGCGCATTACGTATAGCCGGTAGAGGGCGTTGAACATCGTACTCTGTGGAGTATAAAACAGGTAACCAAAGCTTGTTTGAGTGTGCTGACTCATTTACAAAGGAAGAGCTGAGACAGACATGCCATTACGCCGTGTTCGAAGACAATATAAGCAGTTGTCGCAGTTTGAGAGGGGGAGAATCGTCGGGATGATGGAAGCTGGGTGGTCAGCTAGGCGAGTAGCTCGTCAATTAGGCCGCTCTGATTGTGTTGTGAGGAGGTGTTGGGACCAGTGGACCCGAGAGATGTCATGTACACGAAGACTTTTCTGAGCAGAAAAGATAATAAAGGAGTTCAATTGAACCGAAAAGCATTTGATATGTTGATGGGCCGCTTCTGGCTTTGATCACAACAGTCACTCTTTTAGGCATGGAATCCACAAGGTTTTGCAACACTTCTTTCAGTATTTCGTGGTGCGAAATTTTAACTATTGCTTCCTGAATCTCTCGTTTTGTCCTGGGATGATTTTGAGATATTTTCCTTCCAATTATACTCCTTAAATTCTCGACAGAATTTAAATCTGGGGAGTTTCCTGGCCATGGGAGAACATTAATACAATGTTTTGCAAATTCAGCCTTAACCTAAAATAAGGAATGTTTCGAATTAGAGTTCAGAATTGAACTCTAATGAAATTAAATTTAATTTCAAAGTTTTTCTTGCATTTTTTGATGTATTGCAGGGTGCTAAGTCTTGCTGAAATACCAATTTCTGACTTGGGAACATGTCATGAGCACTAGGAAGCAATCGATCCTACTTTCGATACCATAGCTCGAAAAGCACCCATTACCCTGGGGGTTACATTAAAAGAAACTCCAATTTAAACGAGTTCCAACAATTCGCCCTTTCGCAAGGTCTGCAAGGTTTGACATTTTACTCTGTTCCCCCCAAAAGCACGATGCCCTTAGCTCCATTACTGCTACCTGACAGTAGACTAATACATACACTATATTATTTAACAAAAAATACGGGGGCCAGACTTGTTCTTTTAAAGAATACGAAGCACATTCATAAACACCACTAATATTGATAGGTGTTTCCATTATTTTGATAACCACCTGTATATATATATATATATATATATATATATATATATATATATATATATATATATATATATATATGTATATGTATATGTATATATATATATATGTATACGTATTTATTATATGTATATGTATATATATGATATATATATATATGTATATGTATATATAATATATAATATATATATATATATATATATATATATATATATATATATATATATATATATCCTTACAAAAGCATCTCTGCCCTACAGTTTAGGGGTAAATAATTCGTAATATTAAACCGTCCACAGCGTCTAGCCTATACGGTATTATGAACCTGAAAACCAGCCGCTACGGAACAATACCTGCAAACTCAGCCGAGGGTGAATTTCACCTGTCCGTGTTATTATTATGGATCTAGGCGCCGAACGGACAGTACAGATCCGCCGACTAACTAAGGCAACCCTCGATCCTTTAGAGGTAAATAAGTATTGACAATATTTTTTTTCGGGCAAATCCTGTAAAAAGTTATTTTAATTTAATAAAACCCTGCTGACTCCCAAAAAAGAAACACTTCGCAACCCCCTTGTGGTTCAATGCCAATGGAGTTTTAAGTATTCTTGTTTGGAAAGAAACATTATTAGGAACCCTTAAAGTGGAACACTGCAGGTAAATCAGGGAAGCAGATATATAGTCCAAGCAATCCAGATGAAACTTCCGCAGTTGAAACGATATTTCCATTAGGAAAATCTATATATTTAAGTTGCTAAGCCGACTTTTTGCGCAGTCCGTGAGAGAAAACAGCTGCATCAATTTACTTCATTTTGGTCTTAAGGCGACAATGGACCATGAAAAACGTTTTTTTTTATTTATCAACCAATTGCTATGAAATTTTGTATACTTATACAGTGTTGTTTAGAGATGAAAATGCTAAATTTAAACAAAAAAATCA
>OU015490.1:50355382-50359041 GCA_907164885.2 Dolomedes plantarius
TAACGTGAATAGCTTACAAGTTTCCACAAGTGCTTCGATCCATGGATATAAGATAGTTTCCGCTTTATGTGAAACGAAACAGATGCATATACTTACAAAATGTACTCAGTCAGTATTCGGAGATTTTTTTTGCAGTACATTCTGTTCCCACATACAAGTGAAGTATTTGGTTTGCTAATGTAAGCTATCATGAATAACAAAGTTTTCCTGGTTTTCTCATAGACAAATCAGAAGAGCACCTTCCAACAGAGATTGCATTAGACATTTCTAACAAATATTTTGGGTCCACACTTAAATCATCCTTAATTTCTAGTAATGGAATGCCATTTTCAATAGGTGATAATTCAATTACTGGAAGTTCATAGCAGTTTTCTAGTTGTTTACCTATTTCTCCTCCAAATTAGGACGTAGGCGCAGTTCATTTCCATGAAATAGACAAATCAACCACTGCAGTGGCCTTCTTAATTCCTTTTCAAATAAACGAACCACATCATTATTCAATCCAGTGTTCACGGCAGTTCCACCCATTCCAATTACAGTAATGTTTAAATTCTGGTTGTTGTCATTGAAAAATGCTATTATGCTATCTTATATACATTTTCCAGTGCCAGAAATCTGCTTCTGAAAATCTCGTCCTTTGTATGATATCAGATGATCGCAGTCATGTAAGAGAGAGCTTGGATTACCCCGGAATCTAAAAGCAAGGGCTGAAAATGAAGGTGGCATCAAAAAGTTTTTATTTCAACGTATAAACTTTGATGCCAAGGATTATATTGATATGATTGAATGGAATGATGTTAAAGTAACAGGACTTCCTATGAAGAGGCATATTTCTGATGACAAACAGAAAGCAATTCAATGTGTCAGTGAAATAAGTAAAGCAAACCATGTATGATTACTATGGACTTTTGAAAAATATGAATGTTTATTTCAAAATAACACTTTGCCTTTAAAGACATTACATTAATATTTTTCTAAATAAATGTGATTTGTTTATTTTAACTAAGGTCCGTTAATTAAAAATTGTTTTTTTCATTCCAATGTGTATTATAAGAATATACTACTGTAAAATTAAGATGATGAAAATTGCGAAATTCTACAAAATCAGTTGTTCTGTAATGACATCTAAAAATTAGAAATACTTAGAAATACCTAAGTTTCTTGTAAAAATATTTTGAATATTTTATTTACAAAAAATATATATTATTAATTTAATATACCATAAAATAAACAGAAAAAAAGAATTTTATCTCTTTTCACAAAAATATCTATTTTGAAGCACCTGAAAAATATTTCAGTAGAGCAATAAAATTTTATATTCAATACCAAAAGGCAGCTTTTGAAAGCTATAGCATAATGAAATTTCAAACCATCTTTTTTTTCGCCTCGTCATACTACAATGCACTAGTGTCATCTGATTGGACATTCAGTTGCACGTGATTGAAAAGGCGCCATTAAAGATTGATTACAAGTTCGTTGAAATAAATCCACAAGTAAGTTTCATTCGTTAGTCTTAAATTATTGCCTTTAGATTTTATTTAACACCCTTACATAGTGAACATTATTCTATTTCTGTTATAAGATAGTGTTTTAATCCAAGTTATATATGAATTGACCATATTTCAGATCAAACTCTACTGAACTGAGTGTATTGAATTAGCAATACTTATGGCACTTACGAGCACTTTCGTATGTATAAATAAAAACATTTTGTTTCGGAATAATTTAAGATTCGTGTTTCAGTTAATATTTTAGATGGACAAAGGAAGTAAATGGACTCTTGTGAAAGTCTTAAGTATTTGCTAATTAAATTAATATTTAGAATTGTAATTTGTACGCACTATTTAGATTTTTATATCCTTTAGAAAGTATAAAATACATGACACAAATATCAATTCCAAATCTACATAGTTGAAAAATAAAAATGTATTTTCATTTCCAGTATAATATTTTCCATTTTATTTCTTTAAAGAAATTTGAAAAGAAAATTATAATGAAATTTTTTTTAATATGTTAATCCAAATTAAACATTTTTTTACTACTGGATTGATAAATCAGTTACACATGATTCCTCCATAGTAAATTCATGCATAGTATTCAATGGTGGAAAAATTGTCCATTTTCCTATTAAATATATTTTACAATGTTCTTATTGCCAGGTATCAATAGGCAACAAATTATCCATGTCTAAATGTTAAAAGATGGATTCAAAAACGTTCCACATTATAAAAGATTCTAAAAATGAACTTGTAAATCATACAAAAGGATCTATTGAATTCCTTATCAAATTGTGTTTTGAGTAAACTTTATAAAATACACTGCATTTTATACATTATAAAGAAATAAAGAACAAATATTCTTAAAATTTTTGTGTTCATAATTTAAAAGAATGTATTTAGTATAATTATATATTTTAATTTAAATGCTAAACACTAATAGGTATTTTTCATGTATAATCTTAATAGCCTTAAAATATAATTTTTTTTAAAATTCTATTTATAATGTTCTATGTGTACACTCAATTGCTATATATGTATATGTTATTCCTACTGGGTGAAATTTCTTTATGTCTATCGAGAGCAAAGATATATTCAAAATTTCAAAACCAGATCAAAATATTGTTTAATCAGTATCCACATGTCAAGTAAATATTGAAACAATAGCAAATATTGGAGCATTTTTTATTTTGAATATCTCATTAAATAAAAAGCTTATTTAAGGAACATTTTGAATTTCAATTGCTATTAATCAATATTTTGAACTGGCTTTGATATTTAGATTATATTTCTACTCTCTCTGAAGATATAAAATAAAACAATTTCACTCTTTAGGAATAACATAATGGTGCATACTTTTTGCAACTGAGTGTATATATTCTTGCAATTGAGTGTATATATATTTTCAAGAATTATTAATTTTTGTATGTATGTGAACTCCATTGTATTCCTGAATTCATTCAAAGAACCTCTGGAGTAATGAGAAGTTTAGAGTTTTAAATTTGTGTCAATATAGATGCCACGTGCATTTAATTTTCTAATTTGTATCGTGTTTGAAATCACTTTTATCAGTGTTATTAGAGATGATGGCAGTGAAAATTATTCCAAAATAGACTATTTAGATACATAAATTGTTTCTTAACTTATAATTTGCATTCCATGTTTTTAAATTATATATTTATAAGTATATAGATTTGTAGATTATCAGAATGTGTACATACAAAAAATTGCTTTATTGTAATAGATATTGTACGATAAGAGTTTTTATAAATCTGAGAATGTTCTCAATAACTATCTATAAGCTGTTCATCTCTAAAGGTCTTTTGGAAATTATTTTGTTGTCATGCTGTGCAAAATAAATGTGAACTTATTGGCTTAATATATATATATAAGGGTAAAATTAGTTTCTTTTCCCCTTTTTATATTAGTGATAAGCAAGTTTATAAAGAACTCTACTTTTCAATACTTCTTGGTTTGATAAAACATTAATTTTATTATGGCATTATAAGAAAATATTGGTTCTTTACAGAATTTTGAAACTGGAATCTAACTTCGGGCTTGAAAGACAAATACCACTTGGATCTCATAACTCATGTAAGGTTTTGTTTAACGTCACTGAGCCTACCTTTTTTTATTCTCGAGCTATACTTTTATTTCAGCAGT